>CM031086.1:22567429-23167429 GCA_018257905.1 Gillenia trifoliata
TAGAGATACATTATTACAGAATTAGCTTTACCTTTCTTATTTTTTTTGAATAGCTATCTGTATATTCTATAAATAAAAGTACACAATTTTTTAAGGGGGATAAGAGGGATCAGAAGATCAAGATTACTTTACTGTTACATCTTTAAGGTTTTTTAATTTAAAATTTTTTTTGTAGCTATTAGATTGATTAAAGTACTTTAATGCAAATAAATTGTATGAGCATATGTTGAAAATTATTCAAAAAAATTGATTTTGAAAATGTCGTCCATGTTTCTTATTTGAATTGTTTGTTTACTATTTTAATATAATATAGTATGATTCTAACTTGATCTTTTTTAAAAGCTTATGCTATTAACCTTAAATGTTTAAAATGAAATTGTACTTATGTGTATTTTACTTTGCTGTATAGGTATTTTGTGTTTATTCTGCAAACATCATCTCCAAGTTGATCATTTTCTCCAAGTGTGGTTAGTTTTCTTAATTTATTATTTTTATACTTTTGGAAATCAAGTATGTGCATTAAAAATATTTGTGTTTTTACATTGTTTATATGTAGATTTTAGCTTTTTTTTTTTTGCAATAACCTAATTTATGCTGTAACATCCCGTAAAAAGTTTGTTATAAAATAATTTCTGTGGAATATTCTCTACACGTGCGTGTTTATTTTGTACACGTGAGCGTGTAAGTTTACTGTTTTGGTGGGTGCACAATACCCCCAAAACCCAATTTTTCCTTATTCTTTCTTTCCCTTCCTTCTTCCCCGTCACTTTTCTTTTCCCCTGATTTTTCACTTTTCTCTCTCTCTTTACCGTGGGTGCACAGTGCACACCGACGGAAACCCATCGAATCGAAGCAAACAAAAATCACCACCTCTTTCGTCTCGACGCCGTGGACTCAACGGTGCAAACCGTTCGTCCAAACTCTCACCCGTTTGACGGGAAACGCAACCGGAAGAACCGCACCTTCTCGACCATTTTCCAGCCAATCTAGACCGAGGTGAGGTTTCTAACTACCACCATTGTGTTCCTCTCGTTGAGTAGATGAATTTTCATAGGTCGTTTGCCTGATTTGGTTGAGTTTTGACGTAGATCGACTTTGCTACAATGAACCGCAACCTTCGAGGCAATTACAGGCCTTTTCCCGAACTTGTACGACCAATCCAAAGGTACACCGTGATTCTACTCTTCTCCAGCTTCATTTTGATATATGGCACGTAAAATTTGGCCTTGAAATGAAGAAGATATCGAGCTTTATAAATTACCCAGAAACCGGCCAAAATTCCGGCGACGGCGGCCGGCGGCGGCGCCGGCGACCGGAAAAAGACCAGAGGTGACCGGTGCTGACGTCAGCAAACCGGGTCAGACTGGCCTTGCTACCGTCAGCGAACCGGTTCAGACCGGCGCTGACCGGCTCGGCTGAGCCGCGAGTGGAGCTGCGCGTGAGCGCGCGTGAGACAGCCGTTGGAGCCGCGCGTGGAGCCGCGCGTGGGGGCGCGTGGGAGGTCCTTTTTCGATTCTGTTTTCACGAGGCGACTCGTGACGACGTGTACTACCTCGGGGTAGTACGCACGATATTTTTCGAGGTGTTTTGAACCTCCTGGTTGAGCAAACAAGGGATATGTGTAATTAATTAGTTATTTAGTAACCTTTATGAGTTTAATCATTATTACAGTGATATCTCATATAGGTGAGACCTATCCAGAGGACTACCGGGGCTACCCAGGACCGGGGGGCTACGACCCGGCTACCTACAGGTGAGTGAGTGGGTCTTTGTTTTGATAAATGTATGGTTTTCAATGCTTTCTTCAAACTGTTAGCATAATTCATATCATATACGTTTGTTGGAGGTAGAACATTCGTATTATATTGCCATACATGTTTTATACTGTTGCTCATCAGTAGATGTATACACCCCAGGTATTAGTACTCAGCCTTGTGGCCAGGACTAGCCTTGACGTTTGGAGTAGTCACTACCAGTACCGTTACGCAGCTTTGGATCCATTGTAGGTACTAGCCTGTTCGAGGTTGCACTAGGCAACTCGAACTTGTGTGACTGCACTTTGTGCACCAGCGCTTAGCGTTAGACTCGCGTCATTGTAGTACTCAGCGTATTACTTTTATACCTAGCATGTTCCTTGTGGTTTAGCCACTTGGACTTGTGTGTTTACATATGGGTGAGCATGTCAGTACATTATTATCGGGGAGTACCCGAATGTTTTCATGATAGTATTTTGAGGTTCATGCCTACGGGTATGACGTATTTTCTCAATTATACTTGTTGTCCAGTGAGGGGTTAGTAAACTCTTGAAAACAACGGTTTTATCAAACTTTGCTTTTTGACCCACTCACCGTTTTATGTTTTGCGCCCCTCCAGGACCTAGTGACGGTTCACTTAGCGGTGATTCGAGGGCTCTCTTCGGCGGTGGTCGGCGGTTCTGACATTTCTTCAGACTATGTAGGATTTACTCCTACTTGTAGTTAACTTTTAATTATCCATCCTCACGGGGATGTGAATGTTTTTATATTCCTGCACTATTTACTTTGCTCTGACTGTTATGCATCCTGTATTATGGGTTTTTAACCCTCACCACACTTCTACTTCCGCACTCAACTCTTAATATTCTTACTTTTCATCGTTTCTTGCATAATTGGCTTTCGTCACCTAACACGTGTCGGCCATCACTTCTCGACACCTGGCGTGTCCGGGATCGGGATGTGTCAATGCTGTTATGTCTTCTGTTTTAGTACCAATTGTCTCTTTTTCTTACTTGCCTTCAATGTGATCTAAAAATTGAATGCGTTTTTTGCTTAGGTTGTAAGTATTTCTAGGTGCTCCTTCACATGCTTATATGTAGGGCTTAAGATTATTTTGTAATAAACTATTTTGTTCGGTTGTTTCTCTGTTTTTAATGTCATATAATCATTTATGAGTTTAGTGTGATGTAAAACTGAAATTGTTTTTCCATATAGTGCAAAAGTTTGTAGCTGTAGAGTTTATATTTGTTTTCATTTTCAGGTGTTTCAAGTATTCCTTTGACATAATTAGGTTTTTAAGATGATGCTCGGTAATGAAATACTTAGTGGAAAAGAAAGTTCAACAAAAAAAGATGATGCAATTGGTATTTCAAGCAATGTTAGAATTTCTGGAGAAAATATGATCCGAAACATGAGTAAAAGGCAACGAACAATTCTGAATCTTGATTGTAGTAGTCATATGGATGTTTTTGCCGACAACTTCAGTATTGGACAATCAAGTAATGTTCGAATTCCTAAAGAAAGAGCGACTCAGTTGTCAAATGGAGAATCTGAAACCTATGAAGATATGAGGAGTAGTATGATTTCAAAAGCAAATGTTGGCAACAATATTCAAATTTGTTATTCTACTACAGCCAACAGTGGGCAAGCTTTCTACTAGAGAAATAGGCCAGGTATTTTTTATTCTTCAATATTCATTTTCCTTTTTCTATTCTAAATCTTTCTTGATATAAAAAAATTATAACTTTTTTTTTAAATCTATATATATATATATATATATATTTTTTTTTTCAGGAGGTAATCAAGAATATGCAGATTTGGAAAACAAGGATTGTGTGTGTGTTCATTGTCATGCAACTTTTTGGATAAATGAATCTATTAAAAAAAGAGATCAAAATCGTTTACCAATTTTTATTGTTTGTTGTCAACAAGGAAAAGTGAAACTGCCAATATCAAAACCAACACCACATTTTCTAGAAAATTTGCTTGATCCAAGTAATGGTCATAGAAGTGTATTATTCAGAGATAATATTAGAGCATACAATTCTATGTTTGCGTTTACTTCTATTGGAGCAAAAGTTGATCAATCAATTAATAATAGATCAAGCCCTTATATTTTCAAAATTAGTGGTCAAGTGCATCATTTAATGAGTTATTTGTTGCCCCCAGATGCTGAATGCCTAAAATTTGCTCAACTTTACGTATATGACACTCGTCATAAAGTTGCAAATAGACTTAACGCTATTAATTCCAATGAGAAATAATAATCTTGATCCAACTATTATAGAAAGCGTAATTAGAATGTTTGATGAAATTAATGAATTAGCTATATTGTTTCGATATGTTAGAGATAGATTTGAAAATAATTCTTTACCTTCTTTAAAATTGAGATTGTTAAACAGACAACCACAAGATAGTACACAATATGATGATCCAACATGTGATGAAATTAGTGGTTTGATAGTTGGTGATATAGGTGCTTTTAATTCAAATAAAGATATCATTATGGAACTAAAGGATGGAGGATTACAACGCATTTCAAAATTACATCCAAAATTTATGTCATTACAATATCCTATTCTTTTTCCATTTGTGAAGATGGGTATAAACCATAATTGAAATGGAATCCTAATTATAGCCAACGAGAAATTAAAAGAGAGAGGATACCTATGAGAGCTTTCATAGCTTATCAAATTCAATAAAGAAGAAATCAATTAAGCACTATATTAAAGGGTGGAAGATTGTTTCAACAATTTTTAGTCGATAGTTATGCCACAGTTGAAGATGATCGCTTAGATTTTATAAAAAAAAAATCAAAAAATTTTGAGAAGTGAAATTTATAAAGGTATTTATATGCTTTTTCAAGAGGTGAAAATAATGCAAATAATTTGGGACAAAAAATTATTTTACCTTCTTCATATACTGGAAGTCCTAGATATATGATAAGCAATTATCAAGATGCAATGACTATATGTAGACAATTTGGTAATTCTGATTTATTTATAACTTTCACATGCAATGTGAAATGGCCTGAAATCTTGAGAGAGTTTGATAGAAAACCAGGATATAGACCAGATGATAGGCCTGATATTATTTCAAGGATTTTTAAAATGAAGCTTAATGATATGATTGCATATATAAAATCAGGGAAGTCGGTTGGAGAAGTTGAAGCGTGTGAGTTTCAATAACTTATCACTTTGTTTTTTACCATTTCTTAATTTATGGTTTTTTTTTAAGGAAAAAAAAATCTACTAATCATTTTTTTTAATGCAACCAGATGTTTCTACAGTTGAATTTCAGAGAAGAGGATTACCACATACTCATATATTAATATGGTTAAAGCCACATTACAAATGCTATTCAGCAACTGACATAGATTCCATAATATCAGCTGAATTACTAGATAAAATCATTAATCCAACACTTTATGAAATTGTTAGTCAATTTATGATTCATGGTCCATGTGGTGAAATCAACAAAAACTCACCGTGTATGCGAGATGGCAAATGTTTTAAATTTTTTCCAAAAAAATATGTAAATGAAACATTGTTTGAATGAAATCAATTGCATGTGTATAAAAGGAGAGATGATGACAACAAATATGTAATAAAAAATAAAGTTAAAATCGACAATCGTTTTGTCGTGCCTTATAATGCAGAATTATTGTTACAATATAATGCTCACATTATTGTTGAACACTGTTCTCAATCTTTGCTTATAAAATATTTATTCAAGTATATAAATAAAGGTTCAGATAGAGCTAGAATTCAAATTCAAGAAAATCCAAATGATGAGATATTAGCTTATCTTAATTCCATATACATTTCACCATACGAAGTTATTTGGAGATTATTTGAATATCCAATTCAATCAAGAGAACCTTTAGTTGAACGATTGCCAATTCATTTACATTTAGAACAAAACATTTATTTTAATAGTGGCCAATATGTTGAAACAATCATTCGTCAAAGACGCAATGACGACACTATGCTAACTGGTTGGTTTAAAGCAAATCAATTTTTTTTTTTACGCACGTACATTAACTTATCTAGAATTTCCAACAAAGTTTGTATGGGATTATGAAAAGAAAATTTGGAAACGAAGAAAACTAAGATCGGTTATCGGTAGAGTGACTTATGTACATCCTGCATCCGGTGAATTATATTATTTAAGAATGCTTTTAAATTATATAAAAGGTGCTACAAGTTTTGATTCTATTAAAACTATTGATGGTGTATTACTACCTTCATATCAAGCTGCATGTAAATGTCTTGGTTTATTGGGAGATGATTAAGAATGGATAGAAGCTAAAGCAAATATTGTAAATATTGCATCCTCATATGAAATAAGACACTTATTTGTTACAATGATTTTATTTTGTGATATAGCAAATCCTCAATTACTATTTGATACTCATTGGAAAACCATGTGTGATGATATATTGTATAAATTTCGAAACACTTTTGGAATACCTAATTTAATATTACCAGAATCAGAATTAAAAAATAATCTTTTGTATGAACTTGAACAACTTTTTAATGCATCATCTAGCTTTTTAAAAGATCATCATTTACCCATGTCTGATCAAGAAATGATGCAAGAAATTAGAAACAAACTTTTAAGAGAGGAGTTAAACTATGATTGTGAAACTCTAAGAAATGAGCGCAACTATGATTGTGAAACTCTAAGAAATGAGCGCTCAGTTTTAATAGCACAACTAAATGAAGATAAAAAAATATGTTTATAATTATGTTATTAATGTTGTGAACGAAAAAAAACCAGGTCTTTTTTTTGTACACGGCTTTGGAGGAACTGAAAAAACATTTTTGTGGCATAAGATAATCAATAAAATTAGATCTGAAGGTAAAATTGTTTTAGCAGTTACTTCATCTGGAATTGCTTCATTATTATTACCACATGCTAGAACTGCTCATTCAAGGTTCAAAATTCCTCTCAATATTACTGATTATTCAACATGTCAAATAAAAAAAGAGACTCATCTAGCTAGATTAATTGAGAAAGCAGATTTGATTATTTGGGATGAAGCTCCAATGAATTATAAGCATTGTTTTGAATCTTTAGATAAATCACTTAGAGACATTATACCGCATTCAAATTCATCACAAAACAATATACCATTTGGAGGTAAACCAATTTTAGTAGGTGGTGATTTCAGACAAATTTTACCAGTTATTCCAGGAGGTACTAAAGAAGAAGTAATAAATGCCACAATAAATAGCTCATATTTATGGCCTTCATTCAAAGTTTTTCACTTAAGAGAAAATATAAGATTATCAAAAAACGGCTTGAGTATTGAAGAAAAAATAGAAATAGCTGAATTTGGTAATTAGATATTACAAATCGGTAACGGTGAAATTGGAGAAAATATTGAACAAAATGATGAAGATACCTCTCAAATTCAAATTCCTCAAGATTGATTAGTTCATTCAAACATAAATCCAATAGATTCAATTTTCCGTGTGACTTATCCAAATTTTGAAGAAAATTTTAATAATTCAACTTACCTAAAAGAGCGATCGATCATCACACCAAAAAATTCAGCAGTTACATACATAAATAACCATATAATAAATTTAGTACCTGAAAATGAATATACATATTTAAGTTCATATACTATATGTTCAACAACTGGAAACACAGAAAATTTAGATATATTATATCCTCAAGAATTCTTAAACTTGAATTTAATGGTTTACCATCACATAAATTAATATTAAAAATTGGAATGCCAATTATGTTGCTTAGAAACTTAAATCAATTTGCAGAATTATGTAATGGTACAAGATTAGTTATTACTCAATCACTTGATAGAGTTATTGAAGCAAAAATTGTTACACCCCGTTCCGGAAAATAATATTATTTTATTCCCGGAAGTGTGAAATGACGATTTTGCCCTTTGTTGACTTTTCGGTTGACTTTTGCGTCGTAACTCGTACGACGCTTCCCTTTGTATTTTCTTGTCGTGCTCGTCGTTACGAACGCGTAGACGCGAGCGGGGCGTCATTCGGACTCCGAACGAATATTTTACGGGCATTGATTTTCGACGTTTCCCGTAATTCAATTTTGGGCAGTTTTGGGTTGTTGGGCTGGGGCCCAAATGTCTGCAGGCCCATGTGGGCTTATCCCTGGATTTCTGGGATTTTGTCTGGGCCTTTGACCCGTGTCCTCTTCTTCTTCTTCTTCTTCTTCTCTGCAACACAGAACAAGAACAAAAAAAAAAAAACAAAAGCTCCAAATTTGCTATAGGCACCCCGTGCCTCTCCTCCCTTCCCTCGAGCCATTTTTCTTGGCCAAATGAATTTGCAGACTTTCTTTATCACACTACCTGGACCCTGCAAACCCAGGAACCCAGATTTCTCAAATTTTCCGGCGAGGCTCGAATTCTTGCCTCGGCCATTTCTCGGTGAAACTGAGCTCGAATCACCTCGATCTTGCCACCATTGAGTTCCTGGATGTCCCTTGTACCTTGCTCGTGTTGGAAATATGCCCTGAAAGTCAATCTTTGGAAGAAACTTTTCAGGACAGTGACTGTATGTATGGATAACCCTAAATACAGCAAAAGGGCAAAGTCACTTATTAGGACTATCTCAATAGTTGATATATGTCCAAAATAGTGAATCCATGGACAATGGATTGATGGAAGAAGTAATCTAATGATGTTAGACTGCAGAGACCTTCTTCTCATAACCATGATGTTCAAAATGTTCCTGGTCATGGGATTGTCGGAGGGATACTGACAATCCATAGACCAGTACGTACTATGTCAGCTTCAAATGGGAAGGATGGAAAGTCTCAGCCATTCGTGTAGTGACACTATGACAAGTATGTAGGTGCTCATTAAGGGAATGAGTTCACTGAATACAATCGAAAGGGAGTACTTGCATGGAGGTCTACTCACATGTCAAGCAAGTAACTCCAATGGTTGGAATAATGTAAGTAATCCTTTGACCTGAGACATCATAGTTGTCTTGTGGTTAAGTCATTGATCTTTGACTATGTCAAAGTCACCCCATCATGAGGGTGTCCACGACATAGTTGGGGTTAAGCCACTTAGCCATGGAGGCAAGTGAATGATCAACAAGGGATTTCTAATCCTCATTACGAGAGGAAGAATACTCTAAGATATGATTCAGGAATCTTCGGCCGAAGTAGTGAGCGTAGTAATGGAAAGTGTTCCTTTACAACTCAATTGAATCATATAACATAGTATAATCACATTAGGGGTTTGACATTATGTATCCATACCCTAGTGATGTGATTGAGAGTATTGCGTTAGAGAAGGATCGAATTACATTGTAATTCCAATTGAATAGGTTCTCCGAACAAATTCTACATTAGCTTGGGTAGCCATGATATATGTTTAGATGTCACTCATGGCTTGTGGGATCTTATGGATGATTAAATAGTAATCATCAAAGAAGATAAAGAATTAAAATAAGTTTTAATTCACTAGATGATTGGATTAAAACTAATCAATTGGATTGATACCAATCACCTCACTGCCTTGCTAATTAGAACCTAAAATGATTGTACACCGAATACACTCTTGTGGTGGAACAACATATGAATGATGGAAATAATTAATTGGATTAATTGAGTGTTATGATTAATTAGAAAGTCTAAAGAAATCATAGAAGCGATGAAAGATCGTTTTGGGCTTAATGAAAAGTTCGAGTTCATTCGGGCCCATTGGGCCCAAACCTCTTTGGCCTTTTATTCAAGCATAAGATGACTTGAAATTATCCCAATAAGCCCAACCAACACTACATGGCCGGCCAAGATTGAGAGTGAGAGGGAAGAGTCAAATGTTGACTCACTTCATCCACCTTTATATGTAAAAGTTTAATGAAACTTTTATAAGTGACTTTTGTGTGAGTTTGTCAACAAAAGAGAAAAGAAAATATCTCTCCCTTTTCACTCTCCACAGCCGGCCACCCAAAGGAAAGAGATAGCTACTCATCTCTCTTTCTTTTGGTCATCCATCATCCATTCCACTACTTGGGTGGGTGTGGATCTTTAGATGTCTTCAACTTTGAAGGCTAGAGGAGAATCCTATTGAAGGCAAATCGGTCAACGTGGAGGAAGCAAGGAGGGAAGCTAGACTCAAGGAGTTCCAAGAGCAAAGAGCTTGGAGGTGGTCCATCCTTGGTCTAAAGTGTAGATCAAGAGGTATAAAACTCAAACCTTCACTTTGTTCTTAATTTTGTGTTGATACATCAAATATGAACCTATGCTTCTTGAAAGGGATTTGCATGACTATTGCTTTGATATAATGCTTCCGTTGCTCATGTATTTGAATTTTGAATTGCTTATGCATGCTAGTCATTAGAAATCCCACATGAATCTCATTATTTCCCTTCAGCTCGAGCCTTGGATGGCGACGTTTGGCCGAGAATCAACGAAACCCGATTCGGCCGGTTTTGCACCGTGGCTTCCCTTCAAATTTCAGGCCACTTCTGGCCAGTTTTTGGCCCCCAAAATGGTAAAATATTATTCTCCTCACTTATAGCTTCATTTTGGTACTTGAATCGTGCAATTTGGCCTTGAAATGAAGAAGTTATGAAGCTCTGAAATTTTCCCAGAAATTCCGGCCAATTTTCCAGATTCCGGCGACGGCGACCGGCGACCGAAAAAAGGACAGAGGTGACCGGCGCTGGCGTCAGCAAACCGGTTCAGACCCGGTTGGACCGGAATATTCCAAGGAATATTCTGTCCGTTAACTTTAACGGCGTTAACGGAATATTCTAACGCCGTTAGAATATTCCGCTAACTCTAACTGCACAGTAACGGCGCGTGACTGGCGTGTGTCACCGGCGACCAGCCGGCGCGTGTGGCGCGTGGATGGCTTCCAGCCGCGCGTGGCGGCGGGTAAGGCCAAATGGCAGCTTGTGGTGGCGCATGTGGCGGCGCACGGCGGCGGTTTTGGGGTTTCCGACCCCAAAACTCCATTTTCGGGTTTCCGAACACCGTTTTCTTCGTATTTTCGAATACTTTATTAATCTTTGGTGTTCTAAATTAGGTTTTGGCGACCGTGGCTTTCGGAGGGCGTACGTTTGGGCTTTCCGGCAAAGGTTTATGTGAGTGGGCCTTTTCCCTATATTAATTAAATGTGTTTCATGTTTGAGAAATTATATTAGGCTATGCCTACATCATTTTTATGGGTTTAAATTGATAATTATCTTGTGCTATTAGTGGGCCTTGAAAACTATTATTACCTACACTTTTTGGGTAGTTATACCGTTATTTTGGTGAACTCCGTATTATTTTATACTAGGCTTGCTAGTATCGAACCGGCCCTATTTTAGGGGGTTTTGGGAAAATTATTATTGTATTGCCTACTTGTGAAATTGGGGTTTTTATACCTATTTGGCGGGCCTTGGGCCGTATTTTGGTAAATCTTGGAATTAGTACCCTTGAGGTATAAACTTGGTATTTTACGTATTTTGGTATATATATTGGTATTTCGGGTACGGCATCCGTGAATACCTTATTATACGATTATTTTGAGATTTATCTCGTAAAGGAAATTATCCCACCTGATTTTATTTAGAAATATTCCGTGGTATGTTTTCACACGCTCAACTAGGAATGCTTACACGGTGTCAGTAGTACTGTCCGGGGCCAGGACCAGCTTCACGTGGTTGTTCACACGCACCGATACGCTCGCTTGGATCCATAGCAGGTGCCAGCCTATTCTAGGTCGCCTTGGCGACTCGAACTCGTTGTGATGCGCATAGCGCTAGCTTCACGTGATGGTAGTACATGAGCGTACCCATTATTCATACACCCAGCCTGTTCATGACAAAATATATCTGTATGAACTCGTGTGTCTGCCATACCTAACGAGCGTTTACCTTATAGTTTTATATTGTGATTTTACCACTGATTTTCACTGATGCCACGGAGGATTTTAGTTGATTTACGGGTTTCCCGTATTTTCTTATTTTACGAACTTTCGGGTAAAGTATTTTATACCGAACGGCGGTTTACTGCCCGTTTCGGACGGTAAGTATATTTCCGTACTTACCTTGATTTTCTACCTACTATTAAAGTACGTTTTTTGTAATGGTTTTCCGCACCAATTACTAGATTTTGACAGCGAAGGGTTACTATTTTCATAAAGGAAAGGTTTTTACAAAATAATTACTTATGGCCCACTCACCCTTCTTTTTTTGCGCCCCTCCAGGATAAGTGGCTTGGAGCTGTCGACGTCGAGACGCGGTGGTATGACAAATGTAGGAATTTCTTGGTACTTGTATTTATTCTGTATTCCGTACCTTGTACAACCAGTTATTATTTTATTATTTCTTTCTGCCTGCACACTTTCGTGCACTCTGACCTTCTTTTAATTCGATTTGTTCAAATTATCCCCTATTTCTTCTAAATGGCTTTCGTCACCCCACGTGGTGTCGGCCAGCACACTCGACTTTTGGGTGTCCACTTGTACATCCGGGTCGGGATGTGTCAAAAATACTAATTGGTAACAACATTAATCACAAAGTATTCATTCCAAGAATAATACTTACAGCAACTGAAAATAAATGGCCTTTTGTTTTTAAAAGATGACATGGCCTTTTGTTTTTAAAAGATGACAATTTCCAATAAAAGTATGTTATGCAATGACCATAAATAAAAGTATGTTATGCAATGACCAAGGACAATCTTTAAAGCAAGTTGGATTATATTTACCTGAATCTGTTTTTGCTCATGGACAATTATATGTTACATTATCTCGAGTTACATAAAAAAAAGGACTCAAAATATTGTATACAAAGATGTTCTTCAAAATTTGCAATAAAAATGCATTTTTTACGATTCTACAATTTGTAACAAAGAATCTAATGATTGCACAAAAAATATTGTAAATAAAACAAAATGATTTAACAATTTTTTCGAGACATTATATGACACAAATAATTTGAATTGGATATATGAAAAATACAACATTATGACCCCAAAAAAAATGACAACAAGCGAAAAACAAAATAAAAACAATTCAACCCATATGAATCTCAGAAGAAGATCAAAGTTCGTGTTCGTCAGATATACAAACCGAGACTATCTATGACCGGCAAACTATTAGCAAATGTGATTATCATAATGGTATCTACAAAGGTAAAATATCTTCAACCCATTTATCTTAACTTATTTTTAATAACCTTTTATTATTTAAATATGTGTTGCAACTTTGAAAATGTGTTTACTTCAGTAAGAAAAAACTAGACATATATTAACAATTTTTTTTTGTGAAGATATAACAATTTTTCAATTCACTGACTGTTTATTTTTTCTTCATTAATCATGTAGAATGATGTTATTCAAGCCATTGCTAGAGAAATCAATTACTATGTCATAAGCTCAAGGATCAAAGTTGGGTATCTATATGAAATACCCAATATTTTACACGTGAGGCAGATGACTTGCAAAACAGAGCTCAAACTTTCTTCAACAACATAACAATATTCAAAGAACTTTCATCTATTTATCCACCGAAATGTTTCTCATGTAAATATTATTTTGCACAAGTAAATTATTACAGTACCTTATAATATAATATACTGCAATACAATATGATTTACTCAATCGTATGTACATATTATATAATATAATGTAATCTACAAAATTTAACTTAACACATAAGTGCAATCAAATAATATTTCAAGACTCGCAACAACGCGCGGGCACCGATTGCTAGTCTCTCCCAAGACCAAACACAATATAAGCCTCATATCTTCCGGCCCAAAATATGAAGCCGAAGCCCAAATCCCTACGTTTACCTTCAATACGACGTCGTCCCCTCGACTAGTTTACCTCCGTTTTCACTACGAACCGAAACCTCAGGCCAACGCTTCTGAGGCTTTTGGCGGCTTGGCCTCTCTTCCTCCTCAGAGATCGGTGAAAGCCATTACTTTCGAAAGAGTTGCAGAGATGGTTTTGTCCAACAGAAAGCTGAAGCAAAAGCTCAGGGAAAAACTAGCTCAATCGTTAGTAGAATCGGTAGCTAAGCCTAAAACCGACCCAATAAATGATGGGTCGGAAAACCCAGACCCGAAATCCCTGAAAGTTCTTCTGGACTCTGCAACCCAGAAACCCAGATTTTCCAAGCGGGAAAAACGCAGAAAGATCCTGTCTTTGCGAGGTCCAAAGGTGGTGAGAGTGAATGGCAGTGGTGGTAATTTGGGGGGAAACAAGGGGGAGGAAGGGAAGAGGGATGTGGGTTCAGAGGGGAAGGAGGATGAGAAGAAGGAGGAGAAGAAGAAGAAGAAGAGGAAGAGAGATGAGGAGGAAAAAGATGGAGATTTGAGTGCAGAGGAAAATGGGGTTGTGAAGAAGGAGAGTAAGAAGCCAAATAAGAAGAATAAAAAGAAGAAGCAGAAGAGGAAGACGGAGGCGAAAACCAAGGAAGAAAAGAAGGATGGTGAGCTTGGGAATGGAGAACAAGTTGTCCAGGAAACAGATATGAACATTGATAGGTGAGTTTTTACTAAACCCTATTGTTCAATTTGAATATTTGCAAATTTGATTTTGGTATTGTTTAATTAGGATTTTTTAATTTTATTTTTGAGTAGGAGGTTGATTAATTGTGTATTATGGGAGGAAATGTGGACTGAAGGTGTCTGCTTTCTGTGTGAAATTTGGTTCTGTAGTTTTTGCCTCATTCTGTGTGTTGTGTTTTAGGCAAGAGAATGGCGATGTTCCGACAAAAGTTTATGTTGGAGGCATTCCTTATTACTCGACTGAGGATGATATTCGAAGTTACTTTGAAAGCTGTGGCACGATAACTGAAGTTGATTGTCTGAGGTTTCCTGACAGTGGGAAGTTTAGAGGAATTGCTATTATTAGCTTGAAGGTAAGAAATTGTGAATTAAATTCGGCATTCAAACTTTATGTTAGAAAGTTGTGTATTTCAGTCCTTGCTAATGTAACTTGGAATTGAAAGTCTCTTCACAACCAAAAGAATTAGAGATTGCCCACCAGGAAAGTCTAGTTAGTAGTTTGTATTGGCAAACATTATGATATCACTCGTTGATATTTTTTATACTCCTTAAATGAATGTTAGCTTCCCAGTTCTCCTGGTTCTTTGAGTTTCGTCTTGAGATATACAGGCATTCAGATTGTCGTATATGATTTTTACAAGTATGTCTTGCTTACACTTCTGCTTTCGCTAGTTGAGTTGAATTATTCACCCTCAAGAAGCTATTTGTATACCTTGCAAGAGTTCATCAGCTAATCACAATAGGCTTATTGCTCAAATCCAGAATGGCAATCTCTGAATCAATTTATACTGATCTTTTGTTTTTCGACGATTAGCATTATTCATCATTAAATATGAATGTACTCCTTTTAAAGATAGACTGACTTTGAAAAATTGCTAGAAATCAAAATGAGGATGTTGAGAGTCTGAATTCTTTTGAAATCTAGGTTCCTGCTAAATACAAGATTGTTTGTCATCTATCTCAACTTAAAATGCTAATGTTTTTACAGACAGAAGCAGCAGCTAAGCGAACCTTGGCTCTTGATGGAGCTGAAATGTGAGTTTGGAAAATGTTTTCTTTGGTTTCCCAATTTGTTGTAGGATTGTTTGCCCGGTCTCACGTGATTCTAATGAAACTTCTTATTATGTCAGGGGTGGACTGTTTCTGAAAATCCAGCCTTACAAGGCAACTCGACCCAATAAACCGATTAAAGTATCTGATTTTTCCCCCCAAATTGTGGAGGGATACAATAGAATCTATGTTGGAAATTTGTCATGGGATATTACTGAGGATGATCTGAGGAAACTTTTCTCGGATTGCAAGATATCATCTATACATTTTGGTATGGATAAGGAAACAGGTGAATTTCGAGGTTATGCTCATGTAAATTTCTCTGATAGTCTCTCGGTGATGATGGCATTGAAGTTAGATCAGAAGGTTGTATGTGGAAGACCTGTCAAGATAAGCTGTGCAGTTCCTCTGAAAAAAGCAGGGACTCCTTCAAACCCTGCACCTACAACTTCAAGTACCCATTCAGTATCTGTAGCTTCAGCTATGAGCACTGGTTCCATTCCAGTAGATACAACTACGGGTACAGGAGCTGGCGATGATGGGTTTAGTGACATCAGTGGTAAGATCAAGAGGAGGACATGCTATGAGTGTGGTGAGAAGGGTCATCTTTCTTCGGCTTGTCCAAAGTCTGCAACTACAACATTTCGTAGCCATTCAATACCCGTAGCTACAACTACAAGTAGCGATCCTACACCAGTTGCTACAGCTTCTTCAGGTACAGGAGCTGATAATGGTGGGCTGAGTGCCACCAGTGGTAAGATTAAGAGGAGGACGTGCTACGAGTGTGGTGAGAAGGGTCATCTTTCTTCAGCTTGTCCAAAGTCTGCAACTACAGCTTTTACTATCCATTCAACACCCGTAGCTAAAACCACAAGTACCGATCCAACACCAGTTGCTACAGCTACAGGAGCTGATAATGGTGGGTTGAGTGACATCAGTGGTAAGATTAAGAGGAGGACCTGCTATGAGTGTGGTGAAAAGGGTCATCTTTCTTCAGCTTGTCCAAAGGCTGCTACTACACCTTCAAGTACCCACTCAATTCCAGTGGCTACAACTACAAGCACCGCTTCGATACCAGTAGCTACAACAAGAAGCACCGATTTGCCACCAGATGTTACAGCTACAGGTACCGGAGCTGATACTAGTGGGTTGAGTGCGAGCAGTGGTAAGATTAAGAGGAGGACGTGCTATGAGTGCGGTGAAAAGGGACATATTTCTTCAGCGTGTCCAAAGAAGCAAACCAATGCAAGTTAAGCAAGTAGCCCGCAGGCAGTGTCGTAAGTTTTTCCTATTAATTACATGTAGGATAAGCATATTACCCTTTTTTCGATTAGGTTGTTGAAAAGCCACAAGTTGTGGTTAAGCGAGTCCAATTTTGGGAAATTTTGTTTTCTCCATATTAGCTTAGTTTGAGGCAAAGATTTGTATAACCGAGATATTTCTTTCTTATTGATAAGGCAGATTTTGTTCCTTGCTTGAACTCTCCATGTCAAAGCGCATGGTGATTCTTGTTAAAATTAAATGTAAAATGAGGTGACAAAGGGTTTGTAGTTCAAGCGGTTAAGTATTATGAGTAGATTGACTCATGCACTTGAGGTCTTGTGTCTGAATCCTTTAAAGTCCTGAAAACTAAACACTAGAAAATACTCGCATCCTATCCACTCCAATCCTAATATAACCTTTCCAAAATACAACATCCGATCCAATCCGGTCCACTAATTGTGCCCTTAGGCCGTCTCTAATGGAGGGCCAAATTCTAAATTTAGTCCATTTTTCTCCAAAACCCATTTCCAATGGAAGACCAAAAATAATCTACCCAAAAAGATTCAGGAGTCAATTCCTTGGGGACTTGTTACATTTGGCCCTTTTGGTAGAAATGAGCTGCCACTATTCATGGGTCCCATAAAGTGAAAAAGTTGTATGAGACATCACATGACAGTAATTATGTGCTACGGGTTGCTTATTTTATTATGTACTCGCAGTTTTTTGTCCATAAGATGACATGGTTGTTTAAATCCAAAGGCTAGGATCATTGAAAATATAATTAGAGATGGGCTACATTTAAATGTGCTTGTCAATGTAAATATGATCAAACCATTAGAGATGGCGTCGGGTTTGGTACAAAAGTATCATTGCAAAGCGGGGACAGATGAAAAAAGAACAACTTGCGAGCTGGGTACAACATCCCATTTACTTTGACAAGTACAACAACGTGTAATTGGCTACCCCTCTGGATGTATTTTCTTCTTCCACTGCTTCAAATTCTAGTCACTAAATGGTTGAATGTGTGCGTAGAAAAAAATTATGGTACGTGAAAACCATTTTCCTAAGTAAATCTCAATTGGTAGTATGTAAAAAGTCGAAGATTTTTAGTATTGAAAAATCAAGCTAACGCCTCTTTTAAATTAAAATCCGTATATCCGTAAGTTTAGGAATTGACTACAATATGTACATGTATTTAATATAATCACCATTTCAACGGCGATTTCACAAGTTCAAGTGTCATTTCTTAAATTTTCCTTTGGTTATTCACAAGTTTTAAAATTTTTTTTTTTAAGTGAGACATGTACACCCATGTGTTTTTAAAACATAATGAATCAGAAATACCCTTAAAAGAAGTCACCTGTAATCCGCATGTTCTTCTTGGACGATTGTTGTTTAAAGGTGATTTATGAATAATTAGTATATTTCCTTGTTTAAAAAGTAATTTATTTGTATAACTTTTAGCATGAAATTAAACAAAACAACACGATGAAAAGAAACCCTTCAAATAGAAAAATTCTAGTTGAGGAGGTTACAACTTAATACCACTATTTGCGCATTCAAGAACTCAAGTCTTGATTCAATTTTGGGGCATTAGATATAGGTCCAAAAAATTGACATGATACTGGCTTTAGGCCCCGTTTGGTATTGCTTTTTTTAACTAAAAACTACTTCACTTTAAAGTTAAGCAGATAAAAAGTGTTTGGTAAAAATGAAATATACTGCTTATTTTAAAAGTTATGGCATTAAAACATCAACTTTTAAAAGCAGTATGGAGGTTGTTTTTAAAAGCAGTTTTTTTTTAAAGCACAGCAACCCCAAACTGGCCCTTAATTTAATTTTTTGAAATTTCTCGTTTAGGTCCACTTAACTTTTTTAAAAACCTATTTTACCCTTTGTTTTCAAATTTTGAATGTTTAAACATTCCCAATCTACTGAATATCTACAAAAATGAATCAATTCATTACATTTTAATAAAATAAAGTATTTTAAGCACACTTGCAAAAATATACAACCTAACTAAAAGGTACAAAGACCACCCAAAAAAAAAAAACTAAAAGGTACAAATACATAGATGTACATACACCTATAAGCAAGACATCAAACAAATCATGAGAAAACAGATAGCATGAAATCTATCTAATAAATGGGTAAATTAACCAACTGAAAGGTACAAATACATAATTTACGTACCTAAAAGCAAGACAAATTACCATGTAATATAGGAAAACAAATAGAAGTAATTTGTGATGGAGATAGATTATTATCAGCCATGAAATCAATTAATTTGGGTGGAAATGCGACTCAAAAGAAGATCCAACTTTGACCATGAAATCAACTAATTTGAACAGAACAAGCAATGTGATGAATAAAGCAAATCAACCTCCATTCTCCGATCAAACACAATCAAATTTCGTACATAGTGGAAGCCTAAAAGGAGAAGAAGAAAACTGAAAAATGATATCGTGAGGCACAAAAAAGAAGAAAATTCGCAACGCAAATATTAAATCCTAACTAAGAAAAGGGTTTTATATAACAGGAAGAAAAGGGAAGAACAGAAAAATGAGAAGAAAGGAAGATTGGGTATGAAAATAAAAGAAAGTAACCATTGTTTTCATAACCATTGTTTTCTTTACATGTCTCGTTTGTATCATCTTTGTCAATTGGAATACGTATATGTCCAAATTTTACATATAAATGAAGGATAAAATATTGTTATAAAGTATATATTAATACTTAATAGGGTTTAATTTGAGTATTTTTATTGACAAATAAATCATTCAGACATACTGTAAACTTTGCTATTATGGAGGATTGTAAATGAAAAAGCGTTTAGCTCGAATAATATTATGAAGTTAAGATGGGGGTGGCATTAAGATCATTTTTACTCATATAGTAAGAGGTCTCGTGTTCGGAACTTTCTCATACATATGAGGTCTTGAACAAGTTCAGACGCTTTTTTTCCAATTAATTTTCACTTATGCATTCGAGATTTTGTGTTCAAAATATTAAAAACGAGATACTTGGTTCAAAACAAAAGTATCGTTGCAAGGGGAACAAAAGAAAAAGGAACAACTGGGAGCGGAGTTAACCATCCGTACCATTCTTTTAAATGGTTTAAGATTCATTTGAGTTCCACTGCAAATTAATCTGAACCATTCAACGGCCGTAGTAAAAATTTTTCCCATAAACTACTGAAAACAAACGTCCCATTTCCTTGCATACGTGGCTTAGAATTGGATATTGCCGGAAACATTTTTTTTATTCCACTATTTTTTCTTGTATACGTGGCTTACTTTTGTAGTAGCTCGTCGTCGGCGGAGATGTCGAGCAGTGGGTTGCCCATCCCCAATAGAATTCCATCGGATGCCATTCAGATCACCAACTCTATTATTATTATTCAAAATCCAGTAAATTAAAAATTAATACAAATATCTGTTGCTTTTATGAGTTTTATCCACAAAAATCAAGAAATTAAACTAAAAACTTGAAAATTCGTGAAATTAACACTGGAAAACCCTAACCTTATCAATCACTGCAGAAATTAGAAGCTACCCTTTTGTGCTCGCCTTCTTCTTCTTCTTCTTCTTCTTCCACTGAGTTAATTGAGCTCGCCGGTTATCTGTAAACTCACCAGAAAACCGAGCAGTTAGGGTTTGAGCTTGACTCGTTTAAGACCAACCTCGAGGCTGGACGTCGCCGGAATCGTCAAAAACCTCGTTGGAAAAACTCGTCGTAAGTCAGTGAGCGGGTTCTCGGTGGCGATAGCAGTGGTTTGTGAAATCGCGAGAGGCGATGATGGTGGTTCGTGAAATCGCGAGAGTCGATGGGGTCAAATCCCCCTTAGGATATAGGCCCAGTCGGCTGCGGCGCGAGTCGAGGGATTTGGGTGGATTTGGGTGAACTGGTGGTGACGACGATCGTGAAGAGCTGGGTTTCGGTGAACTGGGTTTGATGGGTGAAAGCAGGGGAAAGGGGAGGAGGTTCTGTAGAAGAAATCTGAAGCTGATAATGTTTTTACCAAAATACCCATAAAGATTAAATCTCTTTTTTGTTTGTCAGTTAATTGTTTTTTGTTTGAGGGGCATCTGTGTCCACCACAAATGTTTCACCAAATCCACAACTTCTCTTTATATATTAGTATAGATAGATATGTACAATTTTTTTATTTATGACATAAAATACATAAATTCCCAATCGGTAGGGTGTTAAAATAGACGTTTTTTTTTTTTTAAACACATATAGATATTGTAGAAACAAACCGCTTGGCAAGGGGGTTTTTGCTTTGATTGATTAAGAGTATTCACCCTGCACTCAAGGTTTTGAGTTTGATTTTCATTTTAAGTGAGGCATGCACATCACTAAGACATTATAATCAGTCCAAACCCTCAAAAAGAAGTCACGTGCACTGCACATGTAATTTTTGTACGGACCTAATGTCAGGTGACACGTTTTAAAGACAGAAAAATCGAGGAGAAGTCTCTCCTAAATTTTTCTCTAAGGTAATAAATTGAAATTTTTGTTTAAAATTTATTTTTAAAAAAATCTAATAATTAAGATTTTCCATACACCAAAATTCTCATAATTGCAAAATTTAACCTCTTTTTCTTCTTCTTTATACTATTTTGTTGGTGAAAGAAACTGCTTAGCAAAGGGTTTGCTGCTCAGTTGGTTAAAAACATCACCCTACACTCGAGGTCCCGAATTCAATTTTTTCTCTTCTAACATCCCTTGTATAAAAAAACGAAAAAGAAAGAAACCGCTTGAAAGTATACAAATTTATGATTCGTTTTAAATGAGGCATGCACACTGCGTTTTACTGAGAAATTCAAAGCAATCCATTTCCTGAAAAAGAATTCACGTGCACTACACATATAACTTTTTGGACGTACCTAGCGTCAAGTGACACGTTTAGAAGATGGAAAAACCGAGGCAAACCCCCACTTAAAATTTTCTTTGAGGTAACAAATTGAAATTCGTCTCTGTAATTGTCCTTTTGAAAAATCTACTAATTAAGATTTTCCATTCATCAAAATTATCATAATTGAAAAACCTTCTTTTGACCTCTTTAATTTTCTTCTTCGCTTAGCTGGTTAAGAGCATCACCCTACACCCGAGGTCACAAGTTCGATTTTTCCTCATCCAATATCGTTTGTATAAAATAAATAAATAAATAGCTTGAACCTTTACATGAATTTTGATTCGTTTTTCAGTAAGGCATGCGCGCCGCGTGTTATCAAAACATTAAAAGCAATTGATTCCTTTGAAAAGAAGTCGCGTGCAATGCGCATGTAACTTTTTTTGAACAGACCTAGCGTCAAGTGACACGTTTCGTAGACGAAAAAACCGAGGCTGAGTCTGTCTTAAATTTTTCTTTAAGGTAACAAATTGAAATTCGTCTCTACAATTTTCCTTTTGAAAATCTAATAATTAAAGATTTTCCATACACCAAAAATTTCATAATTGCAAAAACTTCATTCAACCTATTTTTTTCTCCATATTTTGTTGGTGAAAAGGAAAAGGATATAATAAATAGACACACACACACAGCGAGAAAAAGAGGCAGTCGGAAGTCTCTCATGTCCAGAAACTTAAATATATATTCATTGTCTTTGCTGCATTGTCTTGCTCTCAACCATCCCGCGTCACTTGCGATCTCCAACCTTCTCCCTCACGTATTTTTCTTCAAATTATATATTCTCACTGCATGCTTTGAAATCCAACCCAAAAAATATATATAATAATTAACACCATTAACATCGCAAATATCACATATATTTATACACAAAGCTACAAACTTTCATCCTCCAAAAACCCGACCCTTTAAAGCCAAACCATCTTCCCCCACACACAAACATCATGTTCTTTCTGTTCATCATCTCTGTTTCTCTCACAGGCTTCAAATTTGAGGTTTTTGGCTGATGGGTTTTCTCTGAATTGTGTAGGATTCTTAATTCTTTGATTTTCTTGGCTGACAAAACACTTTGGAGTTTGTTGTTGTTGCTTTTGAGTTTTGAAATGGGACCCATCAAAGGGTCCAGGAGGAGGAAGAAGGTTGACCAGAATGTGTTAGCTGCTTCAGACTCCCAGCCCCTGGAATGTTGGTGGGACGGCTTCTCTCAGAGAATTACTGGTACAAATATTCCTCTGCTGCTGCTTTTGTGTTTTCGCATTATCTTTTTACTTGGGTTGTTGTGTTGGATAATTTGTTTTAGTGGATTGTCTTTAAATATATGCATTGGTAATTGGTTTGGATATATCTGGTTTGTTGTTTATGAGGGCATTTCTTGGGATTTATTTGTATTTGATGAAATATTAGGACTTGGGTTCAATGCAGTTTTCAGAAATTGGAAATGTTTGTTGTGCCTAGTGATTCATATCTGCAAGTGGATTTCGGGCGGTATATAATCTTACAATCTTACAGTTCTTAGCTTCTGTTGATTCGTGTTATCGAGCTCTTGTTTAGTGTACTAGTTGATGTTGCTCAGAGCATAGCATTCCTAGTTTGATGATTATTGAGGGTATTATTTTAGATTTTATGCATTATTCCTTCCATTAAATTTATGATGCCAATAAATAACTTCGTCAACGGTTTCCTTATTCGTAATTCCGGTTGATATATAAATAGTTGATCTTTGATGATTTCTTATTTTGATGTTTCTTTTAGCAGACAATCCTGTTAGTGTTCATGACAGCAATTTGTTCTAAGCATGTGTTGAAATTGTACCATGAATGTTTTTCTTGTATTAACCTTAGGTTCCTCATTGTGAGCTACCTGGTCTTCGGATTAGATTCAGGATAACCTGTTTGTATCTTGGCGTTCGATGGATTTTGCTTAGTGTTGTGGCCTAAGAGCAATACTTTAATATGTTTGGATGGAGGGTCACTATAATTGGTAAGGTAGCTGTACTGATTTCTTGATCCTAAATCGGGATTTTGCGGTTAACATAATGATCCTGTTACGAGTACAAATTTTTTGTTTTGGACTGGCTTAAACCAGTACTTCAAACAATCGAAACAAAGTGAGTGGATTGATTTGGAAAACACTTGTAGGCATATAGCAGAGGGAATGATAGCAGACAGAACTATCAGGCACCTATGTTTTGTTTTGGTTGTGTCCTCGGATGACATGATTAGGTTCGGAAATTTCTTTATCTTATATAGCAGGGCTAATCTATGAGTTTCAAGTTCTGTTGTTTGCTTTAACTTCTTTGTTTAAAAGCTAGACAAACGGACGTTCTTTAATGAAAAAGTGCAGAATTCTATGTGCTTACCTCATGAAATACAAAAAAATGCAGACTTCTTAATGAAGCCATTCCAATTTCATATGAGATAGCTTTCATGCTGAGTATTTACTTCTTATCGCTGCTCTGTCAACTGTTTAGGGGGTTCCGTTGTGTGAAACACTACAGTAAATTGGTCTGATCAGCTGGACGAGATTAAGTACATAGCCACAGAACTAAAGCTGCTTGTTCACCATACGATGAGCAACAGTGTCTGAAATGAGAGCGTCCATATGCTTATCTGGATAGAGTAGGTAGCATAAACATCAAAAAAGAAACAGCGATAGCTTTGAAGAGAACATGCTATGGGAGTTAAAGGCCATTGCATTAGGCGATAATCGCTAAACAAGTTTGGGATCGATTAAGAGATAGAAAATAAGCAGTGAAGTCATCTGCCTTTGGTTTTTGGTGTCCGTTTAGTGTCTACAAGTGTGCACATTTTGTCATTTATTCATGATTTTGGTGTCTGCAGTCGTTCTTGTTAAGAAAGATAGGTCCACGGTCCACCTGCTAGTTGTACAACCGAAAGGCATAAGATTTTGGCGATTTGATGAAACCATATACTTATACCCTGAAAGATTAACTTTCCAGCTTCTGTATGTCAAATGTCTTCTATGTTATGTTCTTGGTTGAGAAACTTAAATTTGCACCTGGAATGAAATACCGTAATTATGACCTACTTTTTGTTCAGCAAAGTTATCTTCAGTGGTTAAGGAGTTCGTATATTTTTGGCTTTGCTTGCGTTCGATGACAATTCAGACTATATTACTTTGCCAACTCTTGCGATTAAATGAATTCTATCCTCTTTTGCAGAGGTTTTCTGATCTTTTGGTTCTTCCATGGACATTGACATAAAGGTTTTGAAATTCACATCGATAAATGATTATATTCTGTTTTCTACTTTCTAGGTCAATCGAAATCCAAAGGTGCATTGAAATTTGAATCTTTCTTCAAAATTTCGATGAAGACATTCAGCTACATCTGTTCGCTTGTAAAGGAAGATATGATGGCCAGGTCCTCAACCTTCTGCTACTCAAATGGCAAGCCTTTGTGTATGAATGACCAAGTTGCTATCGCTCTTAGGAGGCTCAGCTCGGGTGATTCATTGTGCAGCATCGGTGAATGCTTTGGGATGAACCAATCCACTGTTTCGCACATAACCTGGCGGTTTGTGGAGGTAATGGAAAAAAAAGGGCTGCACCATCTTTCGTGGCCTAAAGAGCGGGGTGAAATGGGGGAGATAAAGTCCAAGTTTGAGAAAATCCGCGGCCTTCCAAATTGCTGCGGCGCAGTTGACATCACGCACATCATGATGACTCTGCCTACAGCGGACTCATCAGATGATGTCTGGCTCGATGGTGAGCAAAACTGCAGCATGATCTTGCAGGCAATTGTTGATCCAGACATGAGGTTCCGTAACATAATTACAGGATGGCCAGGAAGTATGAGTGATGACATTGTCCTCCGAAGCTCAGGTTTTTTCAAGATGTCCGAAGAAGGAGATTGTTTAAACGGGGAGAAGTTGGTGCTCTCAGAAGGAACAGAAGTGAGAGAATACATAGTAGGAGATTCCAGTTTTCCTCTCTTGCCATGGCTTCTCACTCCCTACAAGGGAAGAGGGCTCTGGGAGCATGAGTCTGAGTTCAACAAGCGGATTTCTGCAACGCAGATGGTGGCGCAAAGGGCGTTGGTGAGGCTGAAAGAGATGTGGAAGATAATCCAAGGCGTAATGTGGAAGCCGGATAAGAACAAGTTACCGAGGATTATCCTTGTTTGCTGTATACTGCACAATATAGTGATTGTTATGGAGGATGAGGTGCAAGATGAAATGCCATCGTCTCGCCATCATGATCCCGGTTACCAGCAACAAATTTGTGAATCTGCTGTTGACGAGACGGCCTTTCACCTGAGAGAGAAGCTCTCTCTATACTTAGCCGGAAAATTGTGTCGATGAGAAGACCCTTATGTGCATCCTAATGGTGGTTTCATTGGTTTATACATCGTCGAAATGTTCAATCTTTGCTAGTTGAAATTGGAGAGTTTATAATCTTTGGGGGTGCTTTCTTCTATAGAAACTATAAAGTCTTAACATAGTTTTAATTGAATAAAAAGACTGCATTTATATATATATATATATATATATGGTTCTTTAGCATTATCTATATTTAATTGATTGAAGTATATGAATTCCCTTTGTTGCTGAGTCCATACATGTTATAACATGAGCGGACTGATAATACTATGTAACGGTATGACAGTCACACTAAAAAACTTATCAATTATATGGTTCAAGGCCTAATGGAAAAGAAACACGGTTTCCCTGGACAATGCCGTTTTGATTATTCAACTTCTTAGTCCGACATTACACCAAACATACGTCCTACTTCTTAGTGCACCATTACACCAAACACAGTACAATGTTAGTTGGACTTTAGACCAAGCCAACACAATCCAACATTATTCCTACAAGCGGTCCAGGTCCAGTTCAAGACAGTCATGCGTAACAAACAAGCCCTAATGGGGCTTAATTGTCCTCGTTAGGTTTAGAGCATCTCCAACAATAGATGTTATTTTAGCTATGAAATATAGCTAAAAGTAAAATATAGCTAGTCAAGTTTTTACTTTTGCTCCAGCAGAGATAGCTATTTTGACATTAAATTTAAATTTAAAACATAAAAAAACTAAAAAAGATAAATTTCCTTAATTTTCTAACAATTTAACGGCTACCTAGCTACCTCCTGTTTATATAAATAAGATGATGGACTTCTTCATTTCCAATAATCTCTTCTTTGAACTTGATTTATCTACAGATTATGGACTTATCCTATCATTAACCAACAACCAAACTACCAACAACAGAGAAACCCATTCAAGAACAATGAAATCCATCAAAACAAGAACAACGAAATTTGATTGTATACATTAGATTCATGAAGAGATCGTCTTGGTTTGGTTGTATATATGTCCAAATTCAAGAACGAAACCCATCAAAATAATGTAAATTAAGAATCTTATACATAACCCCAATCCCTAAAACCCAAATTCAAGAACAATAAAACCCATCAAAACAATGGAAATTAAGAATTGGTACCTTTCAGAGAGTACATAAATTGTTGCAGCAATAGAGTTGAGGACGACGATACTGGAGTGGCTGGGCAGAGGACATAAACTTGCAGAGAGACAGAGGAACCAAAGAAAAAAAGAAAAATATGAAAGTGATGACCGTCGGGAACCAGAAATCATAAGGTTTATCAAAAGAATTGAAGATAAATTGGAACGTTGGAATTCAAAAAATTTGAACGTTGATATATTTGACTATGATTATCTTCTCTCTCTTCTGTAGCTAAATATAGCTAGAATTTTTCTAAAATTGAAATTTTGTTGTAGATAAAATATAACATGTGTTAAATGTGATTGTGTAAATCCTAGGTAGATATGGATTAGGGTATTCCGTTCTGTAAGGGATTAGTTTCCTATTGTACTTGTACTTCTATTACTATAAATAAAGGCACCTGGTATGTGGAATATATGAACTACATATTCCACATACACTACAGTTTCACCAAATTCTCTCTATTCTTCTCTTGCCGCACCCTTCACTAAAAACTGTCCACAACAAATTTAACTTTTTTTTAGCTATGCTGTTGGAGCCCTAATTTCCTTCAAAGTAGCTAAATTTCAAATTTTTTATTAATTTGGCTAGTCTGTTGGAGATGCTCTTAAAATTACCAATGAGGTTGAAACACTTTTGGGAGAGAAACTTGAGTTAGAGCGTCGGGCATGTAAAGAAAATCACTAAAAAGTTTCGACGTGTCGAAACGAATAGGAGAGAATTTGGGCTAAAGAACCGACCCATTTTCCCTTCTGAAGTTTTTCCCCACTTTTGGCCGTAGTCAGCATTATGTTGACTCCTTCTTAGACACAATTAAAGACTTTTTAAAGTGTTTGGCAACAAAAGAGGGAAAAAATTGCAAGATGTCATCCAAATGAGAACCAATAATCCACCAATTACAAGTCGAGTCGTCGACGAAATACAATAGTAAACCAAATTGACGATCATAACGCTATAAACATGTCACCGTAAAAACCAGATTGTATAGACGACCCCCCGTTGGACAGACCATGCTTTGCATTCAATTAGCGCGGCTTCTAATAACATCGAGACCCACTTCGGTAGGATCAGTAGCTTGCAACTCTACCTGAATTCCGTCCAACTCTCTCTTAAACCTGTCCTTCGAACTCGCATAAATCATCTTGCTTCTCACCTTCGCCGTGTCAGGGGACCTTCATAGATAGATCTTAAATGAGTGCAACAGCCAGTGGACATAATATGATATATACATTCGGAGTAATCAACGAGGACTGCTTGAACTCTAAACTCTAATTATTTACCAAGCAACGAAAATAATCCGGCTCTTCTGGCAGTTCTCCTCTGTCACGTAATCAAAGTCATAAACAGCATATCGGCACTCGTTACCAGGGAGGCTTGCAGAGAAATCCTCGTAGCTGTCAGTAGGTTCACCGAGCTTTTCCACTATAACCTCATTTTGCTTCTCCTCGATCTTGTAAACTATGAAGCGGTAAGTTCTTTTTGCTTTCAATTCTAAAAACTTTAGCTTGCATTCGTCATGGACAGCCATCCCGGATCTTGCATTTGCCTACAAAAATTCCATGGATGCCAAAATGCATCAAACACCCACAAATCATCAGTAGCAATTTGAACAACTACACCCAAAAGTTTCACCGAGCATAACCGCTTTGTATCCATCCCTCGAATTTACGGAACAATTGAAAACATACGGCAATAGAACATCCCAAATATCCGAAAACAAAACACGCATTGCTAATTCCAAACTATTTAACAAATCAAACCATTGATAAATCACTGACATACTTATACTTACACTTGAAAAATTAACCACCACTACCACCAACAGAAGGGAAAAAATTCCGATGCGGATCAAATGCTAAATAAAGTCTCACATTTCTTAAGTATTTTTAGCCATTACATTAATCATACTTCAAATTAGTCAAATATAAGTACAAGGCAAATACAAAACGTAAAATACAGGTTCAAAATATCATCACATTTACCGACAAAAAATCAAAATTCATACTTTTGTGATTGCAAATCACAAAATCTCAATAAACAAGATGCACTTATTGCAAAAATATAAAATCAAATCAAAATTTAAATGCATATGCAACTCATCGAATTAATCGTGATTGGGTAATCAAAAGGGATGCGATTCGACCATCAACTTCTAATTTACCCGCCAATTTCATGAATTTCTCACATTCAAGCAAAAAAAATTCAAAAAAATTGAACACCAAAATGCACAGATTATACTAAAGAGGATCATGAAACCAGAAAAGAACTGAAATTATAACACAAGCAAGTGAAACCCTAGAGAGAGAGAGAGAGAGTGAAGTAGATGAAGTGCTGACCATTTTCCCGAGAAAATATCGGAGGAGAGAGAGAGAGAGAGAGAGAGAGAGAAAGAGAGAAATGGATAGGCTCAGCGGTGGAAGAGGAGGGCTGCAGGGCGCGGCTAGAAAATGTGGGAGGTTTCCGCCTTCGGAAGCGTTGCTAATATCACCGTCACGGCAGAGAGAAATTGGGCGGTGATTCAACGATATTTGAACACGTGTTCTACGTTGTGCGATGATTTACGTAAAGTAAAAGGGGCTCTCATAACATTTGGTTTTGGTTTCATGGGCCTGGCTCAAAAGATAGATCCTGGTCCAATACTCCACGAATCAAAAATAAATAATGAAAAGTCGAAAATGTTTTGGAAAAGAAATGAAAAGTCCAACTATTATTCATGGATGGTATCTAAGTTTATCTATTTATATTTGTGTCGTGTTTGTATTAATTTACGAATTAATCAATATGCAGAGCAGAAATATATAAAATTATACAATAATACAATAACTTATAATAATAAAAAGAACGTAATTTCATAAAATTCAACACACGCATTGTATACTGTGTGTGTATTATACATACACATACACCAATGTCTCAAATATATGAAGCAGCTCATAGAAAATACATAAAAATCATGACCATTGCATGCACCCTTGACTTGTAATAAAATCCCTTATGAGCATAAATACTTCTTGCAAAAATAATTCCCAATAATTCATAAGCTACAATTCAGAATGTATCGCTTCATTGATGAATTTTTTGGATGAACTATCTTTACTTAATTCTTGATTGGATTCAAATAGTGCTTTCAAATTGTACGGCGCAGTGAAATTGGGAGTTCCACTCCAAAATAGCTTGGCAAACTGCTCGTAGGCTGTTTCAGTTGGATGAGCAGAGTCAAAGAAGAGATGTTCACTAACATTGTCACATAAATCGTACTCCGTGACGCCTCTCCTCCCTCCACAACTATAAACTCCTCGATACGGACCACTGCCGCAACACGCCACCTTCCCTTCCTTGAAACCTTTGACAACAATATCCCAAGTTCAAATTTGTAAAAGTAAAAATAAGAAGTGATCATTTATTTTTGAGTTTTTCCAGATTGAGTGATGTAGAAAAATATATAAAATAATTAGACGTAAATAAGTTGTTTTTTTTTTCACGAAAGTTTTATCTTAGATTATTATTTATTTTGGGTAGGCAGATTGAAGTTTGGTTTTTGTCCATTGACTATGTCTTTTTATTTTATTTTATATTTATTTGAATATATAAGTACAAAATTATAGGTGCATTACTATTGACATATGTGCGAATATAATGTACCTGTAATTTTGCACTTATTAACGTTATTCGTAATAACAAACCTAATTAAATCAACACGTTGGATTGAAACACGACACCGTTAAATGATCAAAATCATCCATATTCTTAACAACAATGTATAAGAATAAATTTTAGCACAAATAACAAAAGGGGATTAAGAAAGTTGAAAACATACCATATTCAGAAGGGTGATCTATTCTTTGTGTAATAAACTCGTTAAAATCGGAGAGTGAGTATCTGAATCCCTTGAGCTCACTCTCTAGCTTTTCCAAGAATTTGAGAAGTGCTTTATTGTGTAGTTCCACATATGGTGCAAGTTCTTCATAGCATGCATCATTTGGTCCAGCTCCAAGTGCTCTTCCGTATGGGATACAAGCAAGAGGATAGAGGTTCATAAACCCAAAATTTCTTCCTCCTTCGTTATATATCTCCTACCATATCGAAATTAATATTTATTAGTACCATATATGCATACATCATGAACATTGACATGCATGTGTGCGTATATATATATCATCTATATATATTTATATAAGACCTCCTTTTTATGGGGAAACTTGCTACACTGTAGCAAAAATAGGATAAGTTATCACACATTTATATCACTCATATATCACCTGTTTAAAATTTAGATTTTGAGTGACATGCAGACGATGTTTGAGCGATATACTATCCCGTTTTTGTTATAGTACATCGGAATGGTCTACGAAGCTCTTATTATATATATAATGCAACTTTTTTTTGGAAGTGCTAATAAGAATGTACTTTGATCACTGAAGTTATGTTGCCGATCACCAGGCCACAAATTCCTCACGGGAGCAGGATCGCAGCATGCTGGAATCTGTGTCGAAAGGGAAAAGGTAATCGTTGCTTCCGATGTTAAACAAGTAGACCGCCCGGGACACTAGAGATTTGGCATCTTCATCCCCTAGTTTCTGCCTCAACGACTTCCCAACGTTCTTGAAATATGATAGTTGAGAACGAAGATCTCTCCCCTGAAATATATATGATGTATAGGTAAATATATATATATATATATACATATATATGTAAAACATATTATTTGTCCTTACTAATGTACTTATGTTATAAGTAACAATAGGCTAATATTTTTCATGCATACATGAGTTATAGTTAAAAACTTAGCCGTTGTCTTTTTTATATGTATGTAAGTTACATACTTCTAGTGTACACAAGTTGTAGGCAACATACTTTGAGGCTTATTCTTCTACCATAACTATAAAATAATTTCTCATTCTAACCATATAGTAGGTAACTTATATATGTGTATTTTGGGTGGTTAAGGGTTTCATAGTATGGTGTTTATGTTCATAGCTTGAAATAATCTTTTTTTTAATACAAGTGATATTTCTATTCTAAACTACACTAAGGGGAGGAGGGATGGTTTGAAACTCGGATGCAGTGAGTTGAAAAAGAAGATCTAAACCAACAAGTAATCCACCACTTACACTTGAAATAAATTATTATTTTCTCTTAAAATTTGTTACCCTTAATGGATGATGTAAAGCTAATGGAATTAAATTAATGAAAGTCAATGGACCTAAGCAATGAATATTAATTTCCTAATTTATGGAATTATTAGTTTAACTGTTTAAGGCACTCGTTTTTTTGTCGGAATTATAGATGTTTTATTAAAACATCATCAGATTGTACAAAGGCTTTTATCACAAATAATCCTTTATGTATTGCAAATTGATAATTTTAGTCCTTTTTATTTTAAATTTATCAATGTCATCCTCCATGTTTTTGTTCACACATCAGTTTCATCCTTTCGTCGACTCCGTGAAGTTTTCTGTCTGCATGGAGACTTAGAAGGCCAATGATTTGATGACATGTGAAAAAGCTAAATAAAAAAATAAATGTTCAAAATTTAAAAACCATTAAAAAGCAAATAAATTTTAAAAATTAAAAAACTGCAAATTATACTCAGCCACCTCTCCCACCCCGACGACGGGCAACTATCGACTCCAATCCCAGCCGCACCCTCCTGCACATCTCTCTTGTCCCCCAACCACCCCCATGTTTACCGGATTCGCCACCCATACAAGCCCCTCACGTCTCTTGCCTTCGTTTGGGTGTCTTGAGTTACTTAATACGGATGGGGATGCAACACTGAAATGCCGGGAAATTGAGTTCCCTTATAATTGGGGAGGGGGTCATCGGGGGTGATGGTTGGTGGGTGCGTGGTGATGGTGTTTGCCTGTTTGGTGCACTGGAGTGAGAGGGAGGGATGGGATGGAGAGGGGAAAGAGGGTGGGGGGACGAGCTCCAGCTTTTGCTTTTGCTTTCCTTTGTCTCTTTTGATTTTTATTCAATTTTATTTATTAATCTTTTACTTTTTCCTCCCTAGATTTTAATGGTTTTAAAACATTGATTTTGCTTTTCTTTTCCACGTGTCATCGTACACACATGCCACATCAGCATGCAAACAGAAAACTTAACGGCGTTGGACAGAAGAACGAAATTGATGTGCAAACCAAACATAGAGGATGACATTAATGAGTTTGAAATATAAATTATAAAGGAATAAAATTATCACTTTGCTATACATATTTGTGATAAAAGCCCATACGACAAAGGATAGCTAAAATAAGACCAAAAATTTTTGGGTGCTCCAGAGTACGAGTACTCTGAATTTTTTAACCGTTGAATCTTGATTTTTATATTTCAAAATAAAAATCTAACCGTTAAAAACCCCGGAGTACCTCGTACCCCGGAGTATGCAAGAAAGACTCAAATAAGACATCCAAAACCAATGTGAAAATCCTAAACAAAAGCTGCATGTCATAAAATATACGTTTCCCGACAAGTATCACGAGGAATAAAACAAGGAAAAAAAAGTGTCCCCCTGTAAAAAAAAGTTTCCTGGGAAAGACTAGGAAAAATCTTGAGTGGTACGTATTATTCAATGGTACGACTATTGAATGGTTCAGATTAATTTGCAGTGGGGCCCAAATGAATCTTAACCATTTAACAGTACGTACCATTGAATGGTACGTACCACTGAAGTTGGACCCGAAAGACTACGTGAAACAAAACTTCATGATAAAAAAAAAAACCGCCACGCATGACACATACTAATAACAAAAAAAACTGACACTACTTCCATTATTTGATTTAGCTTGTCCCTTATTTTCTATCTTATTTAACCATCAAAAAGAAAAGCTGATAAGAAACAAGATATGAACTACACCCAAATGCAAGTCTATATATATAGATAGATTATATATATGCAGAAATTAACTTTCAACAAAGTGGTTTATATGAAATCTAGCAAAATATTTGAAGTAAATAATTATCCAATTCAAAAAGTACCGAGCATTGTGGGCAATTTAGTAACTGAAATTTATCTTGCAATTTAGTAGCTGAAATTTATCTTTTGATCCAAGTTCTTAGTTGTGACTTTAAATAAAGATGCATCCAAGTTCTTGCAAAATCAATCACGAGTCACATACCATGCCTTGGCGAGTTTCAATCAAAGCACCAGCTCCAGCAGATGCAAAGTTGACACCGTACCTAAATTCCTCATTGCCTGGCTCAAGATACGGTAGAATCAATGGCAACTTTGCATACTCAGCCGCAACAGATATAAAACAATCATTGACATTCAATTAAGTTATAAGTTTTCCATATATCAGATATTTATAAATAGATTCTTCTTGTCTTGGTGCGATCAAGAAATGTATAGTCACTTGCCTGTAGATCTGATATAAAACATCAAAATCACGAACTTCTATTTATTCTCCAACCTTAATATCAAATTTAAGAATAGGTGACCATAAATTCTTGATCAGTTAGTGACCAAGAGAACGAGACTATTTATAAAATAAAATTAGATTCATATGATATATATACTTGTGATCTTATACATCTTACCAATAAAATCTGGGATTATACGACCATCAGAAATTCTCCCGGTTGGATGGCCCTTTTTGTAGGTTTCACCATATGGCCAGTAGTTTCCCTGAAAAACAGTGCTGAAGTAGTTGTTGTTTCCCGCATCAAATATGGAATCCCCGAATACGAAAAGGGGTACTGCAGGTGCATGTTTATTTGGAAGGCCACAGTCGCCATGGCTAGCTTGGGTTGTGATGACCAGAAGACTTGTAACCAAGGCAAAGACTGAGATTTGAAGATATAAGCTTGAACTGGCCATCTCTCTCTCTCTCTCTAATTAATGCATCTTTCTTCACCTTATCTATATAGATAGGGAAATCATCTGAAGGCTGTTCTTAATAGTGTGTACACACAAATCAATGCCGCTCAAATATATATATATATATATATATATATATATATAAACACATATTCATATTCTCTCTATAAAAAATAAATTAAAAGATAATTAGTGCTAAATCTAAAGTCTCTACATTTTTTTTTTTTAAAAAGGACCAGTTAGTGGTCAAGTCACGACAATACTAGATCTCAAGTCTCTACATTTAGAGTTTGTGTATTTACTCGCATTTCATTATTCGGAACCACTAACAATTTGGTCATGCCGTCGAAAAATTATTGAGAAGGACTTGGCTCCTCAAGGATTGAGAAGGAACTCTTCCATAAAAGACGTTGTGGCCTATTCAGAGAACTTTGTGATTATGATCGAAACCGTTCATATTATAAATCACTATGTAAAAATTATCTCTACAAAAAATCAATTAAAATTGTGATCGTTTAGTCATTGAACTATATAAAAATAGATGGACAGATTCGGTAAAAATATTAAGAACCGTCTATTTATTTGCTACAGTTAGTTGACTAAACAATTTAAATTTTAATTAATTTTGATCAGAAATAATCTTTACATAATGATTTATAGAATTAGAATTAATCTAATTCTGTTTGACTTTGTATTCAGTTATAAACACATTAGAGTACTTTATGGATTCGTTAATTGGCGCGTAGGATTCATGTGGGACGATGTAAAGGCTTGAAGTCCTTGCTTTAGTTGTAAAGCAAGCAGTGAGTGTACAGAAGATCTTTTTTAAGCCAAACCAATACACTTCTTTCTAGCCATGCCGCGACATCCAAAACAAGATCAATGAGGTTTTCTTCTAATGGCTTTAATTTCCAGTTAGTATTTTTTGTTGTTTAATTTATCATTCAATTGCAGTGCAAAAAATAAAAGAATACCATTCTTCAATGAAATATCTAAAATGACTACTATTCAATTCAAAGATTATCAAAATTGCAATTTGAGTGATTTTTTATAGAGATGATTTTTTAGTAAATACCTAAAAAAATATACAATTAAATCGTTGAAATACATTAAGAAATAAACCCTACAACTAATTCAAATTAATGTTTTTTCTTTGCATCTCACATGATATATTCTTTCCATCTTCGTAATTTAAATAAATTTAGTATAAATTATAACTTGAAAATGCCTAACATTAAAGAAAAAAAATCATATGTGGCATATATCTTATGGAAAAAGAATTGTGACTTGAAAATCCAAACTGAAATTTTTTGATGAGGTGGCGTATGTAGATCGTAAAAGTCAAGCATATCAAAGTAGAGGATCCGAATCCGAACTGAAAAGTAAAAATAGTTGACCATTAATTATTTATGAGCACTATATATAATAGTGCTTATCTTATCAGATGGTGCATGGTTTATTTGTCAAAAACTGACAAGTTGGCAACTGAGCAAATTAAGCAACAATTTTGCATGTATTCATCGATACACATATCAGATATCTTTGATTAATTCTTGATTGGATTCAAATAGTGCTTTCAAATTGCAAGGCGCAGCGACATCGGGATTTCCACTCCAAAATAGTCTGGCAAACTGCTCATAGGCCCTTTCAGTTGGATGAGGAGCGTCAAACAAGAGATATTCATTAACATTGTCACATAAAGCGTACTCTTCGATACCTCTCCTACCTCCACAGCTATTGATTCCTCGATATGGACCAGTACCACAACATGCCATCTTCCCTTCCTTGAAACCTTTGTCACGAATATCACAAATTAAAAAAGTAAAAGAAAAAAATATATATTCGTCAATTCTCAGTATTTTCAGATTGAGTATAATTAAGTTGCTTTTTTTTTCATGAAAATTTCATGATTGTTTTTTCAGATTGACATATATACGAGTATGAATGTACCTAGCTATAACTTTGCACTTATGCTATTCGTATTGCAATCATGCTATCTAGACATACAAAACTGACACATTTGTTGACTCTTTAATATAAATGAGTCCCAAATACAATAGTTGAGTCCATCTCTACCAGGGTATGCGTCAGTATGTGTGTCTTAACTTTAGCGTGTCTAATCCAATGACTGAAATTAATTAAGATTATCAATCTAACCTAGATTGAAATCTCACTGCCCTTTTTGAGGTAAAGGGTAGCAACTGCCCGGCAGGTTAAATGATCAAAACCATGCATATTTCATAATAATAAGAGAAGATAAGAAAGTTGATGTACCATATTTAGAAGGGTGATTTATTCTTTGTGTAATAAACTTGTTAAAATCGGAGAGCGAGTATCTGAATCCCTTGAGTTCACTCTCTAACTTTTTCAAGAGTTTGAAAAGTGCTTTATTGTGTAGCTTCACGTACGGTGTAAGTTCTTCAAAGCATGAATCATTTAGTGTAGCTCCGAGTGCTCTTCCGTACGGAATACAACCAAGATCATACATGTTCATAAATCCAAAATTTCTTCCTCCTTCGTTATATATTTCCTGCGAAAGAAGTAATATATTTATTAGTACTCTATGTGTATATATGTATAATGAAACCTTTTCTGGAAGTTCTAATAAGATTTACTTTGATCACTGAAGTTATGTTGCCTATCACCAGGCCAACAAATTCCTCATGGGAGTAGGATCGCAGGGCGCTGGAATCTGTATCGAATGGGAAAAGGTAATCGTTGCTTCCAATGCAAAACAAGTAAACAGCTCGCGATACTAGAGGGTTGGCTTCTTCGTCCCCAAGTTTCTGCCTCAACGACTTCGTAATGTTCTTGAAATATGATGCTTGAGAATGAAGGTCTCTCGCCTGAAATATGATATAATATGAAAAATAATAGGTAAACATTTCACACATGGTCTGGAGACCTATGTAGTTTTCAAGAAGTCAAAATGGAAATGAAACAATGATTTTCCTAGTTATATATATTAGTCAAACTGAAGCCAATATATGAAATCTGACAAAATACTTATTCAAATTCCAAATTAAACAATGATTTGGCTAACTAGTTATATATATGGAAATGAAGCCTTCATTAATCTCATTTCTAATAGCGGATTAGCGGTTCACTACTAATAACAGTAATATTGTCTCCAATTTGCATATTACTACCACCGAAATACAAACATGTGTTAACTGTTATCACAAAAAGGCCTCATAGAGTTGTTAGGAATAAAACTATTCATTATATATTTTAGTTTATTTTGTCAATTTTCTAATGTGAGATTTTTGTATTCTTCAGCAATTATGACTTTAAATTAAGATGCATCCAATTTCTTGCAAAATCACATATCACATACCAAGCCTAGGCGAGTTTCAATCAAAGCACCAGCTCCTCCAGATGCAAAGTTGACACCAAACCTAAATTCCTCATTGTCTGGATCAAGATATGGTGGAGTCAATGGCAACTTTGCATACTCAGCTGCAACAACAACAACAAAAAATTAATTGACATTCAATGATCTGTAGCCATACTTAAGATATTTATAAAGTAGATTAAGAAAAAAACACACACACATTCGTATGATATTTATGATCATATATATATATATGTGTGTGTATATCTTACCAATAAAATCTGGAATTATACGACCATCAGAAATTCTCCCTGTTGGACCCTTTTCGTAGGTTTCACCATATGGCAAATAATTTGCTTGAAAAACAGTGTCGAAGTAGTTATTATTTCCATCATCAAATATGGAATCCCCAAATATGAAAAGAGGCGCAAGTGCATGTTCATTTGGCAAGCCAAAGTTGCTATGCCTAGCTTTGGTTGTGATAACCAGAAGGCTTGTAAACAAAGCAAACACAAAGATTTGCATATATGAGAAGCTTGAATTATTGACCATCTCTCCCTCTCTCTATTTGATGCATCTTCACCTTTGGTTCAATTAAGATTTATATAGGGACTAGGGAGGGCATCTGAAGGCTGATCTTACTGCATGTACACATAAAATACAAATGTGCCCGCCCAAAAATATATAAAAAGACAAAACACTCTCAATAAAAAATTAAATTGTATTTTGCACCTCTTATATATGGTTTGCTACTAGAAACATTTTGGTCCATGTCTTTTAAAAATTGACAAAAAGCAAAGGCAATGAGTCAATCGCAATCTTTTAGCAAGTGATTTCATAGATCATGCTATTAAGAAAAGAAAAATTATTAAGAGTTGTTGAGCCAACTATTGTGAACAAAATATGTGATATCATTAATTCTTCCTCTTGGTGATAGAGATGATGAGATATGGGTCCAAACCCTAATGAAAAATATTATGTTAAATCTGCTACATGGTTATAAACACAAGAGAATCAAGCTCATCATCCACGAGCTAAAGTGATAAATAGAATGTGAAATCTTATGATTCCACACAAAGCAAAAATATTTAGCTGGCTCTTGCTAAGAAGTACAATTAAAACCAAAGCTAGAGTTGGTCAATTTATTGAAAATGTTGATCCACTTTGTATTTGCGGTCCAAAAGAACTATAAAGATGTTTTAGTAGAGGGTGACTCCAAGCTAGAATTGAGTTTTGCTTTAATTTTTGGAGGCACGTTTTTAGAGAAGCGAATTTCTTAGCTGATGCGGTTACAAGTGTAAGTCACAATATTAATGGGCTTTATATCTGGGATCGTACAATTCCATCTACTGTTAGAAAGTCCACTTATTTGATTTAGTTGGAAATGGTTGTAATAGAGGCTTTATCCTCTAATTGAACTCTTGGTTTTACCCATAAAAAATTTTTTTTGACAAAAACAATCTTTAAAATTAGGGAGTTTTTAGTTTAAATACCAAATTCAAAATAACTTCAAGTTAAAATACCATAGTTTTAGTTTAGGTATTAGTTGAAAAGTCAAACTAATTTGCTAGGTAAAATGACAATAATGTCCAACCCTACCATCACAAATTTATAGCCATTAACTTTCCCAATGAATTGTAACTAACAAGCATGAGTATGAATTTTTTTAGAAGAAAATTTTTTTTATTACGTTAATCGCTTAGGGCATAGGGTCTAGTTCCCGGATTTTGGGCTTCGCCCAAAACCCGAGACCTACACCCTAAGCCCTAAGCTCCTCCCAAGGAGATTCTAAAACCCTAAACCCAAAATGATCAACCCCAAACCTTGACCGACCTTTTAAAACCCTAAACCTTCAAAGTTAACCCCGAGCTCTAAAGGCCTTATAAAATTCTAAAAGAAATAAACTTGAGGACAATATGGTAATCTCTCATATCTTTTATTTAGTCATAGGATCACTTGCAATAAAGTTTGTGGCTTGTCATAAAATATTTAATTAGACTTGGTATTTTTCCTTAAATATGGTATTTTTCCTTAAAACCTATACCCAACTTGGTATCTAATATGAATTTACTTTTAAAAGTATAAAGTATTACATTATTGGTCTTTCTATTCTAACTATCAAGTAATAATTTTTTAACCTGAAAACCAACGTAGATTTTTTTGGTCGAAAGCCAACTTAGATGAACGTTGGATTTGTGTGAAGTCGGTTATTTTTCAATACTTTATACAGACCCCATTATTATTATTTTTTGAAAGACCCTAATATTATTGCTCACGCTCTCCCAAATATGTTTTTTTTTTTCTATTAAGTTAATTTTATGATAAATGTTGTACAGAAGTATTTGTATGGTATATATTATAAGAGTAATGTTAGGGAGATTAAATTTTTTAAATTAAATTTGTATATCAAATGATATGGCAGTTGACGGTTAGGCTTATTTTTTAAAACATTAAAACATTAAATCATGAAATCTTATTTTATTGTCACATTATTTAATTTACAAATTTGATTTTAAAAAATTTATTCCCCTAACAATATCCATATTATAAAATTGTATAGAAATGTGCACACGATAATATATTTATAGGATGGCCTCTGAAGCCTGTCGATGATCTTAGTGTACACACAGCTCAACTGTGCCGCCAGATAATGTAAAAAAGTATTCTGTCTTGAAAACGCCACGATTCACAACAAATAGTATTTTAGACTATCACATGTTTCACTTCAAAATACTTTGCACTATGTACGTAGGAGCCCCAACGACATCTATCTCTCCAACTTGTATTCCTTTTTTTTGTTCAACTGAATGATGATAATTTCCCAAAGAAAGACGAAGAAGAAATTCACATCAACTAATGCCACAGCAGGCTCACTAGCATCGCAAACCTAGGGCACAGTGGCACCAAACGAAAGGAAGGAAAATCAACCGGATTGTTGGAGTTAAAGTTTTCACCGTACAAATATTTTTTATTTTTCAATAGCTCGTATTTGTTTTCACAGTAGTATAAGGATTTTTGGATCCAACTGGTGCTAATCCTAGAACCTTAAGGAGAGTGATGCCCAGTTTTAATTCCTCTAGGTTAAAGGGTACGCGTTCATATATAGATTTGATCTAATTATGTATTTACTTGCTGAGTTCGTTAATGGGTAGGATTATGAGGGACGAATATCTGTAAAAAGCCTTGAGGTCCCTGCACATGCTAAAAATACAACAGAAGCAAGCATTAAGTGTGTTGAAGATCCTTAATCCAAACCATAATTTTTTTCAAGAATCCGAATTGTCTATATTTCAATTTATCATTCATAGATCATTCTTGCAAAAAATTAGATAAATCCAAAATCATTAAGACATTCATTTAGTTACGAAAATGGACGAATATGGTTTTGCAAAGAAATACTAAAATGACTATCATTTAATCCAACGGTCATATGGTTTTGGAGTTGGGTGATTTTTGGTAGACATGATCTTTGAGGGAAATCTAAAAGATAAATGGTTTCGAATCGTTGAAATACATTACGAAGTGTGCTCTACAAAATGTATGTCAAAAAAAGAGTGTCTCCCGATCCTACCCTATATATATACACACACACATACCGACATCAGAAACAAGATCAATGAGGTTTTCTCTTACGGCTTTTCCAGGTTACTATTTTTAGTTACAATTTTTATGTTCATGTTTTGGTGGCATATGGAATAAGGACTATTAAATTTTCCCAGAAGGCATCAAGTAAACATATTCCCTTTCAATATGTGTCATCATTCCCTTTCAATGGAATCGGCTTTGGATTCCTAGCTCCATACAATTCATTATCTTCTTTAATTTGAAGACTCGTAATTATATCTTCCATTATCATTTTCATGCATTTATTTTTTATGTATATAGATTCTAAAACCCTTTGGATGATGGCAATTTCTCTAATATATTAATTTGATACTACATTGAACGGCACTCGTAATTGTTCATAAGAAGAACTTCAATTTATTTGACAACAAATAAAGAATTATTCAATCTGAATTCCAAATTTTCCTAGTATAAACTTTATTTATTTAATCTAGCATTTTCGCCAAGCAAAAATGCTAGTTTCTCTCTAGCCAAGATATGCAAAATTTGTATCTTTTCTGGTGACTCGGATTCGAAAGTAAAAATAGGTTGGGTACCATTAATTATTCATCAACATTATATATAACAAAGGCTTATCAGATAGTGGTTTATTTGTCAATTACTGACTAGCAAATTTAGAAGCTATAATTCTTCATTTATCCCTTCATCAGTACACATCTCAGATTCAAATAGTGCTTTCAGCGTCAAAGAATATTCATTAACATTGTCGCATAAATCATACTCTTTGATACCTCTCCTCCCTCCACAACTATTAATTCCTCGATATGGACCGGTGCCACAACATGCCACCTTCCCTTCCTTGAAACCTTTCCCAACAATATCACAAATTAAATTAATGAATTAAAAGAAAGAAAATAAATTAAGCGATCAGTCATTTCTCAGTTCTTTTTTTCTTTTCAGATTGAGTAATATAGTAAATAACTAGATATTAATCCTTAAATAAGTTTTTTTTTTTCATGAAAGTTTCGTGTTAGAGTGAAGTTTGGTTTTAGTCCATTGACTAGGTATATTATTTTATTTTTTGGGTAGATCTCCTTCGTTTAACTTTGATATTTATTGAAGGCATTATTTCATCCAAGATTTTTGGGTCAATATTAAATATTAGAAAAGTTAATATAAACCCAAAAGCATTGGAGACTTTTAGGAATAACCCAGACAATTTTACTCTTCAATATAAATCCATTGACTAATTTTTATCATATTGAGCTGATGAGTCAGTCAATATTAATGGTTCTTATATTTTATTACCTATTTTACCTTTTTTTTAGCCTTTTTATTTTGCCAACCATTAAGGATTAATTTAATGTCATTTATAGGAATAAAAATGGAAAACAAGCCAATTTTTTGGTGAATAATTAATAGGATGGCCTTCTTAATATTGTCACATTTAAGATTATTATCTTCTCCACGTTGACTATTTTTCTTCTTCCGAGCATGACACACCTCGACCCGGATATCTCGAAGGGTATTGAAATCGAGGCATACTGGCCGACACCCAAGAGGGTGACGAATGCCATGTCATGTGGATGATGTGAAAAATTTCGATTAAAATAAAACCATAATCTAGAATTATTGATACCAAGCGTAAAAGTGCGTAGAAATACGGGTAGAACTCTTAATACATATCATGAAATGTTTAGAGCATAGTTAAAGTGCAGTAAAGAAAACACGAATTATTCTCATCCTGAGTGGGAAGGATGAAACATACTAGCAGAAGAAGGAAATCCTACGTTTATCTGGTACGAAAGTCGTAAATACCAGAACCGTCTCGCTCGCCACAAGTCTAGCTACTAAGTCCTAGAGGGGCGCAAAACAGAAAGTGTGAGTGGGCAAAAATAATTGTCACATCCTGGACCGACTTCGCCGTAGCATGATATTGTCCGCTTTGGGCCACGCTCTCACAGTTTTGTTTCTGGGAACTCACGAGCAACTTCCCAGTGGGTCACCACTCATAGGATTGCTCCAGCCCAAACTCGCTTAACTTCAGAGTTTCGATGGAATCCAAAGCCAATGAGCTCCCAAAAGGCCTCGTGCTAAATGGAGTTGGGCATGTACATATAAGACACATCACCCCCTCTCTGTTGGTCGATGTGAGATATCACAATCCACCCCACTTAAGGGGAACCCGGCGTCCTCGCCGGCACATCTGTATTGAACGACAAAGTGGCTCTGATACCATTCTGTCACATCCCGAGCCGATTCCGCCGTAGCACGATATTGTCCACTTTGGGCCATGCCAAAATTGTGATATCCCACATCGACCAACGGAGAGGGGGTGATGTGCCTTATATGTACATGCCCAACTCTATTTAGCACGAGGCCTCTTGGGAGCTCACTGGCTTCGGATTCCATTAGAACTCCGAAGTTAAGCGAGTTTGGGCTGGAGCAATCCCATGATGGGTGACCCACTAGGAAGTTGCTCGTGAGTTCCCATAAACAAAACCGTGAGGGCGTGGCCCAAAGCGGACAATATCGTGCTACGGCGGAGTCGGTCCGGGATGTGACATAATCATTTCTAAAACCTTTGTTTTTCGTAACATAAGTAACCCCTCTCTGAAAATTCTTGTATAGTTTTTCAAAAGCATACTACATATAGTATGAAAACTGTCAAAACAGTATAAAGGCACAACTGCCAAAGATACAGGTAAACACAATTATCTCAACATAATATAGTATACTCATCAACATATGCAGACACACAAGTAGCTACATGGAACAGGCTGGGTGTAATAGATATATGCTCAGTACTAGGATCATGTGAAGCTGGCGTTAATTGCGTCACATACGAGTCCTAGCTGCCTAATGCAAACTAGTACATGTTGGCACCTACAATGGATCCAAGGTGAGTATAACGGTGCGAATGTGAACATACACGTGAAGGCTGGTCCTGGCTCGGACGAGTACTAGACACCGAGTGAATGCATGTATGATGAGCAAATAAAAGTACATATGATCATGCCATCACAATTTCCCAAATCTCAACGTAATATTTTCCTTATACTTAACTCGTAAGTAAAAGCATGGCATGATAGAAAATAGTTCACAAGACCATAGTGGAAACTAATATAAATAATATAAGTTTCATAAAACAAAGCCCACTCACTAATATGTAATTGGGACGTAGCCGCGTTGCCTTGCCTGACCCTTGTACTCCTCGTGGTCAGTCTCATCTATATGAGATATCACTATAGTATGATGAAACTCACAAAGGTTACTAATTAAATTGATAAACGACACCTATCCGTTGTTTGCTCAATTCGGAGATCCAAAACACTCTGAAAATAATCATACGTACTGCACTTAGGTAGTACGCGCGTTGTCACAAGTCGCCTCGTGTCGACGAAAGTTGAAAAAGTGGTCCCACGCCCCCCTCCCCACGTGCGGCTCATGGGCGGGCCTGCCTCGGCTCACGCGCACCGCACTAGCGGCCAACCCAAACTTGTCAAACTAACAACATTAGTTGACGCCGTTAGATTTAACGAAAGATTTCGGTATCTCCGTTAAATCTAACATAATATTCCTAACGGCGTTAAAGGAATATACTTGAGAATATTCTCGGTCTAGACCTGGTCTGAACCAGTTTGCTGACGTCATGATCCGGTTTGGACCAGGTTCAGGCCGGTTTGAACCGGTAGCCGCTGCAACTCCAGATGGTCGCCAGTGCCGCTGTTCGCCGCCGTCTGAACTTGCCGATTTCTAGAAAATTTTCAAACCTTCATATCTTATCTTCTTCATTTCTCAGCCAAATTTCATGTTCTTTATGTCTGTAATGAAGCTAGAGATGAGTAGAATGACAATATGCCTTTGGTTTGGCCGAAAAAGCTTGGGAAATTGCCTATATTTCCCTCGAAAGGTTGCGGCTATTGTAACTCTTCAACCTCGTGTATTTGACATCAAACGAGCTGGTTTCTTCCTTTGCTTTGAGTCTAAGGACGCTGGGGAAGACAATATAGGTGGTTTCAAGACTCAAAAAGGTGAGATCGCGCCGAAAAAAGCCAAGACCCTCGTTGGTTGGTTTGTTTCCGTTCGGGTGGTCTCAAATCGAGTTTCACGCAACCAAGGGCATGGTTGTGTTCGCCTCGTCGAGTAGAGCAAAGTGGTGATCTCCGATTGCCTTGGTTCGTTGATTTTTTGACGAAGTGCATTGTGCACTCAACGTTTGGGTGAGAGAGAGAGTGAGAGGAAAAATGAAGAAAAAGAGAGAAGGTGAGGGAAAAGTGACGGAAAAAATAAAAGAGAAGATAGATATTTGTTTTAGGGTATTGTGTACCCAACAAAACAGTAAAAATTACACTGCACACTCAGTAAAAGTCTAGTGTACACGTGTCCAAAATATCCCTCGGGGATTAAATTACAATAAAGTTTGACAGGATGTTACATCACATTCTTCTATTCTTCATTTTTTTTGTCAATTCTTCATTCTTTTTTCTCTTGTTCTTCTTGTTTCTTCTAATGGTGGGTCTAAAACTTAATTTGTGGGCCATTTATACACCTAAATAGAATGGTTTTATGTGTGCTGATTTTGACTTACTGCACTCGTGTATTTAAACGTGGGTATTTCTTTCGGGTTGTTTTTGTTTCTTGAAAATTTTCATTATAGTTGTTTGTCACGCCCCAGACTCGGGGTCGGTAGGAAAAATAATAAATATAACCCCGCGCCCGACGCGCGAGCGCGAGCTAAAAGTAAAAACGAACTTCTCTTATAATAACTGCTCAATATTCTTTACAAGACTAAAATAAATAAATAACAAATTCTAGACTCGCATCTAATCCGATCTCACCCCGTCTACCATCTTGATTGTCTAATTCGTAAACCTGCATAAACAATAGAGGGATGAGCTTTACAACTCAGTAGGGACATAACCTTACAACAACAAATTGATCAAATTAAAGTAAGTGTCATGGCATCATACAACAATTATCAAATCATTATCGATAACAATGTAGAGTGCAATGCAGATTCTTCGTCTATACCCGTTAATCCGTATAACTAAACACCCAGACCTCGTACGTCCCATTCCGTACTTATACCACTTGGTCCCGAGCACTTAATTATATGAACTAACCCCCGTAACTCAGTCTTCCCAATTTTCCCTTTTGTTGGTCGTCTTACCAAAACTCTTTGTCGCCAATCCCAAATTACCCTAAAAGAAACTGTGCACTGTGGGCTCGCCTGAGACTTGGTACCTACTAAGAATTTGGCTCAACTACACAAAAGATCATTTCCAACTACCCTCATTTCCAATTCTTTCTCAACACTGAAGTTCCAACCATTTCTCACATATGAGTGATGCACAAATAATTTCATTTCATCATTCACATGTACCACAAATATTCTCAACGAATAACATTCCAAACAGTAACACAATAAGCAACAACAAATAAACATCCAAGTAATCCAGTGATGTACACATATCCAAGTAACACCCAACAAGATTATAATCAACCAATGAGATCAAATAATAGAGCACTTCACGAAATTTAATAAAATCAATCTCCATAAAGGTTTGCCGTATTTCCCCTACCTGGATTCCAAAGCATTGCTCCGACTCTTTATTACAAGAGTCCACCATCGTGATCAATTCCTATTCACATAATACAAGCCATCACTAAAATGCATACCCTAAGGCTAATCAAATAAGTTGGGATTACTAATTGAACACCAAACAATTCAAATATCATTTTGGTTGTCTAGGATAACATGGTTACAAGAAACGTTTTGACTATAAACGTCTTTGGAAAATAAGTGAATTAGCTCACTATATATAATACTAGTTCATCAAAACACTTTAGCTTATATAGTTGTATATAAGCTTTATCATTACTATACATGAAATCCGAGTAATCCTGTCCACCTCTAAAACATATACTTTATTTCAGATAGCATAAATATATATATTATATATATATATGTAGTAGCTAGACATATATAAACAGCTTGAAAACGTGAAAGCTTCGGTTTTGGTTCCAGTATATATGCATGGATATGTTGTGCAGAAGCAACAACCAAGTGAGAGTGAACAGATAATCACAGTAGCTAGGCAGAAAATAAATAAATAAGGACACCAAGATTTATACTGGTTCGGCAAATGCCCATGTCCAGTTTGGAGACGATGGAGATTTCTACTATAATCAATGAGAACATACAATAGTGTTTTATCACTCAATTTCCCAATGACCCAATCAACCCAAGCTCACACACTCTCAAAAAAGAACAGAACAAATACAAAGCAAAACAACTTTGTCGGGTTGCTCTACACTCTGTCGGGATGCTCAAGCTCTTCCCACTTCTCTATCGGGTTGCTCAAGCTCCTCTATTTTCTATATATCTCTGGAATGCATCAGCGCCTCTCCTTTTAAAGCCAAAGAAAAAAACTTCTCAAAGACAGCAAAGACCAACAGACACATAAATGCATCCACTAATGTTTGTCTCCCACATGCATTAGATGCCAATTAACAACTACCATATCAATAGCTGTAATAATTACTGGTTTGAGCCAATAATCAACAGAATACATATATTACTAAGAGACCCATTCCATCCTTTAAACATATATATTGTTTGGTATGTATATATATATAGTTTGATAACCAACTGCATGCATAAGTAGACGTACAACTCAGTTCTATACTTTCTCCTGATATGTATGAAATGTACAATAGTTTGGAAAATAACAACAATCCGACTGATATGGATTTATCAAACTTATAAAGGGTGCAGCTGCTTTCACCATAAACTAAAATAGATCTCCTTTTTATAAATTAAACAATTAGTACATGAACTGATATCACATAGCCTTTCAGTTTTATAATAAAACAAACAATAGAAAGCAGTACAAAATAGTGATACAGAAAAGGTATGAAAATAATAAACAAATCAAGAAGTCATTACCATGTTTGTCGAACTAGACAGAACCATGAGTCAAACTTCTATTCTTTGCTGGGATGAAGAAAAAGAGGCTAAGAGATTCTCTATCACTCCAAGGCGCAAAGGAAGATTACTGAGAAGGGTATGTAAGGGTTCTGATATAACTTCTTACGGCACTTATGCAGTTCCAGTCTTTATCTCTCTCTGTCTCTGCAATTCCCTTTTTCTTCCCGTAAGAAACTGATCCTAATAATATTTCTTCCTTAATTTTCTTCTCCTCTCTCTCTGTTCCCTGTCTTTCTCTCTGCTATTAACGATGGGGACTAGTATTTGTATTAGGATGGTGGAGTCGGTTTGGGTAACAAGAGTCCATCTTTATCTTTGCCGAGACTAACCCAAAGATATTAACAAATAATAAAATATTGTATTTCAATACTAGGCTGTAACTAATTAATCAACCTGCTTGTAAAAACTAGTGGAAAATAAAATAAGAAACTTAATGAAAAATGTAGTAAAACAAATATAATACACTATAGGTAATTTCTCAAAAATACTCCACCCCATACAAATTAAATAGTTCTATTTATTTATTTATTTTTAAAATACGAGTCTTCACATTGTTATAGTTTGTTTACATATTGAGGAGATTGGAATTTATTTTGGGGTTCTATACCGAGTGTATAGATATAATGTATATAAGGGTGATCCAATTTCAATACTTATTATGGAGGTTGGATTTTTTTTTGGATTTTGATACCAAGTATATAGGTAATATGTGTGGGTGAGTTTTGATATCTATTGGGAGGTTGGATTTATTCTTCCACTTTCGAAGGAATTTGTTTTCTTTCTATTCTTCCTCTTTCGAAGGTATTTTTTTTTCCCTTTCCCATTATTTATCCTCTTTCGAAGGTATGCTTCACATATATATGTAATTCATTTTTTCTTTATCCTCCTTCAAATTTTTTTTTCCATTCTTTCTTTTTGGAAGGTATTTTTTTCCCTTTCTCATTATTTATCCTCTTTCGGTATGCTCTACGTATATATGTAATTCATTTTTTCTTTATCCTCCTTCAAAGGTATTTTTTTTTTCTCATTCTCTTTATCTTGGTTATATAAGTTAATTTATTTGTTTTCATTTTTTTTCAAATTTATTAATTTGTAATTTTGTTTAAATGTGTTTCAGGATGATTCAAAATTCAAAATTCCTAACAAAAGGATGCATAGCTTAGGGTTTCAATTACTTCCTATAATTTAATTCAGGGCAAAATTGGTATATAAAATAAGATGTAAAACATTAATTGACAAAAAAACTGATTTGGGCCAATCCCAAAATATTGTGCATTGATTGGGTCTAATAAAGTTATTGTGAACCCAAGGCTTTATGAAATGCTTTTAAGAATTTAGAAGTAAATCTGGGATCACGATCGCAAATAATACTGATTGGAACACCATGATACTTGACAATCCCAGTGATGAAAAGTCGAGCCAAGCAATCCATAGAGTAGTTCTCGCGGACTGGTAAAAAGTGTGCTGACTTGGTGAGTCGGTTGACAATCACCCAAATACCATCATAGCCACCATGTGTATGCGGTAGTTTATACACAAAATTCATGGTAATATTTTTCTACTTCCACTCGGGTATAGGAAGTGATTGTAGCAACCCATACGGTTTCTTTCTTTCTGCTTTGATCTGCTGACAAATCAGACATCAGCTACGCCACTGCTCTCATATGTTTCCTCCACTAGTTTGCGCTTATGTTATAAGTTCATGTGTCAATAGATTTTTTTAATAAGGAACATCAAATTACAAGGAAAAAAACTATAAAATCTATAGACTCCATCGAAGTTTATAATTAATTGCATTAAAATTCATCACAGTTTCAATTAAGTATACCCCCTAATTATGTTTGGAAAGTATTAAATATTGAATATAATGAGTACTATGACGATGAAGGTGCAAGTGGTGAATTGCTCTAGTAGTTAATGTTTTTTTCTTAGTGTAGTTTAGAGTAATAATATCGCTGGTAATAAAAGTAAAAAGACTAGCAAAGCTAACTGTAGCTGAATTCAATAGAAGAAGTGACACACCCTGACCCGGATGTACAGGTGGACATCCAAAAGTCGGGTGTGCTGGCCGACACCACATGGGGTGACAAAAGCCATTTTGGAGAGATAAGGAATAATTTAAGCAACTTGAATTAAGTGAGGGTCAGAGTGCAAGAAAGTGTGCGGGCGGAAAGAAATAATAAAATAATAATTGTTTGAACAAGGTACAGAATACTGGGTAAATACAAACGCAAAGGAATTTACTACGTTGTCATACCACCGCGTCTCGACGTCGACGACTCCAAGCCACTAATCCTGGAGGAGCAAAACAGAAGGGTAAGTGGGCCATAAGTAATTGTTTTAAATAAAACCTTTCCTTTCTGAAAATAGTAACCCCTCGCCGTCAAAACAAGTAATAGTTCAGTTAAAAGCCTTTCTGAAAACATATTATAGTAGTAGGTAGAAATCAGTGTAAGTACAGAAATGTACTTGGTTTCTAAAACGGGCAGAAAGCCACAGCTTAAGTATAAAATATTTTACCAGAAATCCGTATAAATAAATAATACGGGAAACCCGTAAAACCAAAAGAAGTCTTCGTGGCATCAGTGAAATCCGGTATTACAATCACAATATAAAACAGTAGGGGATACGCTCGCTAGGTATGACAGACACACGAGTTCATACAGAGATATTCTGTCATGAACAGGCTGGGTGTACGAATAATGTTACTCTCATGTACTACAATTACGTGAAGTTGGCGCTAAGCGCGTCACAAGTGACCTAAAACAGGCTGGCACCTACGATGGATCCAAAATGAGCATGTCGGTGCGTGTGAACATACACGTGAAGCTGGTCCTGGCCCCGGACAGTACTACTGACACTGTGTAAGCATTCCTAGTTGAGCGTGTATAAAACATACCACAGAATATTTCTAAATAAAATAAAGTGGGGTAGTTTCCTCTCTAAAATAACTTCAATAGGCTCTAACTAGGTATTCACGGATGCCGTATTCGGAATACCAAGAATATACTAAAGTAATACCAAAGTTACTTAAAATCCTAAAACCGAGTCATATACTAGTGAACCAAGTACGATATAAATATAAAACTCAAGGTTCACTAAATATAATATAAAACGAGTTCACTGAGTATAAGTATAAATCACGTTTAAAAGCATGGGCATAATAGTACTAAGTTCACTAACATAATATGCTAAAATATCACTTAAAAGCATAGCCGTAGTCTAATATAAATTTCCAAAACACAAGAAATATTTAATTTAATAAGGAAGGGGCCCACTCACATATACCGATGCCGAACTAGTCCAAAAGTACGCTCTCCGTACTTCACGGGTTGCCAAACCTATTTCAGAATACCCACCATTAATAAAGTATTCGAAAATACGAAGAAAACGGCGTTCGGAAACCCAAAAATGGAGTTACGGGGTCAGAAAACCCAATACCACCGCTGTGGGCCACTGCGCGCCACCGCACGCGCCAGCCAGTCGCCGGTGACACGCGCCGTTAGAGTTAACGGAATATTCTAACGGCATTAGAATATTACATTAACGCCGTTAAAACTAACGGACAAAATATACCTTGGAATATTATGATCCAACCGGGTTTGGACCGGGTTGATGACGTCATCACCAGTTCGCTGACGTCAGGGCCGGGCCGGCTGACGTCAGCTCGCTGGTGACCTCTGCATTTTTCGGCCGCGGCGTCGCCGCCGCGGTCTGCCAGCCAGAGCTTCGCCGAAAACTGGGGATTTGGCCGGAAATCTCCAAATGCCTGTAACTCAGTCAAATCACAACCATTTTCCACGATTCAAGTGTCAAAATGAAGCTGGGAGTGAGGAGAATGATATTTTACCAATTTGGAGGCCGATTACTGGCCGGAGTTGGCCGGAATTTGAAGAAGAAGTCACGGGTCTAGGTGGCCGTTTTCCAGAACCTCGATTCCAATCCAAAATCGAGCATGCAGAGCTTGAAAATGAAACTAGGAATCACCAGAAGGTGAATGGTGATGATTTTGAGGGAGATCAAGGTGGTAATCGACGAGAAACTCATCGGGGAAGGATCGAGGTCTCGTTGGGAAAATCTGGAAATTTGTCCCGAGGCTCAAACTCGGGTTTTCTGGGCTTGGTCTGAGTGGCTGAGCTCGATTGAGTTGGTGGTTTGATCTGGAGGGAAGGTTGGCCAAGAAATTGGCTCGGTGAGGAGGAAGAAAGGCCACGGGTGGCTTGAGGGGATTTTGAGGTATGTTAGTTTGCAAGGAGAGTGAGGGAGATATAGAGTGTAGAGAGAGATAGGGTCGAGCTGACAGAGAAGGAGACAGAAAGTGATGGGCTGGGCCCACAAGGTTACTGGGTTCAAGGCCCAAGGCCCAATTTAAAACACAATCCAATTAACGGAACGTCGAAAGATTAACGTCCGTAAAATTTCCATTCGGACTCCGAATGATGTCCCGTTCGCGTCCACACGTTCGTATCGACGAGCACAACAAGAAAACACAAAAGGGTCGTACGAGTTACAACGCAAAAGTCAACCGAAGGTCAACCAGGGGCATTTTCGTCATTTCCCACTTCCAGAAATAAAATAATAATATTTTCCGGGACGGGATGTAACAAGAAGTATATTAGAAAAATCAAACATGCAAACGTTCAGAAAATACAAAAGGAATAAAAGTGACTTATTTGAAATTTTAAAGTTGAAACTTTTGAGTATTTGAGCTTGGAAGCCCAGTAATGGAGTTGAAAACTTCAACTTTTAGGATTCTAAGTGAACAGTCATATTGATGGATATTGGACTACTGCACCGGCACTAGAGCCCAATCCCAGCCCATAATACGATAGCCCAATCCCAAAATGTAGGGCCGGGCCATTGACGAGACATAGCCACATCTGCCTCTGATGGAACAGTTTTGTCACTACAGTGATTTTTCGGTCCCATAATATATTGTCATATATAAGTTTTTGGGGAGGGAATACCTTATGCACTCCACTCTTTCTATATGGCTGTTGGAAGAAACATAAAAAAATTGCAAAACATAATTGATTAAGAGTGGATTGCAAGAGGTAAAAAGGAGAATGCGGAAATCACTCTCCTATTTTTTTCTCGAAACCTATGATATGGTGTTAGAGTTGCAGAAATACTGGTATGGTAATGTCAATGAGACCCAGACCATAATTATAAAGTTTGTATAGAAATATATACCAAAACATAGCTACCTCCCTCTGGTTTAGATTAATTCTCTCAATTATCTCTTCGAATTAATCGATAATGTTAAGCATGATTAAAAAAGGAATGCATTTAAGTACATGAAAGCAGCTTTTCTCAAAAGTGCTGTTGGGGTGAAGCATTAACATATAGCTTAATTAGGTGTTTAGTAGTTGTAGTTATAGCACTAGAAGTTATTAGCTATGACAATTTTTCTTGATGTAGCAAGATGATCAGAACCTTCTTCCATAGTCACTTTCTGAGTAATTGACACAGGAACCAAGCAAAGGCCTTTGCTTCTGAGGTCTAGCTGCCCACTCCCAGATTCCTGTTAACAATTCCAAATTTGTGAGAAAAACTTTATAAAAAAAAATATCATGGAAAATACATGTAAATAGAATCAGTTACAAGCTTTTAATCAAAATTAAAATATTGGAGCAATCCAAAACGATTGACAAGTTGTATATAAGACATTGTTTAATGCCTCTTTATTGACGTCTTAGTGTCCCTTGGGTTTCGTTTTGGATTAAAAATTTGTAACCAGTTTCATTTGTTTATATATGTATCCCAAATATCATCCATGTATGTCCATAAATTTAAGTGCTTGCCTACCTGTGGGTGAAGAGCTGCAGCATTTTTGTATGAACTACTAAGCATCCTTATCAGATTCTGCTACAAAAATTAACAAAAAAAACAAAAACCCAAGAAGCAAATTAGAAACTAAAATCTATCTGCAGCACATAGAAATAAAGATGTTATAACTTTATATTACCATAATTACTTTACTATATGTATAACTAATACCTGAATTTGTTCTTGGAGGAGCATGATATATATGGAAGCCTCTTGAAGAACTGAGGCAGTGTCAGTCTGCAATATAATTTTACAAGTTTAAAACCCTAATTGTAATTAATTTACATTTTACAGATAAGTACAATTTTTTCTATTAATGGGAAATCAGATACGAGATTTTTAAAGTTGTCCAACTGCTAATTACCTTGCCATAGGGGGAAACCAATTTTTGGAGAGCTGTGATTTTGTCACTAAGCTTTTGGCTTCTTCTCACAGGTACATGATGCAACTTCTAGCAAAAACAAAAAAAACCAGCAAAAGCTCAACAACAAATCCATAGCTTAATTAAATGTTAATGATAAATCAACTCATATATAAAATTTTGATTAATTAGGAAACCTTATTGTTTTGTTGCTCCATTGAGTTTTCTTGGAACTGTTGATGCCATTGTTGTTGAGAAGAATTATTTGTCATCTTGTTTCTCTTATTTTTGTATAATTCCTTTAGAGCTGTCTTGTCACCAACCAGACCATCAAGGTCATCAACCTCAATTGGACGTTTCCTTGCATTTTGTATGGCCTGGCAATCCTTCAAGTAGGAAAAAAAAGAGAGAGCAAAATTGGGATTTGAAGCATGGTTAAATCAAATAAAATTTCTACCAAGATAAGATGCAAATAAAATGGAATTGTCTCCACCCCATTTATATCTTCCTATGTAATTCTTCAATTTTTCGTAAAGTTTGATACACTCTAGTTCGGTCATTTTTTAAATATGTGATCCAAATTCACAATCTGACAAAATCAGGTATAATATTCTCTCGTAACATATATTACATATTTTTTCTTCATATTCTAAATTTTAATTTGTGTGAGATCAATTATGGGATAAAAATCCACAATTAAAGATCATATGGACGATTGTCGTTAGTAATGTTCAAGTTATTCACTTGGTTTGAAGTGAAGGACTAGTGATATTGAAATTGGGGAAATTCTTGTTAGTTGTTGATTAGGATCTTAGCTACCGACTAATTAAGAAGATCATAGGATCAACATACTACTTGAAATTGGGGAGCTGAAATCTTCTTGTCCGGCAACATTGACTGCTGGGAAATGTCATCATATCTGAATGCACCAGATGGATAATTAACTGCAATCAGACAAGGTAATTACTGTTAATTCTCCCAGTTCTTGTGTGAATTATTAGAGTTCACTAAATTACAAACATCTTGATGAGGGGTAGGTGAAAAAGACAAGAAAAAAAGGTAAAAAATTAGGCAGAAATTAGATAAGTTGTTCCTGAAAATAGAAACAAATGGAAAGGGAAATGCACCAAACCTGCAGGTTGATAGGTAACGAGGGATGATGACTGCTGCAGAGGAAGAGAAAAGTCTCCAGCTCCCATGTTACTATGGTTGTCACTTTCGAATGCCTTGGACCCCATGCAAAACCCACTGCCACCACCACAGGAGGTAACTTTACGTTATTTGGATAACTAAACTATATATGATTAGTATATAATTAATCCATCTCAATAATCCACATGAAAAATCTAATTAGTTTCTAGAGGACCAATGATTATGGTGAGATCAACATAAATCTATTCCCCTTACAGCAGTGGACAGTCTTTCTTTAGTTCTTGAGATGATATTTGATAAATATGAAGAGAAATAGATGAGTAATCTAATTGTGAGAGGTTTTCTTAGAATTAATAATTATAAGATGTTAAAAATAAGGAGATTAATTTCCTATAATTTCCACAAATGAAAAATGTTGGGATAAAAGCTTGAAAAGGGAAAGAGCGCTTACATTTTTCTGTTGATATTCATTTGTGCATCCCAATTTGTCATCTGAACATCAAAATTGTTTCCTGAAGAAATTGAGAAATTGAGAAAATATCAACTGTAAATGTACTTGTGCTCAAAGTAATCAAAAACAACAGTTTACTAATTAAGATTTGTAATGATGATTACCAAAGTTGTAAAGATGGGAGGGTAGAGATGGAAGAAGATCAGCGTTTCTCATTTGAGCCCAACAAAATCCAATTCTGCAGAGTTGGCCTTCTATTGATGTTTGCAGATACTAGAATTCTTCTCAAAGTCCTATATATGAACTTCTGAGCCCAGAAACTGAAAACACATAAAAAAAACAAGGTTTTTAAGATGTGATTTAATTGAGAGCACAATGCATGCATGTATTGATAATGTTAATCACATTCCACCTCACATTTAATTTCTTAAGCAAACTCAAATCAAAAGTTGTCCAAGAAAGGATTTGATCCAAAGAAACAATTTAAGCCCAAAAATCGAAAACTTTCGACTTAGAAAGTTTCGATTTTCACTTTGGTGTCCAAAACGAATCAAGAAGAACCCGCAAAAGTGAAAACTGAAATGACAATTCTAGAAACCCAAGATTACTCGGAAGGGCAGATTCTTATATACATGTCACCGGGGATATATCTCCGTACATAGCATAGCACTCAGTACTACGTACACTCACAAGAGTTTATACTCCCGTTGACACACAGAGTGTTTCGCACTCTGAAGACATGATTAGAAACTAATTCATTTACTCACCTCTGATCCCTCGAAACGAAAAGAGCTAGCCCTGATGAGAAATTTTCCCAGATGAATTAGGTATATATTCTGTAGTGAAAAGGCGTGACCTTGAAGCTCCCCCTTTGAGTGCAGCAACGGTTCTTTTCCTTTTGTAGAAAAATGTTGTGAGAAGAAGGTTATATATAATTAGTAACTGCATGAATCATGATCATGAAAAGAATATGAAACGTCCAGATGACTCAGAACCTTAAATTATAATGGTATGGGCCGGGGCGGCTCTTTCTCTCTCTTTTACTAGCAAGTTATCTGTTTGCTTTCGCTTTCACTTAATTTGACTTGATTTCTATTAATAAATTATATGAGTCGAAAATGACTGGTTATTTTCCTTCTTGATGCAGCTGCATAGTCAAAGCTAAATAAGATGATGGAAATTTAGATAAATGACTCAAATTTTGACTCGGTTTCTTTTCTGTTGCAAACTCTATATTCCACACAATTACATTCATATATCTTTTGGGTGCTTTTTTAATATGAACCGAACATAGTATGCACTGAAAATTTCGACCGTTAAATCCTTAGTCACTGAATTATTGGATGCACATCTAGTCGTTTATTCATTTGATTCATGCTATATGCCGGTTCATTTTAGAATTTTTAATATTTTCATGGTATTATTGATGGGTACGTGCAATCATGATACAAGGCATATTTTAATTGAATGGTTCACTAATAATAACATTGATGCCTTTTAAGAAAAAACTATGTAAGTTGATGACAAATCGTTAGCGTCTTTTGTTGTACAATAAATGGATTCATAGATGCTCTAATGTTCAGTTTTGATGGAACTTCAAATTGATGTTCTAACACAATTGTCACGGCTAGATGAAACTGCAAAATGAGTGGAATATATTGAGAATTTGAGAGGATAACAATTTCGGATCACTGATTGAAACTGAATATGTGACACATCCCGATCCCGGACACGCCAGGTGTCGGGAAGTGCTGGCCGACACGTGTTAGGTGACGAAAGCCATTTAGAGAAATTGAAGAATAATTAAGGAAAATTGAATTAAATAAAGGTCAGAGTGCACGGAGTGTGCGGGCGGAAGAATAGTAATAAAATAATAAGTTGCGAACTGAGCAGTGGATACAAATTAATTACAAAAGTAGAGAACCCCTACATTGTCATACCACCGCGTCTCGACGTCACAAGCTCCAAGCCAACTAATCCTGGAGGGGCGCAAAACATAAAACGGTGAGTGGGTCAAAAAGCAAAGTTTGATAAAACCGTTGTTTTCAAAAGTCTACTAACCCCTCGCTAAAAACAAGTATAGTTTGAGAAAATACGTCATACCCTCGGGCATGAACCTCAAAATACTATAAGAAAATACACGGGTACTCCCCGATAATGATTTACTGACATGCTCACCCATATGTAAACACACAAGTTCAAGTGGCTAAACCACAAGGAACATGCTAGGTATAAAAGTAATACGCTGAGTACTACAATGACGCGAGTCTAACGCTAAGTGCTGGTGCACAAAGTGCAGTCACACAAGTTCGAGTTGCCTAGTGCAACCTAGAACAGGCTAGTACCTACAATGGATCCAAAGCTGCGTAGCGGTACTGGTAGTGACTACTCCAAATGTCAAGGCTAGTCCTGGCCACAAGACTGAGTACTCATACCTAGGGTGTTATACATCTACTAATGAGCAACAATATAAAACATGTATGGCAATATAATACGAATGTTCTACCTCCAACAAACGTATATGATATGAATTATGCTAACAGCTTGAAGAAAGCATTGAAAAACCATACGTACATATACATTTATCAAAACAAAGACCCACTCACTCACCTGTAGGTAGCCGGGTCGTAGCCCCCCGGTCCTGGGTAGCCCTGGTAATCCTCTAGATAAGTCTCACCTATATGAGATATCACTGTAATAATGATTAAACTCATAAAGGTTACTAAATAACTAATTAATTACACCTATCCCATGTTTGCTCAACCAGGAGGTCCAAAACACCTCGAAAAATATCATACGTACAGCCCCTAGGTAGTACGCGTCGTCACGAGTCGCCTCGCGAAGACGAAATCGAAAAAGGAGTCCCCACGCGCCCCCACGCGAGGCTCAAACGCGGCAAGCCGCGGCTCCACGCGCGGCTTAGCCGAGCCGGTCTGAACCGGTTTGCTGACGTCAGCAAGGCCGGTCTGACCCGGTTTGCTGACGTCATCGCTGGCGTCAGCACCGGTCATCCCTACCAAAACTCCGATCGCCGGCGCCGCCACCGTAATCTGGGAATTTTGGCCGGAATTTCTGGGTAATTTTCAAAGCTTCATAACTTCTTCATTTCAAGGCCAAAATGCACGATTCAAGTACCAAAATGAAGCTAGGAGTGAGGAGAATATTAATTTACCATTTTGGGGGCCAAAAACTGGCCAGAAGTGGCCAGAATTTCAAAGGGAAGCCACGGGTGCAAGGAGGCCGATCGGGTTTCGTTGTTTCTCGGCCAAACGTCACCATCCAAGGCTTGAGCAAGGTTCCTGGGACTTCCAGGAACACAATGGTGATTTGTTTGAAGTGTTTTGGGTTCGATTTCACCGAGAAAAGGCCGAAGCAAAGTTTTGAGGTTCGTCGGGAAAATTTCCAAAAATTGGGTTCTCTGGTTTCCTGGGTTGTAGGGTCCAGGTTCGTGTATTTGGGGTCGACGAAGATGATGATGATGATGTCAGTAATCTCACTTGGCCAAAGAATGGCTCAGTGAGAGGAAAATGGGAGCTCGGGGTGCCAATAGTAATTTGGGTGGTTTTGTTTTGGTCTGTGTTTTGCAGAGAAGAAGAAGAGAGGGAGAGGTAGACCGAGACAACACTCGGGACAAAAGTCAGGGACAAGAATCCAGGATTTGTGGGATAGGCCACATGGGCCTGCAGACATTTGGGCCCCAGCCCAACAACCCAAACTACACAAAATTGAATTACGGGAAATGTCGAAAACCAACGCCCGTAAAATATCCGTTCGGACTCCGAACGACGTCCCGCTCGCGTCTACGCGTTCGTAACGACGAGTGCGACAAGAAAATACAAAGGGAAAGGTCGTACGAGTTACGACGCAAAAGTCAACCGAAAAGTCAACCAAGGGCATTTTCGTCATTTCCCGCGTTTGGGATAAAATACTTCTAATTTTTGAAACGGGCTGTAACAATACGGGTCTAAAATTAGGTCATTGCTCAATTTTTGACATTTGTGAGTTTGTTTCCATAGTCTTTCGCGTGAATATGTATGGATTTTTTAGGAGCTTTTTCTAATTTTGATAATAGCTAGGAAAACAGGTAATTAATAATACAACTTGGAACTATTTTCTTTTGTTTGTTTCTTTTATACAAATGTTCTGGGTGCTATCAACTGCTAGGCAGAAAAGGGTTGAGATTGCTTCTTTAGTACTCTATTGAGTTTATTGTTTCAGCTAGTATTACTTACGAAAATGAAATCTTTGTAACTTATATGTGAGCAAAAACAAAAGAATTTAAAGCATCTTAATTAAGACATCATCAATAAGCCAAGGCTAATCAATCTGAAGGTTTGGGTACCTTATAATTTGGTATTGCATTAATTTTAGAATTTGGAGATGTGCTTAGGAAATACAAAAATTCCAAACTATTGAAAAATGAAAGGCATTCCACTTTTTTTGGAATAATTTTATGGTGTGATGGTTACACTGTCACATAATGTTACCAATCAGTTTGTTAGTGTGACGATCATACTGCCACGTATAATGTTATTAATCTACATACTATAATACCTGCAGTAGATGACATGAAGAATTTGTATTAATTTGTCTTTTTGTGCTTGGTCTTATTAACTTGATTCCACTTGTGCCATGGCTCATTAACGAAAGCCTAATTTTGACCTCTTCCCAAAATGGGGTTGAAAGTTATTTGACCAATGTCCATAAGCATGAAAAGTTGCAAACTAATGTACTTGCAGAAATGCAAATTAAATTAACAATAATTAATCACCATGTCTTTTTCTTTTTCTTTTTCCTCTGCAATTGCAATTGCAATTGTGTAGTTCTTGTTTGGTTGGTCATTCTCCGACCGTCCTTGGTGTCATAATTGTTAATTATCCTATCTCCATTATCAATAATTTAGTTCAGCAAATAATATACATGTTAATATTTTTTGGCGTATCAAACTTTTAATCAAAAGGGTTTACAAGAAGTTGGGGGTTAAAAGAATAAAGAGTATGTTTTCTAGTTGTTGTGTTTATTTCACATATTGACTCTCGAGTCTATTATGAATTTTACAGTTTGACATAACATGTAAGATACGAGAATTGTTATTCACAATACTTTTAATACGTTATTGACAAGGTACTCTGTGATTTTAGTATTGAACCGTATATTGTAGGTCTAATTTCATTTCAACTGAGCATGCTCATTTTGATAATAATGTAATATAAACAAAGGTCTAGAACTGTTGTCATCCTAAAACCTCTACATGTTATGGTTTTATCTGTTTTTATTCTCCTGCAAAACTTAATAGAACAAAACTAATTAGTCAGCCTCTCTTTGGCGTCTGCAAATATTAATTAACAATCTGCAAAAAATTTATATAGTGCCATGTGTCCAAATTTTCAGCGTCGAATCTGATAGTTAAGTTGGAAACTCTTAGAATTATATAGCATGGTTGAATCCTGTGACTGCTGCAAAACAAACCTCACACTTGTGTTGTTATTTGATAGAAAGAATCAGAGCACGTAAATGTTAGTTTAGTAGATTTTAATAACAATATAAAAGCTGCAGGATAATATTTTAGGGTTGACCAGGTTGAAAATCTGGAAGTCAAAGCTGGAGATTGTCATTTAGGTCTTGTAATATTCGACCTTGAAATTAAGTAAGTTGAAATTCATCTACATAAATAATTTCTCGATGCTTAACATGAACGAGTCTTCCCCAAGCAATATAAATTAATTATTCTAGTCTTTTACTTAATTATTAAAATTTGCATGGTCTACTATTAAAATACAAGATTAAACGACTTCATCCACGCAAATATTATATATTATGTGACTCAGTATGGCAGTCAATCCTCAAATCCATCCCTCAGTGACTCAGTATCTCTCTTGGTATCCAATTTATTAGAAAAGTAGCAATATTATACATCCATGAGAGTCATCATCGTATGTTTGTGACAAATATTTGCAGGCCTCTGTATTAAAGGAATTGATGGGAATGCACACATAAGGTACGATATTATAGCAAGGATCTTGTAATTTTTGCACTCGAAGTTCATTGACTGAATCTTCATTCCCTTATATATATATATTATATTTAGAGAATTCGTTTTCTCAAAGTCAAAGTCAAAAAGGGTGAAACGCTCCCTTATAACATCTTCCTTATCAGTAGAGCAATACAAAAGGTTCAGAGAGAGTGACCTTTATAACAACTCTCTTAAAAATGTCGGGACTGGCTACAGTGCTCGCAAGTATTGAATGCTTACACCCATCTCTCCCTCCTTCCCCCCCTCTCTCCTCCCTCTTCCCTCCTTTTAATGGTGAGATCGGTGTGAGCATTCAATGCTTACGAGCACTGTAGCCTACTCCAAAAATGTCATCCTTTATATAGATAGAAATGCATAATGACATTTATAATTTTCTATAGTGCCAATAGTAGCTCTTTTAGATTGTGATAAAGTTAACATCCCATTTTCCTCTCTTATATTTCAATCTGACATTTGCCTACCCATAAGACAGAAGCTACCTAATTTGCACATATTTGATTTTTTGTTTTCAAGTTCTAAATTACTTTAATTTTCATTCAAACCTGAACGTACCGCATTACTCTAAACAACTGGTTTAACCTCATATTTGATTTATTTTATCTACAATGTTATTATTACCTCGAGAACTCTTTTTGTGACAGAAAATATTGTCAAATCAACTGAAAAATAAACAATTATCAAATGTTCGATCTTACATCAGACCATAACGAAAATACTATACTATTCAAAAGCCGAATTTACAGGGGAGCTTTTAGATTGGGCTGCATAATTCCGGGCCGAACTTCTATGTTTCTGGTCCGATGCATGATGACAATGGGCCTAACAAACAAGCTCGATCCGAAACAAAACCACAACGCACTGGACCCAATTAGGATCCGAAAGGGCAATTCGGTCAATCCCTCCCTCATTCCCACCAAATATAATTGCCCGGTTTCACTTCAGTCGTTCTTTCTTAAGCCCTAGAAACCCTAGCTCTCTCGGAGGCGCCTCTGCGGATACTGCGCATCTCTTCTGGTACGTGACTTTTCAGTCCAAAACTTCATAGTCTCCATTATTTTTGTGAAAATATTTCGATTAGGCTCTGCTTTTAGCATCTTATTTGTTCAATTTTAGTCCTTTGTAACTACATTTTGAGGTTGATTTCGGCATCTGGATCTGTTGGATCTTGTTTTTGTTAATTTGATTTCGAATATGTTTTGTGTTGGTGTGTTTAGATTGAAATGTTGTTAATTTTTTTGCTTAAGTAGTTCAAACGTTTGTTTTTTGCTTGATTATTTTGGAACAAATGATTTTTGAATTGGGTTTAAGAAATTAGGGATTTTGAACAAGCTGTGATAATATATGAATCTAGATTGATATGTTTGACCGAGCTAGAAATGGGAAAAGGGATCGAACAACTGTTACGGGTTTTTATGTGCTTTTATAACAAATTGCTTAGAGAGATTTGACTAGTGAATCGCTTTTGTATTATATGTTTCTGTTTGGCGCATTTGTGCTTGTTGACTTGCGTGCATTAGCTCCGATGAACTTATTGGATTATCTTTGTTGAAATTTAGAAGCGACAATGGTGAGAGTTAGCGTTCTGAATGATGCTCTTAAGAGCATGTACAATGCTGAGAAAAGGGGCAAGCGCCAGGTCATGATCAGACCATCATCCAAGGTCATCATCAAGTTTCTTTTGGTGATGCAAAAGCACGGTATGCATCCATCATTTAAAGCTTAAATGCACCATTTTCGTCATTTCTCAGTTACTCTGTGAGTTGTTATTTTGCTGGATATATGGATATTAATGTTTTTGGTTTTGCTGTGTAGGATACATTGGCGAGTTCGAGTATGTTGATGATCACAGGGCTGGTAAAATTGTGGTCGAGCTGAATGGAAGGCTTAACAAGTGTGGGGTTATTAGCCCTCGTTTTGATGTGGGTGTTAAGGAGATCGAAGGTTGGACTGCAAGGTTGCTTCCTTCTAGACAGGTTAGCCCATTGTTATCAGTTAGCTTTTTCAAGCCTAGAAACAGGACAAGTGTCTTGGTCGATTTTGCTGAGGAAACATATATGGATTTGTTAACTCGTCTATTTGTTGAGAAAAAAACTATTGAATTGTTAAAAAGACGTGCAAGATTATATATGATCAATCATGTCAATCGTGAATGGTCTAACTTTTCAGTGGCTTATGTTATATCAAACAGTGAACTTTCCTGTAATGTGCTTCACGTATCATGAATCTAGATCTTTTTGTGTTGAACTTCGAATTCCGGTTTTGCTGTATCATTGGGTGCTCCTCATTGTGTATATCTTATTCAGTTAAGCTTATGAATTTTTGGTTGAACTTGCAGTTTGGATACATTGTGCTGACAACATCTGCTGGCATTATGGACCATGAAGAGGCTAGGAGAAAGAATGTCGGTGGTAAAGTGCTTGGTTTCTTTTACTAGGCAAAGGTTTATTTAAGGAATGAGATTTGAGTTTTCCTGCTTCTGAGGAGCTTTTGGGTGTACTTTTGAACATCGTAGGATACTTCTATGTTTCAATTTGTGTTTGTTTTGGATGCTGATAGAGGTTATTGAAACGTTGTTCGCTTACTTTATCTATAAGATATTGATGTTTGTTTATCCATCGTGCACCTGGTGAACGACCCGGTATTAAATTATCGTATGGAATCTAAGTTTTTGGTTTCAATCAATGAACATGCATGGTTTGTTTTTGTCTGAATCATGAATGAATGAAAATTTGTTGTTATGGATATGGAAGGTGCTGAGTTTAGGTTTTTAATGCTATATGCTCGACGTGGTTCTGAAAATGGAACTCGAGCTTGCATTTCATATGGTACTCTTTCGAATTAACAGCTGTCTGTTGGTCAGTAAACTGCGAATTAAGTGCAGTGCAGTGCGATTGCGGGTCTTAATTTTTCTTGCTATAGTCTAGTTCCCGTTCAAGCAAAAGAAAGTAACTTTTGGTCACTGATATCACCTTGGGTGTGCTTAAGAAAGGAGAGAACTTCCCTGCCCGGTTTACTTCAGGGGAAAAGAAGACTAGTAGTCTTATACTCTTGCTGCCTCGTCTCTCTATTTGGTCCGCTTGTAAGGTTCCCTGCTGTGCTTTTCTCTCGGGTGGTGACAATTTTTCACTCAATTCTATTAGGGGTTTTATTTCGTCGTCAGTCAAATTATCAATTCGATCGTTGGTCGATTTCAGATTCAGTCGAATTATCAATTTGATCGTTGGTTGATTTCAGATTAAGTAACGAACTTGGTCGACAGGGTAAACCCTCCATTCCTCTAGAGTCATTATGCTTGTTTCGTTTCAGATAAAATTGAATTTGAATGTATGTCTAAAACCGTAACAAGCACAAACAAGTCTGAAGTGTTTGAGGGGAACAAAAGGAGTCAAACTTAGGTGGTACGTACCTATCAATGGTCCGATCATTGAATGGTTTAAGATTCATTTGTGGTCCACATCAAATTAATCTGGGACTATTCAATAACCATACCATTAAATAGTCCGTACCACTCAAGATTTTTCCGAACAAAAGAGAGATAATCATCAAAACCATACAAATGGATTCTTAAGAGTTATGATGGTCCACATGAATGTACTAAATTCCACAATAAAAATCATAGCTATGATGGTCCGCACGAAGTGTTTGAGCTGAGCTGTTACTAGCACTTCAAAATATTGGTCATGCTTTCCACTTGTTCCTTTATTTTTCATACTTGGGTGAAGTGCAGAATGATGCCGAGAATATCCTATCTTATGTTATGGATACGGAACGTGCTGCGTTTAGGCTTTTAATGCTATATGTTCGACGTGGTTCTGAAAATGGAACTCGAGCTTGCATTTCATATGGTGCTCTTTTGAATTAACAGCTGTCTGTTGGTCAGTAAACTGCGAATGAAGTGCAGTGCGATTGCGAGTCTTAATTTTTCTTGATATCACCTTGGGTGGGTTTAAGAAAGGAGAGAACTTCCCTGCCCGGTTTACTTCAGGGGAAAGGAAGACTAGTAGTCTTATACTCTCTCTTGCTGCCTCGTCTCTCTATTTGGTCCGCTTGTAAGGTTCCCTGCTGTGCTTTTCTCTCGGGTGGTGACAATTTTTCGCTCAATTCTATAGCGGTTTTATTTCGTCGTCAGTCGAATTATCAAGTCTATCGTTGGTCGATTTCAGATTCAGTCGAATTATCAATTCGATCGTTGGTCGATTTCAGATTAAGTAACGAACTTGCTCGACAGGGTAAACCCTCCATTCCTCTAGAGTCATTATGCTTGTTTCGTTTCAGATAAAATCGAATTCGAATGTATGTCTGGAACCGTAACAAGCACAAACAAGTCTGAAGTGTTTGAGGGGAACAAAAAGAGTCAAACTACATACTTTTCGATGGTGTGATCATTGAATGATTTAAGATTCATTTGGGGGTCATATCAAATTAATCTGGGACCATTCAATTACCATACCATTAAATAGTCCGTACCACCCAAGATTTTTCCGAACAAAAGAGAGATAATCATCAAAACCATAAAAATGGATTCTTACGAGTTATGATGGTCCACATGAATGTACTAAATTCCACAATAAAAATCATAGCTATGATGGTTTGCACGAAGTGTTTGAGCTGAACTGTTACTAGCACTTCAAAATATTGGTCGTGCTCTCCACTTGTTCCTTTATTTTTCATACATGGGTGAAGTGCAGAATGAGGCCGAGAATATCGTATCGTATGTTAAGATTACCGAAAAAAAGAGAAAAATGTGATGCTTGAGAACAAGAGAATACATAAACCAGCAGGGGTTTTATTAGGAGAGATTAATGCCAATACTGAAGGAGGACTCTCCCAAACCTAGCAGTAGTGGAACTGGCGGTGACATAAGTAGTACTGGGTTTTGAAGCATAATATTAAAGTTAACAACAACACGATTAGCATGACCCCTGTGGAAGGATGTCACGCCTAAATCGAGAAACAACACAAAGCGAAAAGATTGCGAAGACTGCCAAAGATCTGTAGTTGCCCTACCTCCCATCAAAGCCAACCTACATGACTTTCAAATTTCAATTAGCCTTTTCGTCGTCGTCTGCGTAGTCTTTGTAGGCAGTAGCAACAATATGGTGGTCACTGCCAAGTCGAGTCGACCGCCACCAATGGTATCTCCGCGGCCACTCCCGACTTCCATTGGGACGAAGTAGCAGATATGATGATGCAGAAGCAAGAAGGTGGATGATGATGGTGTTCAAGAGTTGTTCATGTTGGAAAGGTAATATAACATGGGCGTGTGTTATAACGTTTTATGGGTGAAGGGAAGGTGGGTTGAGTATCTTCTCAGGATATACTCCACGCACTTCTTCTCTTTGTGTTCCCTTCTATTTACCTTTTCGCTCACTTTCCAATTATTTTTCTTTTTTTTTTTTTTTAATTTTTTGGTTGGGCTACAATGTTCAAATGTGGTTGGCCTTCAAACATTCTAAATTGAACTTTTAGACCATGTCTACTGGGATGAGCAAGGTCATGAGCTAAAGATGAAATTTAGCCTTTAAAATGTTTTACTGTTCTAATAGTGTAAGATGTTAGGAGTTGTATTGGGTGACTAGTTTTCACTGACTTCCACTTTTTTCCTAAATTAGCCTCCTGTACAGCCTTGAGCAAGAACTAGTGTTAAACTGTCTTCTTAAAAAGTCCTAAGCGATTTTAGCCTAGACTAGATAAATCCCATTAACACTAGCTACGCTAACTTTTATGCTTTAGACACACTCTTATATACTTTCTGGTAACAAGGAAAGCCAAACCTCTGTTGTTGTATAATACTTCAAATATTTGCAATCACTTGCAAATGTGTATAAAATTTATTTTAACTCTTTTCTTATCGTATTAAAAAATTATATCTTTAAAATTTGAGAGTTAACATGGAAAAATCTTGAGTGGTACGTATTATTCAATGGTACGACTATTGAATGGTTCAGATTAATTTGCAGTGGGGCCCAAATGAATCTTAACCATTTAACAGTACGTACCATTCAATGGTACGTACCACTGAAGTTGGACCCAGTTAACATGCACCATTGGGAAATTAAAGTATTAAATTATTTAATTGTCTGTATGTGAATTTTTGGGCTTATAAAGGTATTTTGGCCCAAAATAACTTGGGCCTTAGGGCCTAATAAGAAATATACAGGACCCCAAAAAAACAAAAGTTTGCCAAAATCTTTCTTTTTTGTTGGATTAAATTATCAATTCATAAATTTGAATTTCTTCCAAATTAGCACATATATATATATATATATATATAATATGTGTGTGTATCAGTGTATGTGTTATCTTTTCACTCTGACTCTAATTAGTGTTTTATCCTCTTACCAATTGTTGTATTCTATTATGTGCGGGTATTCTCATTTTCTAATTTTAGTGGTCATCCACCTTCGAAATACAAAATTGAATACAATTTTTGCTCGATATAAAAGATGATAGGTAACTTGTTTTGTAATAGGGTTATTTATGTAATTTTGACTAGGTAAAATATGATAGGGTAACTTATTAGGGTTAATAAGTTACCAACCTAGGGTTATTTATGTAATTTTGACTATGGACAATAGGTTGGTAACTTATTTGTGAAGAAACGAAATCGTTTAAGTTTACTTAACACGAGTGGTTTGCAAATGATCAACAACCGTAAAAGAATAAGATATACTTTTTATTCACAAAGCATTATAATTTTTATTTGGTATCAAAATAAGAGTAATGCTTGGCTACTCAAGAATGAGTAGGAACTCCTACTCAAAATTCTTCATGTTTGATTCATAGAACTTTGTGCTTATAATAAGAACTGTTCATATTATAAATCATTCTGTAAAGATCATCACGACAAAAATGAATTAAAACTAAGTTCGTTAAGTCAATCAATTGTAACAAATAGATAGACAGTTTGTAATGCTTTTACCATTTTCGTCTATTTGTTCTTATACAGTTCGATGACTAAACGATCTTAGTTGAATTGATTTTTTGCATACATAGGGCCAGTTTGGAGTTGCTGTGCTTTTAAAAGAAACCTTCATGCTGCTTTTAAAAGTTGCTGTTTAATTGACATAACTTTTAAAATAAACAGTATATTTCATTTTTACCAAATACTTTTTATCTGCTTAACTTTAAAGTGAAATAGTTTTTAGTAAAAAAAAAAAGCAATATCGAAAGGAGTCATAATCTTTATAGAGTGATTTATAATATGAACGGTTTTGATTATAACACAAAAGTCTATGAATGAGAAATGAAGAGTTTTGAATTATTATTTTCATAAATAGCAAAGACCGGGAAAATATTCAGTGAAGGCGGGTGCAGGGAGATACAGTGCGTTCCCGTACAGTACCCACGTATTATACAGGGAGAGCCCAAGAACTCGAACTTCTGATACCCAAATTCATTGGATCGTTTCCTCGTCGCCGACGACCGCCCGCTATAAGCTTCTTCGAAAGGTTTCTCTCTCTTTTCTCTCTTTCTGCGATCTCCTGCAGTTCTTTAGATTTAGATTTTTGTTGATTTTTTGTTTTGGATTTTGGGTTGCAGAGAGAGAGAGTGGTTTGGATTTGGAATTTGGGGTTGGTGATAGAGTCAATCAATCCATGGCTACTGCGCAACCGGCAAGGGCTCTGACCGATTACGATTATCTCATCAAGCTTCTCCTCATTGGCGACAGTGGTTAGTCATCGTTTTCTGTTTGGTTCCCGAGAAAATTTTCGAATTGGAATTTGAACGTTTTGAGATCTAACGTGTTTTTGCTTTACTTTGGTATTGCTAGTGGCCAATGTGCTTTGTTTTTACATTGGAGTGATCAATTTTTCCAATAAATAAAATAAAAAAGTTACTTCTGTTGCAAAAGAATGGGTGTAGAGTAAAGTTTGAAATTTTGAATGTGTGCAATTTTTGATAAATTTAGTGTTTAGGGACCTGTATGTGTGTAATTAGATGGGTTTGTTTGAAAGATAGAGTTTTGGTTTGATGAAGATTAAGAGAGTGAGTATAATCATATTTTTACGAATTTGTTTTAGGTTTCGAAATGAATTACAAGATATGCCTGATCAAAAATAACAAGAGAGTGAGCACGAGTACGAACAATGACTGATGTCCATTGTACTGTCTTTCAGGGGTTGAAGAGCGTTTTAACCTCTTGTTAATACTTTATATCAATTATTGGGGTCAAATTTCAATGGTACGTATTGTTGAATAGTTTAAGATTCATTTGTGGCCCACCGCAAATCAATCTTGGATCATTCAATGGCCGGACCATTGAATGGTACGTACCACCCAAGATTTTTCCCAATTATTGCATAAAGGTTAAATAAGAGCTCTGACGGGGCTTCAACAATTTTACGCATAGGAGGATTTGGTTTGTTTGGATGGTATCCTGGATCTTGTGCATTAAAAAAGGACGTAAATTGGTCTAATTGTGAACTATCAGGGGAATCTGGTGCTTTCATCCTTTATTTGGGAGATATTCTTAGTTTCGTTTATCAACTTTTTGGTTCTAAAATATAAAACATTTGTGCTGTAATTTTCCAGGTGTTGGCAAGAGTTGTCTGCTTTTGCGTTTCTCTGATGGCTCCTTCACAACAAGTTTTATCACCACTATTGGGTTTGTATGCGTAGAAACTGTTTCAATTTTTGTATCTGGAGAATTTTAGCAAGTGAACAAGTTTTATGAACCGATATATTAAGTCAGTTAGGACATGATCATTAGCTACTGCTTGAAGCTGCAGTTGAAATATGGCATAATGAACTATTACATTAAGTGTGGTTTCTTGTATAAGATTCATCTTTGTTTAGTGTCTCTTAGATGGTCCTTTTGTTGACAGGATTGATTTCAAGATAAGAACAATCGAGCTTGATGGCAAACGGATTAAATTGCAAATCTGGGATACAGCTGGTCAAGAACGATTTCGAACAATTACAACAGGTTTGTGTTTAAGATTTTACAAATAGATAATTTTAAATAGGAAAAATGCAAAGTTGCTGCTGACGAGAGAAAACCAGGGGCGCGGAGGTTCTTTTCATAGAGATAATTTTGATTTTCTTGAATTATGTCCTCTGTTATTGTTATTCAGGAGTTTCCTTACATATTTATGTTATGCTCTGCAGCTTACTATCGAGGAGCCATGGGTATTTTGTTGGTGTATGATGTTACTGACGAGTCATCTTTCAACAGTAACTTCTCGTTTTCCCTTTACTCTCAGTATATGAATTTTTGATGGCATGCTGATTTTATATTCATTTTGCTTACGTATATATGTTAAAATAATCCAAATTTATTGAATTCGGATGTAGACATTTCAACCTTGTGGTTCATTTTGGGTGTGCTTAAACTGGTGTAGTTCTTTTCAGTTTGACCTTTAATTCTAATTTCATTGAGGTGGTGGATGGTTGAGACTGTCGGTGGCACTTCTTCCATCTCTGTATAAGTTATGTCCAATCTAGCGCTTCTTAGGGTAATTGTCTATTCATGTGCAGACATTAGAAACTGGATTCGCAACATTGAGCAGCATGCTTCTGTCAATGTCAACAAGGTTCTGGTGGGAAACAAAGCTGATATGGATGAAAGCAAAAGGGTGTGCCATTTGAATTTTTTCACTTGTAGGAAATGCTCTTCTTTTCTAACCTGGTGAAAGAGTTAGATAGGATGAGATGTGATGAGTTTAGAATCCTATTGGGTTCAACATGAGGGTGCTAGATTTGCGCGGTCTATCCCTATCCGTCTATTTTTGCATGTGTTTGTGTGTGCATGCTCAAGCTTTAATAACTATCTGTTTTTTTTAGGCTGTGCCGACGTCTAGGGGTCAAGCTCTTGCTGATGAGTATGGTATCAAGTTCTTTGAAACTGTAAGCAGTAATATGCCTTTGGTATTTTGACTACATAATCAATTCCGTTCTGTTTATATTTGAAAGAAAATGTTGTGCAGAGTGCAAAGACAAACCTGAACGTGGAGGAGGTCTTCTTTTCAATAGCCAGGGGTATCAAACAGAGACTTGCAGAATCTGATGCCAGGGGCACTGAGGTATTTTCATGCTCTCCAAGTGGGAATCCTTTTCTTTCCCCAACTCTTCTCTCAAAATGTTGATGAACTCATTCTGTTTCGATGGGTTCAGCCTCAGACACTTAGGATTAACGAACCAGACAGAGCCGATGGTCAAGCTGCGCAAAAGTCATCTTGCTGCGGTTAGTAGAAAGAGGGAAGGTTCTGTTGGTCGTACTGATGTGGATTTGAGGCAAACCTTGATAGCTCCGTGGCGGGCGCCTCTCTTAGATCTCTCAACTACCAGCATTAGTAGTAGAAGTAGTTTTTCTTTTTCTTCTCAATTATGGAATTTACAATGACACTTGTACCCTTTCATCGTCTTTCGGATCTGAGGGGCTTCGGCTTGTCATCGCCTCTGTTTGTCGCCTGTCTTGATGTAGATAGATAATCAGGTTCGAGCTTTAGGTGTTTACTTGGCCTAGTTTGACTGATATTATTAAGTATGTCTTTGAAGTTCAAACAATGTGAATTCCCTTTTCTGCAGTATACCCATCATTTATCTCATGTTTTCATCATTTGTCATTGTTTCTCCACATTCTTTATGATATATTGATACTGATTAGACGATCAAAGAACCGATCAAACGCCCCGGAACCGATTGAATTCGGATCTCGGTGAGAGATCAGCAGATTTAGCAGACTCTGCACATAGGCAAGGTGACTTTTCTGGCAGCAGTAGCGAATGGTGGTGCAGCTGCTTTGAGTGAGCAACAAGGCTGTGTAATTTGCTGCCAATCTAAAAGGAATGAAGCATATGTGGGTGGGGCCAAATTGGCCACGGTAGCTTGCCCATCCACTTGCTTCTGAGTTTGATTCTCCCTTTCTGTAAATTAGAGTAGTTCAAAATATTGTCATCGCAAAGTAAATAAGATGTAAATGCAGATCCTGCACATATGGAAGATAAAAAACAACATTTAAACGGTGTGTGAAGATCGATTCGATGTCAAATGGTTGGGGCCAAGATTGGAGAGCAACTTACATAAAACGAGTTCACTGCCACGTGGCTTTTTGATTCAATAATACATTGCCATGTGGAGAAAAACTTGCACATGACAATACATTATTAGACAAGAGACGCCACGTAGCAATGAACCCATTCCATATAAATCCTTATCCCAAGATTGATAAGAAGAAAGTTGTTGATGTCTTTAGCCTATAAAAAGACTTATATGGAATGAGTTTACCATTACCGTTTGATTCAATGATACAATGCTATGTGTAAGTTGTGATGGACTGTCCTATGTAAGTTGCTCTCTTGTAAAATGATGCAATCTTCAAGCATTGGTGACGATTAGATAGGAAAATAAAATACAACTCTCATTTTCCGTGTACTTCATAAGTAAGAGCATCTCCCCGTAGGCTCCTAAATGAGCTCCTAATTTAAATTAAAAATTGTTATTAGCAATCTAAAATTCATCTTTGAATTTGCCTCTTTTGAAAGTACAGTAACTTAGAATATCACCTTGTTTCATAAAAAATAACAAAAAAGTAAAAATCAAAATAAGGTTGGGCCTTGGATCTGTATTTGGGCCTCTCTCCCGGACCCCCACCCACAATAAACAACAAAAGACCCACTTTCCATTTATCCCAAAGCTTCAATTTTCAGGTTCGCCACTTTCCCGTTAGCTACCGAATTTGCTCTATAGCTTTGGCGCCATGGCAGTTGTAGCAGAAATTACACTCCAGCTCACTGACGTCATCAGACTTGCTCATCGGATTCGAACCTACCCCGGTTCGATCCATGCATCATCATCCTCCAGGATTTTCCTTTTCCCACCCAATCAGATTCCAGCAGCAGCAGATTTTGACGATGCTCGTCTTCCTCGAGAGCCTGAGCTCCCTCGTTCTTCTTCATCGCCATGGATTCGATTCGGGGACGCAAACTCCTCTTGCGGATCGGAAGGCATCGAGGCGGAGAGAAATCGGAGAATCTGCCGGAATCTGAGAGGAGAGAATTCGAATGGTTATCAAATTGGTGAGTAGCTGACAATTGCGTTTCCTTGCCAAACTCTTTCTCCTTTTCCTTTTCCCTATTTTTACTGATATATACGTGTGTGTATATATATATATATATGTATGTGTGTATCAGTGTATGTACATGTGTGCTTTAGAGATAATATTATAGTGTTTGCATTTTTTATTTAGTTTTAAATTATTATTTACTAGCATTTCAACCGTTGAGAGGAAAAATAGGAAGAGGAAATAATGGGGGAAAAAAGATAGGAATTTTAGTTATTTTTTGTGTTTATAAAAAAATGTATTGAAATCCCACACAGACTCTCATTAACTGAACCAGAGTTTAGTTAGGAAGACAGCTTCAACGTGGGTATTTCACTTCTTCTGATTTTTTTTCTATTTTTTGGTGAAAATTCTGATTTTTTTTCGGTTATATCTCGATTTGATTACTATCTTCAAAGTCCAAGTTCATGCATTTATAATCTGCTGTGTATTATGGATGGATTAAGGTAATTGATAACTTGTATAATTATTTGATTTTTTTTTTTTATTGATAGGTTTGAAAAGGGTTTTGATTCATGCACTGAAAAGTGAAGACATACAGGATTATGATTGAGGTCTGAGATTCCGCCTTCGGGAGGTAAAATTCTGTTGAATTTGGATAAAAGTTGTGTGATTGATTGATAGATTGGGTTGGTAGATATGGCGTGGTTTAGAGCAGGGTCTAGTGTGGCAAAGCTTGCCATTAGGAGGAATCTATCAAATTGTGGATCATATGTGGCTAGGAGGCGGGTTTTTCCGTCCCAAAATCGAGACTTTCACACCACATTATGTAAATCGAAGGCACAATCTGCCCCGGTTCCACACCCTGTACCCCTCTCTAGGCTAACTGATAGTTTCTTGGATGGAACCAGTAGTGTTTATTTGGAGGGGCTTCAGAGGGCTTGGGAAGCCGACCCTAATAGTGTTGATGAGTCCTGGGACAATTTCTTTAGGAATTTTGTAGGTCAGGCCTCTACCTCGCCCGGAGTTTCGGGCCAAACCATTCAAGAGAGTATGCGTTTGTTGTTGCTTGTGAGGGCATACCAGGTTAAAGGTCACATGAAAGCTAAATTGGATCCTTTGGCTTTGGAAGAGAGAGACATCCCAGATGATTTGGACCCTGCTCTATACGGGTTCACAGAGGCTGATCTTGATAGGGAGTTCTTTTTAGGGGTCTGGAGGATGTCTGGGTTTTTGGCTGAGAACCGTCCCGTGCAGACCCTTAGGTCCATATTGACCCGGCTTGAGCAGGCTTATTGTGGGACCATTGGGTATGAGTATATGCACATTGCCGATCGTAATAGATGTAACTGGTTGAGGGACAAGATTGAGACTCCGACGCCAATGCAGTACAATAGGCAGCGTCGTGAGGTTATTCTTGACAGGCTTATGTGGAGTACACAGTTTGAGAACTTCTTGGCCACTAAGTGGAAATCAGCGAAGAGGTTCGGGCTTGAAGGTGGAGAAACTCTTATTCCCGGCATGAAGGAGATGTTTGACAGGGCTGCTGATCTCGGGGTTGAGAGCATAGTAATTGGAATGCCTCACAGAGGGAGACTGAATGTATTGGGTAATGTGGTGCGGAAGCCTATGCGTCAGATATTTAGTGAATTCAGTGGTGGTACAAAGCCTGTGGATGAAGATGGGCTATACACTGGGACTGGTGATGTCAAGTATCACTTGGGAACCTCTTATGATCGACCCACTAGAGGTGGCAAGAGACTTCATTTATCTTTGCTTGCAAATCCAAGTCACTTGGAAGCTGTGGACCCTGTCGTTGTCGGAAAAACTAGAGCAAAGCAGTTTTATTCAAATGATGCGGACAGGACCAAGAATATGGGCGTCTTGATTCATGGAGATGGTAGCTTTGCTGGACAAGGTGTGGTGTACGAGACTCTGCATCTAAGCGCTCTTCCTAACTACACCACTGGTGGGACCATACACATTGTGGTGAATAACCAAGTTGCTTTCACGACTGACCCAATGTCTGGAAGATCTTCACAGTATTGTACTGATGTCGCCAAAGCATTGAATGCTCCTATTTTTCATGTAAATGCTGACGACATGGAGGCAGTCGCTCATGTCTGCGAGCTTGCAGCTGAATGGCGCCAGACATTCCATTCTGATGTTGTGGTTGATTTAGTGTGCTATCGTCGTTTTGGGCATAATGAGATGGATGAGCCATCTTTCACGCAGCCGAAAATGTACAAGGTTAGACCTTTTCATATTCATTAAAAATTGAAATTTGTCATTGATGTGAAAATAAATAAATAAATAAAATTTTCCTCTGTGATAAATCTCAAAGTTGTTCTCAGTTGACTACCCTTGTATTGTGAATATTGAATTATAGTGCAGCTATTGAGATGTGCAAAGCTGATTACTGAAATTTTTTACTTAATTGGGGGGTTACAGGTTATTCGGAATCATCCCCCGGCTCTGACAATCTACCAGAACAAACTTCTAGAATCTGGACAAGTGACTAAAGAAGACATTGAAAGGATACAGAACAAGGTTAATTCAATTCTCAATGAAGAATTCTTGGCTAGCAAGGATTATGTTCCTCAAAAAAGAGACTGGCTTTCATCTCATTGGTCTGGATTTAAGTCACCTGAACAAATTTCTCGTATCCGGAATACTGGGTATACCACTGTTTTCTCTCAGTTTCACCTGTTCTTTGCAATATCTGATTTTATTCAATTGTATTTTATTGAATTTTATATGCTCCTGTACAGGGTAAAACCAGAGATTTTGAAGAGTGTTGGCAAAGCAGTCACAGTCCTTCCAGAAAATTTTAAGCCTCACAAAGGAGTAAAGAAGGTGTATGAACAACGTGCACAAATGATTGAGACTGGTGAAGGAATTGATTGGGCAGTTGCGGAAGCACTTGCCTTTGCTACATTAACTGTAGAAGGTAACCATGTTCGACTGAGTGGTCAGGATGTTGAAAGAGGTACATTTAGTCATCGTCATTCTGTAGTTCATGACCAGGAGACTGGGGAAAAGTATTGCCCTCTTGACAATATTATGGCGAACCAAGATGAGGAACTGTTTACAGTTAGCAACAGGTAATGGGTGATTACTTTATAGTGTTCCCTTATGTAAGAATCGTTACAATGTTGCTCTTTATTTTTGTTAAATTTTTTTTTTATTTATCCAGAGAAGATTTTGTTTTTATTTGGTTAGGTTTAGTCCCAATTCTCGAGTTTTTTTCCCTTTAATGTAGTGACCCAGAACTTTTTGTATGATTTATTAGCATTCCCTTGTATACTATAAACTAAGAAGAGACAGTGGTGTTTGGCCATGAGTCTGACAGACCCTATTTAGTGGCTATTTTCGTGCACGGCATTCTATTTAATTTCCATTTTGAATTCATTACACCATAGGATACTTCTCTCATCTATGAATGCATTCTATGTCTTTTGATTCTTTGAACCTTGCTTTTCCATGGTGTATTTTCCTTACTCTTATTATACTAACCGGAGTTTGTATGTACACAAATCAGCTTTCCCACTTTGTTCCTGTTCCTAGAATATATACCTCCCGATTAGAGAACAGCTGTACACTGTCTTAAAAGATTGTAGGACTGCCAGATACCACCATATGACTCATGAGACACTCAATAGTACTCTGTTAAATTGCATTTTTCATGTTTAATTTGTCTTTACCACAAGTTAATTGTGCTTTTATGTGCAGCTCACTCTCGGAGTTTGGTGTTCTTGGATTTGAATTGGGTTACTCGATGGAAAGTCCAAATTCATTAGTAATCTGGGAAGCTCAGTTTGGCGATTTTGCCAATGGAGCTCAAGTTATATTTGATCAGTTTTTGAGTGGTGGGGAGGCCAAGTGGCTTCGTCAAACTGGGCTTGTTGTGCTGCTTCCTCATGGTTACATGGGCCAGGGCCCTGAACATTCTAGTGCACGACTGGAGCGATTTCTTCAGGTATTCCTTTGTCTAATATGGTTAATCCCTTCCTTCCCCTCCCCCCTTCTTCCCCTTTTCCCATTAGACAACAGTAGCGTCAGGAATGGATCCCCATCTAATACAAAGTTCTCTAATTTTATGACAGATGAGTGATGACAATCCTTTTTTCATACCTGAGATGGATCCCACACATCGGAAACAAATTCAGGAATGTAATTGGCAGGTTGTGAATTTGACAACTCCTGCGAACTACTTCCATGTTCTGCGTCGTCAGGTGACTGAAACTATTTTGTTCTTCAATATTTTCCAGCATCGTGAAAGTTTCTGGATGTTCTAACCTTGTCTCATTTCTCAGATACACAGGGAATTCCGCAAGCCTCTTATTGTGATGGCTCCTAAAAACCTGCTACGGCACAAGGACTGCAAATCAAATTTATCCGAGTTTGATGATGAGCAAGGCCACCCAGGCTTTGACAAGCAGGGGACCAGATTTAAGCGTCTCATCAAGGACCAGAATGACCACTCTGATCTTGAGGAGGGTATTAGACGGCTGGTTCTGTGCTCTGGCAAGGTATAGTTTTACCAGTAAAGTAATCAGTTATCTTTCATTCGGCAGAGCTTAGAGTATGAAAAGTAAAACCTGATAGAAATAGATCATATAATTCTGTGTTGACTTGTAGATAATTTATGACTTTATATCATTTTACCTGAACCAAGGGACAAAAAGTTAATTCTATCTTCTGCCTTGTATTCTCGTGCAGGTTTATTATGAACTTGATGGAGAGCGAAGAAAGGTTGAAGCAAAGGATGTTGCAATCTGTAGAGTGGAACAGCTTTGCCCCTTCCCGTACGACCTGATCCAGCGAGAGCTGAAGCGATATCCAAGTACGTACCTTGAACTTTTCCTTTGAAAAGAAAGTACTGTACATTATGATTAATGGAGATGACCGAGTTTGCTCTTTTCCCCTTTGTCAGGATACTAGCCTGTTTCTTTAGATATATTATTTCATCTTATTTTATAGGGTTATGAAATTTGGATTCATTTATCATGTCCCAATACTTAGATCATTAATGCTAGAGGTATAAAGAATTTCAATCATTCTTAACAAACTGCGCTGTGGAGAATATGTAGTGTGGTCGTATTGTCGTGTGATAGTCCACCTGCTACTTGTGAAAGGGGTTTAGTTTTTCAGGTCATCTTATGATTGAAGCCAATTTTTGGAGATATATGAAACGTTAACACGTCTTAGTGGGAAATGTTGAAAAATATCATATTGCGCAAGCTGTGAATTTGTGAAATCAGGGTGATACGGTTTTGTTGTTCTCTGTTCTGGTGAGGGGGCTAAATTTTGCTGACATTGTGAGGTTGACACATTCGTTATTTGGTTCTTTCAGATGCTGAGATAGTTTGGTGCCAGGAAGAGCCGATGAACATGGGTGCGTACAGCTATGTTGCACCCCGCCTCAGTGCTGCCATGAAGTCCCTGGGCAGAGGAACTATTGACGATGTCAAATACATTGGCCGCGCTCCATCAGCTGCCACAGCCACCGGTTTTTCTCAGGTTCATGATATGGAGCAAAACGAGATTTTGCAGAAAGCGGTGCAGCAGGAGCCAATTGAGTCTCACAACTGAATTCCGTCGTGCTTATTGATCCCCATATGATACTGTCTGAAATCTCCTTTCCCCATTTTTTGTTGATCCAAATGTTAATAAAAGATCGATCATATATGAAATATGCCTCCTTTACGTGAGGAGCGGCTGACGTACACCACAGGTTATGCTTCACAAATTTCTCTTCTTTTAGCAGACAGAGATCAGAAAATAAGAACCTTTCATTGGCACAGATGTTTCAAAGTATCGAACGGAAAATACTTGGCTCGTTACATGTAAGTTGCCTTTTCTCCCTACCAGCGAACTACATATATCATATGTGTCAACTTCAAATTTGCAGTTAAAAGAGGAATGATCCGCCTGAAATGACCCTCCTAATTGTGAGGAGTCAAGGTGTTTATATCGAATGGTGCAACTACTTTGAGTGAACACCAAGGCTCCTCAAAAAAGAACCAAACAAGAATATATCTTGGGGGCCCTCCTGACCAAAACAATAGTCGGCATATATTTATCGCAAAAATGATTTACGTATTCTTATTTTTTCCTACACATCTTCATTTATTTTTATCTCTTGATTTTATTTTTATTTATTCCATTAAACGGTTAGAAGAAAAAAAATGTAGAGAGTGTAAAAAGGTGTGTAAATAATTTTTCTTATTTCTCGTTCATCAAAATTTTACCGTCGTCATAACGTCTTGATTCAATAATACAATGTCATGTTTGAGAATTTTCTGTACGGTGGTAGTAAATCCATTTCAGTTGCTCTCGGCCTTATGCCAGATTTGGGCCCCTTTTTACCCGACCCATCCACAATAAAATAATGTGAAAAAATCAGGAAGTAAGATTCAGACAATTGACCCAAAAAAAGAAAGAAAATAAATGGAAATGGAAAATAAAAGGTAGCGTTCCAGAAAAGCACAGAAAAGTCACAGTCGCTTCCCAGCGATTAGGGTTCTTCTCGATTCTCTTCTTCCATCCACCTCTCGCTTTCAATTCAACTCCCACTTCCAGGTAAAATCTCTAATCCCTAATCCCCATCGATTGCAAGCTCGCATCTTTGGTGTTTTATTATCTCGTTTCTGTGGAGCGGAACGAAACGAAACGAAACGTTTCGTCCTCAGAGCATACAGTTCATGGAACAGTTTCGTTTCTCTGTAGATCAAACTGGTTATTAATAGTTCTGGAATGGCCTTGTTAATTTTTTATTTATGTAATCTAATCAAATTTTGATCTTTCTAATCTCCAAGTTCATGAACTCGTAGTGTGTATTATGATGAGTGGACTAAGGTATAATAATTGGTATAATTATATAATTTGTTTTGTGATTGGTTTGAACAGGGTTTTGTATGATTGAGGTTTGAGCTTTGGGAGGTAAAATTTGCGTAGAATTGGGATAAAGTTTGTGTCATTGATAGATTGGGTTGGTAGCTATGTCGTGGTTTAGAGCTGGGTCTAGTGTGGCAAAGCTTGCCATTAGGAGAAGTTTATCGAATAGTGGATCCTATGCGGCTAGGAGGCGGGTCCTTCTGTTCCAAAGCCGAGACTTTCACACCACAATATCTAAATCGAAGGCTGCCCCGGTTCCACACCCTGTACCCCTCTCTAGGCTAACTGATAGTTTCTTGGATGGAACCAGTAGTGTTTATTTGGAGGGGCTTCAGAGGGCTTGGGAAGCCGATCCCAATAGCGTTGATGAGTCGTGGGACAATTTCTTTAGGAATTTTGTGGGGCAGGCCTCTACCTCTCCCGGAATTTCGGGGCAGACCATTCAAGAGAGTATGCGTTTGTTGTTGCTTGTGAGGGCATACCAAGTTAATGGCCACATGAAAGCTAAATTGGACCCTTTGGGTTTGGAAGAGAGAGACATCCCAGATGATTTGGACCCTGCTCTATACGGGTTCACAGAGGCTGATCTTGATAGGGAGTTCTTTTTAGGGGTCTGGAGGATGGCTGGGTTTTTGTCTGAGAACCGTCCCGTGCAGACCCTTAGGTCCATATTGACCCGGCTTGAGCAGGCTTATTGTGGGACCATTGGGTATGAGTATATGCACATTGCAGATCGTGAGAGATGTAACTGGTTGAGAGACAAGATTGAGACTCCTACACCAATGCAATACAATAGGCAGCGTCGTGAGGTTATTCTTGATAGGCTTATTTGGAGTACACAGTTTGAGAACTTCTTAGCCACAAAGTGGACAACAGCAAAGAGGTTTGGACTTGAAGGTGGAGAAACCCTTATTCCCGGCATGAAGGAGATGTTTGATAGGGCTGCTGATCTCGGGGTTGAGAGCATAGTAATTGGAATGCCTCACAGAGGCAGGCTGAATGTATTGGGTAATGTGGTTCGGAAGCCTTTGCGTCAGATATTTAGTGAATTCAGTGGTGGTACAAAACCTGTGGATGAAGTTGGGCTATACACTGGTACTGGTGATGTCAAGTATCACTTGGGAACCTCTTATGATCGACCCACTAGAGGCGGGAAGAGAATCCATTTATCTTTGGTTGCAAATCCAAGTCACTTGGAAGCGGTGGACCCTGTCGTTGTTGGAAAAACTAGAGCAAAGCAATATTATTCAAATGATGAGGACAGGACCAAGAATATGGGTGTCTTGATTCATGGAGATGGTAGCTTTGCTGGACAAGGTGTGGTCTACGAGACTCTTCATCTAAGTGCTCTTCCGAACTATACCACTGGTGGGACTATACACATTGTGGTGAACAACCAAGTTGCGTTCACAACTGATCCAATGTCCGGAAGATCATCACAGTATTGTACTGATGTTGCCAAAGCATTGAATGCCCCTATTTTTCATGTAAATGCTGATGACATGGAGGCAGTCGTTCATGTATGTGAGCTTGCAGCTGAATGGCGCCAAAATTTCCATTCTGATGTTGTGGTTGATTTAGTGTGCTATCGTCGATTTGGGCATAATGAGATTGATGAGCCATCTTTCACACAGCCCAAAATGTACAAGGTTAGACCATATTTTCTATTCATTAAATATTTGATTTTCTTAATAGAAAAAAAAAATCTTTTCTCATTATAAATCTCAAAGTCCTCTCCTTATTGTGTACTGATATATTATATAGTGCAGCTATTGAGATGTGCAAAGCTGGCTCCTGATTTTTTTTCTACTTAATTGGGGATTTACAGGTTATTCGGAATCATCCCTCAGCTCTAACAATCTACCAGAACAAACTTCTAGAGTCTGGACAAGTAACCAAAGAAGACATTGAAAGGATACAACACAAGGTTAATGCAATTCTCAATGAAGAATTCTTGGCTAGCAAGGATTATGTTCCTCAAAAAAGAGACTGGCTTTCATCCCATTGGTCTGGATTTAAGTCACCTGAACAGATTTCTCGTATCCGGAATACTGGGTATAGCGCTGTTTTCTACCAGTTTGACCTGTTCTTCGCAATATCTGATTTTATTTAATTGTATTTTTAATGAATTTTATATGCTGCTGTACAGGGTAAAACCAGAGATTTTGAAGAGTGTTGGCAAAGCAGTCACAGTCCTTCCAGAAACTTTTAAACCTCACAGAGCAGTAAAGAAGGTGTATGAACAACGTGCACAAATGATTGAGACTGGTGAAGGAATTGATTGGGCAGTTGCAGAAGCACTTGCTTTTGCTACACTACTAGTAGAAGGTAACCATGTTCGACTGAGTGGTCAGGATGTTGAAAGAGGTACATTTAGTCATCGGCATTCTGTTATTCATGACCAGGAAACTGGGGAAAAATATTGCCCTCTTGACCATATTACGGCTGGCCAAGATGAGGAAATGTTTACAGTTAGCAACAGGTAATGCATGATTAATTTTTATATTGTTTCTTTCTGCGAGTATTATTTACTCTTTTTGTTAAAATATCCATAAATGCATAGAAGATTTAGACCATTGTTTTTTATTTGGTTAGGTTTAGTCCAGAGTTTTGTTGTTCTTTAATGTAGTGACCCAGAATTTCAAGATTCATTTGCATTCCCTTGTACTATATAATCTAAAGAAGAAATGGTGGGGTTTGGCCATGAGCTTGTGACAGACCCTCGTTAGGGGGGATTTATGTTCCTAACAATCTATTTGGTATACATGTTGTATTCATTACACCATGGTTTACTTCTCTTGTTCATGAACATTTCTCACATCTCTCTATGGTTTATTTTTCTTGCTTTTATTATGCTAATGAGAGATTAATGTAGACAAATAGTTTTACCTTTTTGTTCCTTCTAGAATATATACCTGCTGTGCTCCATGCCTTATGATACACTGAATAGTACGTGTTTAATTTGTCTTTTACACAAGCTAATTGTCTTGTGTTTACAGCTCACTCTCGGAGTTTGGTGTTCTTGGATTTGAATTGGGTTACTCAATGGAGAGTCCAAATGCATTAGTGATCTGGGAAGCTCAATTTGGTGATTTTTCCAATGGAGCTCAAGTTATCTTTGATCAGTTTTTGAGTAGTGGGGAGTCCAAGTGGCTTCGTCAAACTGGGCTTGTTGTGCTGCTTCCTCATGGTTACGATGGCCAGGGCCCTGAACATTCTAGTGCCCGCCTGGAGCGATTTCTTCAGGTATTCCTTTGTCAAATATGGTTCATTCCTTCCCCCTTATTTCCTTTTTCCTGTAGACAATAGTAGTGTCTGGCATGCATCCTGATCTAATACAAGTTCACTAATGTTTGTACAGATGAGTGATGACAATCCTTTTGTCATACCTGAGATGGATCCCACACTTCGGAAGCAAATTCAGGAATGCAATTGGCAGGTTGTGAACGCGACAACTCCTGCCAACTACTTCCATGTTCTGCGTCGTCAGGTGAGTGGAAATATTTTGTTTATCAGTATTTTCCAGCATTGTGATTAGCTTCTGCATGTTCTAATGTTTTGACAAAAAGAAAATATATTATTCAGTATCGTGAAAGTTTCTGGATGTTCTAACCTTGTCTCCTTTCTCAGATACACAGGGAATTCCGCAAGCCTCTTATTGTGATGGCTCCTAAAAACCTGCTACGGCACAAGGACTGCAAATCAAATTTATCTGAGTTTGATGATGTGCAAGGCCACCCAGGTTTTGACAAGCAGGGGACTAGATTTAAGCGGCTCATCAAGGACCAGAATCACCACTCTGATCTTGAGGAGGGTATTAGACGGCTGGTTCTGTGCTCCGGCAAGGTATTATATTCCTAGTTTTCCTCCGTATATAAACACACATGCATACATGTACATGTTGTTTGACTTCTAATTGCATTATAGTTTTACCATTATATAATCAATTCGGCGGACCTTGGAGTATGAAACGCAAAACCTGACAGAAGTAGTTCATATTATGTTGACTTGTAGATAATTATGGTTTGTAATTTTGTATCATTAACCTGAGCCAAGGGACAAATTTTAATTCTATCTTCTGTCCTGTATTCCCTTGCAGGTTTATTATGAGCTTGATGAAGAGCGGAGAAAGGTTGAAGCAAAGGATGTTGCAATTTGTAGAGTGGAACAGCTTTGCCCCTTCCCGTATGACCTCATCCAGCGAGAGCTGAAGCGATATCCAAGTATGTAGTCTGTAAATAATGATTAATGGAATGTCGAAAAGTTCTAGTGATATATATAAAATGTTGTGAGGCTCAGGGTGATAGGGTTTGTTGTTTTCTTTTCTGGGAGCTCAATTTTGCTGACATCATGAGGTTGACACATTCTTTATTTGGTTCCTGCAGATGCTGAGATAGTTTGGGTCCAGGAAGAGCCGATGAACATGGGCGCCTACAGCTACATTGCACCCCGCCTTAGCTCTGCCATGAAGTCCCTGGGTAGAGGAACTATCGACGACATCAAATATATTGGCCGTGCTCCATCAGCTGCCTCGGCCACTGGTTTCTATACAGTTCATTTGAAGGAACAAAGTGAGATTGTACACAAAGCGGTACAGAAGGAGCCAATTGAGTCTCACAGCTGAAGCCTGCCATACTTATCGAAAACGAAACAATGACGTGTTTATAGATCTTCATATAATACTCTCTGAGATTTCCTGTCCTGATTTTTTGTTGATTCAAATCAAATGGTGGTTCTTCACCGTGGTATGCCATGTAAGCGAGAGCGGGCGCCTCAAAGATTTAAGATTTTTGTTTCCTGATGTGATGATCAAGTGTTTTTGAGAATAATGTCAAGCTGCTTCATCATTAAATGACTCAAGGATGGTTTGGCCATTCCGGATGATAATATTGTTTTTTGGATTCTTCTTGTTATTTCCCGTTATATATTATGATATGATTGAAATATTTGGTTAAGCCTGTTTTGGGGTTTTTATTACAATTGGTTTATGAGATCGACCTAATTCATCATTTTTGTCCATGAAATTGAAAATCGATCAATTTCGTCCCTGAAACCTAACACATCAATTTCCGTCTAATTTCGTTAAGTTTTCCGTTAGTTGGTTGATGTGGCATGGACATGGGGGCTACGTAACCAATGATATATGACGCCATGTGGAGGATATGTCATTTTTTAAAAAACCATTAGAAATATAAAATAAAATCAGCATTTAAACTCACAACCAACAGAGTTGTCATCTTATCCGCCCCATTTGCCATTTGCCACACTCTGCACTTGGAATTCTATTGCGACTTTGGTTGTTTTTTTCTTTTTGGTTCTTACTTTTCTTCACTTTCATGTAGCATTTACGGTATTTAAATTTTAAAGTTGTTTAAAAACTGATTTTTTTTTTGTTTACTCCATGTGGCAATACATGAGTGATATTGTGGCCTCAACATCATGCCACATCAACCAACTAACGAAAAATTTAACATAATTAGACGACACAGACTAAATTGATGTGTTACGTCAATTTTAGGGACGAAATTGATCAATTTTCAATTTTAGGGACTAATAAATTAGGTCAATGTCAGGGACTAGTTGTGATAAAAACCCTTATAATAATTCGAAGGTTTATCATTTATGTCTTGTCTTTTCCTAAATTGAATATCTTCGGCGGCATATATCAATACCAGAACAAGAATTTGATGATGTGCATATGACTCGAGCAAATTTTGCTAAATATTGGGCATGGTTAAGGTGAAAAACTAAGGGCATGGCTAACAAAAAAATTTATAGGACACGTTTAATAATCAATTTGTTAAGTTTTTTTAGTCTTCCTTTTTTATGCTATATGTAGAGGAAAATTAAAGACAATTTTAAGTTGCTTACTTTCAAATCAGAATTACACCCACAAAACAAAATGGGTATTATATCAAACTGATCCTAAATTGTTTTGTTGCATATCTCTTCTTTCTCCATTTCTTTCATCACATGACAATTTCTCTCTTTATCTCTCGTCATGTGGATGTCACATAATAAAAGAGATAAGAAAGTGACACAGTGAAAGGTTTCATGTGTAAAGTATTTATTCAGAGTTTGAAATGACAGTCGACTCACCTGTCCTAACTGTACCTTTCATTGTGGAATCTATATATGCATAATTTGTTCCCAGACTGTATATAAATTGTGGTAGCTATCCAAACAAATGCCACCAATGCGTTAGGCTTTCATCATCTGGGAAAGATGCTGAACAAATAGGGTTAGAATTTCTCTCAAAAATCGAAGTCGATCTGAAAACTCTAGATTTCTTACTTGTTGTAGTAAGTATTATACGTGTGCATGCATGCAGCATGTGCAGGCAACTACTAGTGGAGTTGGCAAAAGCATTTTATTTTAGTATCAATTAAAATTAGAATATAATTCGATAAGCAAGAAAAGAAAGCACAAGCCAAAAGCAGTGCTTTAGCGTTTTCTAATACGTACGAATCTTAGCCAGTTTAATTTGGATATTCTTAGCACATATTTTGGTTGTAAATTTTGCTTCAGAAACTGGTTTTCTTCCTTAATTGTGGATTAGATTAAAGAAAAAGGTTTAATGCTGCATGACATGGGTTTTAAGTGAAAAGCACTTTTATATAATCAATCTAATAATACTCCAACTTAAACCAAGGGTAAGGAGACATTGGTTCAAGTACTATATACTACTATATATATAAGACCTATTTTCAGACAAAAAAAAGTATATATATAAGTCTTATTTGTGGATTTGTCCTCCGAACTTGTATAGAACTGTCAATCTCTCCCTTGAATTTTAATTTTAGCAGATTATCCCCCTGAACTTTTATAAATAGCCAACTCCCCCCCTGCCGTTAGATTTTGAAAATTTTCATTCATCTTGGTCCAGTGGACAACACATGGCAACTGTATGAGGGCAAAAACGTAATTTTGTTTTAGTAAATCGGGCGCAAAGCTAACACTTTGCAATTACTAATTAGAGTCCGATGGCTAATTCAAATCGAAAGTATACAGAGTCAACTAGCAGAAGGGAAGAAAAAGAAGAAAAAGGTAATATGTTGTTCACATTAAGGATAAAGTTACCTTATTGCCCTTAAACATTTACTATGTGCTGTTCATGTGACCAAAATGAATGGAAAATTGGATGAAAAATTCCAAAATCTAACGTAAGGGGGAAATTGACTAATTATAAAAGTTCAGGGGGGTAATCGACTAAAATTAAAGTTCAGGAGAAAAATTGGCAGCTCTATACAAGTTCATGAGTAAATCGACAAATATCTCTGTATATAATGATGGAGCTGGTGGTTTCTAAATTCTAATAATTTAAAATTAGGGTTTTTAAAAAAAAAATTTTAATCATCAAATTTGCACACGGAAAATGCAAATGTGGAAGTATGAGATGGATAGCATTTTTAGCTAATTAATGAAGCCTAGAAAGTAAAATATTATTACTTACTTTAATCCAGACCCACTAATTTCTTGCACTAGCTAAGCTCCACAATTATTGGCTATTGGCCATGTTTGAAGACTGACTTAAAACTCTCTTTCAATTATTTTCTTAAACTAAATCAAAAGACTCCTAAATTATTTTTAACTATACTACTATCTTTATAAATTCTGTACCCACTGAATGAGACATAGTCACTACTTCGGAAAAGCGGCAATTGTCAAATTTGATATCTGATTCGGGTAGTCTGGCAGTGATGGGATTCATCCCTGTTTTCCATCTCTGCAAATCGATAATAATGAATGATGTTTTGATTGACACATTGTGCTCGATTTTGGACAAGAATTATTCTCCAATTACATATGCATGCATGAGACCTCTCAAAACTTCTATATTTTCCACTATATTTATAAGTTTATAGATTCAAAGTTTATAACCACTGTCCTCAAAAGATAGAGAAAAAAAGAGAGAGTAACATGATCGAATAAATTATCCACAAAGAAATATATCTAAAGGACTACTAAGAGCAAAATAACCAAGTAAGAATTTGCTACCACATGCATATTGTAGTGTGCAAACGTCATAATTTAATTTTATTATTAATTTTTACCTAACTAATTGCAATTTGATTCTCTTATCTGACCCCATAGGGTAAGGTCCCATCATTGAAGTCATTTCAGCAATGTGCGTGCTACTAATAAAGAAAGATCAAGCTGATAAAAAAAGATGAAGAAGAAGATGAAAGATTAAGAATGTAACTTTATTTTGACAAAAAAAAATTGGGACATAAGATGCTTTTACAACGTGAAAACGCTCTTACAACAAAGCTATGCTATCAAAATGGAGCGTGTAATAGTTAGATATCAAACTCATCATAAATATATATTGTCCTCATATTTATATAGTGAACATGATATATATATCTTCTAACAAGTGGAGACAACTACCATTAAAACTTGACCCTAGTTGGCAATTAAAGTTAATTCCATTTTCAGCACCTTTTACTCTCAACACACTTTTGTGATATGATAGTCAAGTACGTTTAAGCCAACATTTGACTTAATCACTTGGAACAGTGATTTAATTACTGCTTACTTAGTCAGATATGAATCATATGATAATAATGCAGGATAATATTCGATGTGTGGAAAAGAGGTACCACTGGTTTTGATGCTTAATTTGGTGAAATGGGTTCTCTTCACATAATGTTACTATTTCAGCTCACCTTAATGGAGTCCCTAGAATATTCAAGATTGAGACGCACATAATTTACTATGCCTATAAGTAACTGCAGTTTCTTCTCCATTTTTGGGGTCATCACTTACTAGCTAACTTTTCACAGTTGAGGCTAATTAGTTTTAGAACAAGATCAACATGTCTAAGGGCTCCATGGCTCAGATGCTCAATCGGGCGGCGCCGTTCATGGCTGTCACCTTCATGCAATTTGGGTTCGCAGGGATGTCCATAATTTCAAAGTATGCTCTAAACCATGGGATGAGCCCGCATGTCTTGGTCGTCTATCGGCATACCGTGGCCACTGTTTTTATAGCTCCTTTCGCCATTGTCTTCGATAGGTGCATCTCTCTGTCACCCTCCTGTATGTCGTAATCTTTTTTTTCATTTTTTTTTTCATTTGACGTGTTGAGAGATGAAGAAAACTAATCCAATGAACTTGATTCTATTGCAGGAAATTAAGGCCAAAGATGACCTTATCTATTTTCACCAAGATTGTGTTGCTTGGCCTATTAGAGTTAAGTACCGTGACCACTAAGTCACATATTTTTCAGCTTACTAAGTTTGAAAAAAAAAAGTTTTAATTAATTAGTGCTGTTTTTCTTCTTAAACATAATGGAAAATCGAACTAATCAAGTGATCTCTACTCTTAATTATTATTAGGCCTGTAATTGACCAGAACTTGTTCTATACCGGGATGAGGCTTACAACAGCAACTTTTACATCTGCTATGTGCAATGTTCTTCCTGCTTTTGCATTCATAATGGCTTGGGTTTTCAGGTGTATTTAATTTACACACACACACATATAATAAATTCTACTATATATATTGCCCTAATTTGTTTGCATGGTTCATGAAAATGTGGAGTTATTTAATTTGTCTGGTAATAATTTTAGGCTTGAGAAGATTAATTTGAGAAGCCTGCATAGCCAGGCAAAGATAGTGGGGACCATAGTGACTGTGGGAGGAGCCATGCTTATGACTCTAATCAATGGACCCATGTTGAATTTTCCGTGGACAAGAAGAAATATCCATCAAGAATCTACAGTTTCCACAGTTCATCAAGATCCCATAAAGGGAGCTATCATTATTGCAGCTGGATGTTTCTGCTGGGCTGGTTTCATGATTCTCCAAGTAAATCCCTAATGTTTCACGCAACGTTTCTTTTAAAAAAATCAACGCAGAGAGGAGATTCAAACTTGAAATCTCTTCCGACATTAGAAAAACATTAGAAAAAAGTATTAGTATACTGAGAGTTAGTTGGTATATTTACTTGGGATAACATGCAAGTAACAACCCTGACTACGTACCCAAGTAGCTACCTAGATTAATACATAATTATCACCTTCATTGTCATACTAATTACGGCTTTTGTAGGCGATTACTCTAAAGTCATACCCTGCTGAGCTATCCCTAACAACTTGGATATGCTTGGCGGGCACGGTTCAAGGAACTGCGGTGGCCCTAGCTTTCGAATGGAATAACCCTACAGTTTGGTCCATACAGTTTGATTCTAAGCTGTTAGCTGCTGTTTACAGTGTAAGAACTTCTTAATTTAACCCCAAATTTTCTGGTTAAAAATCTTCTTGTATATATACATATATACATATATGTACTTTACTAGTGTATATATTTACAGCCTGAAGATGTTTTGATGCAGGGAATAATATGTTCAGGGATCGCTTATTACATTCAGGGAGTGGTAATGAAAGAAAGAGGACCTGTTTTTGTGACTGCTTTTAGTCCTCTAAGCATGATTATTGTAGCCGTTATGAGCTCCTTCATATTAGCTGAGATCATGTACTTGGGAAGGTAAATTTGCATCAACCTCTCTTTTCTACTCAATGCAGGAACATGCACCTTGGATTTTTTTAGCTTCTAATAAAAATACAGAAAAGAAAACGGAGATATGTACAAATGGAACTGCATTACAAACTTCCAATAAATAATGGTATCAAGGGACACTAAACATACAATAATTAAGCTGTATATAAAATTATAAATCACAGTTTAGTGCTCATTGTCTGGTTCTTGTCCCTCCAGTTTCTATGTTTTGATTAAAAATTTGTAATTTTACATTTTCCGAGAAAAAAAAAATGAAGACAAGGGCTAACAACTAACAAGGGAATTTTATTTTATTTTTGCAGAGTAATTGGAGCAATGGTCATTGTGATTGGCCTCTATATGGTTCTATGGGGAAAAAGCAAGGATCAACTTCCATCTGAATCAGAAAAAGATGATGACATGGAATTGGCTACAACTGTTTAACAAGAACTACGTACGTTCATGGAGAGGACACTGACTTCAGACATGGCCATTGATGTTACTAATTAATAAGAAGCTGATATATTTATGTGAAGGAGGAAGAGCAAAATACTATATAATAACTACTTGGAATTTGAATTTTCAATCTGCAACAAATTCCATCCAAAGCCAAAAGTTAATTAAGTATATTGTCTACAGAGAGCAATGAAAAGATTCTGGCCAATTATGGGAAGAATGGACCAGTCACTGAAATTCTAGGTAGAAAAAGAAAAATTAATCTGGCAAACATCCCATAAGTGAAAGTTATTTGGTATTACTTTTAATGTTACGAAATTTAATGCTACATCCTTTATATGTATCAAACCCAATATGTGCATGCATGATTGAGTCCATGATAATTATTTCATGTAAAGCTGGCAGTTTAATGCCGATATTACTCTCTTCAGTAATATCAATATATCACATGATAAGAGAGATAAATATATAATTGTGAAAGGTTTTCTTGATGAGTAGGTCAAGTCATGCTGAAATGAATTGTTAGCAATGCTGGAACCGAGAAGGATCCTGATATGGGATTAGTCTCAACTCCTTAAATAGGCTGCAAATAGACTAAAATACAACAATAAACGTTAGTGTTTAATGACTTAATTAATACTAATGATAATGAGTCTTTGTTCTTTCTGACCGTCTTGTGCAGGTTTAGCGAGTAAGACTACTTTGGTAGACCAATGACCAAGCCTTATGCGTAGTTCGACTCGTCTAATTCATTATCATCATTTTATTTATAAAAAAAAAAAGATAATAGTTAATTTGACACGACTAGTTGGTAATTTTGAGGGGTCCAATCCAAGCTCCTAGGGATTAATCGGATTCTACGTAGTATTGCCTCGAAAAGTCGATTGAATTAATCCTCACATATTTACAACTTACAAGCTAACTTTATCAAAGTCTATTAGTCTGGTGCGAGATGATCATAATCACAATAGATAATGAGTAGTTTAATTGGTCATTGAACACTTTTTATATAAAACTTAGGGCATGTTTATTTACAGAAAATAGAAATTGGAATTAATTTTGATTATTAAGTTTCATGCGTTTAGTAAAATATGAGTATGAAAATCAATCATTTCACTTCTTAATTTTTTCATGCGTTTTCTAACACATAAAAAATCGAAAAAGTGTGAGTTTTCCTAGTAATCCTTAATCAAATACCAAAACATCAAGATTATATCAACTAGGGGCCTATTTGATCCGACTTACTTCCTCTATTTCTAATATCTCGGATTCCTTCATTCTCCCATATTAATTTGTTAAGTAAACATGCCTTAGTTAATTTCAAGGGTTAGAAATCAATCATTGTCCTTCCGCGGGGGTGGGTTTTGGGGGGGGGAAAGGGTCGTTTTCATAGGACTCATTCCAGCTACGTACCTGCCTATAATTAGCCTAATCATGAAATAATTTAGTTTTAATCAGGTAAAATATTTGTAAAATATTTGTAGATCACCACTACTCACTTAGTACAACATGCTTGTACAACTCCTTTGTGTGCCATTATTACGTTGGAAAAAATAAAACCCAACTAAATCCCTAACTTGGTTGCCATAAATTGCTCACTGCACTAACTTTTCTTCCCCACTAACAATGTTTTTGGTTAATCAAAATTTGGGAAAGTGCCAAAACCCTACCATATCTTCCATTTTCGATGTTATGCAGAAAATGGGGTTTTATCTTTTTTAAGAAATCGTTTTTGAATTCACTGCATCGATTGAGTACTCGAATTTGAGAAAAGTCTGAGGCTTGGAGTCTATATAATGAATCAAGTGTATAGCCTCTAGGCCCTCTACACCTTAATTAGCTCATAATTTTTGTTCATGTTTGATTACAAAGATAAAACCAGATTAGAACAATGTTTAGTGAGTCTTTGATTAACCTAATCCATCAGGCGAAGCTACTCATAGCTGTGATTCTCTTGCAGTGTGGCTTTGCAGGTCAGAACGTAATTTCTAGGCTTGCTCTAAACCAGGGAATGAGCCATTATGTATTCTTAGTCTATAGAATGGCTATTGCAACTGTTCTCATTTCTCCTTTTGCTCTTATTTTGGATAGGTTTGTTTGCTCTCTTGATATCTATGCACGAAAATTCTCTTGTTAGACAGTCTGACATGTTTAGAAAATAATACTAATCATTAAGATTAATCACCAGGAAATCGCGGCCGAAGATGACCTTTTCCATCCTTGCTAAGACAATGCTGCTCAGCCTTTTCGAGTAAGATTCTTAACCGTTAAGCGTAACGTTAACGTTTAGCTAAGCGACTCTAAACGATCTTGGTTGAAGTGTTTTCTGTTCACTTTACAGCCCTGTGCTTGACATGAACCTCTTCTACATGGCAATGTCATATTCTACAGCTACTTTCACATCTGCCATGTTCAATATTCTTCCTGCAATTGCATTTTTCATGGCCGTGATCTTTAGGTATGATTTATATATAACTCCTTGCCTTGGTCACACACAGACAAAACGCACAGTTTAAAGCAGATGAATTTATAAGGGTTTTGCAGGCTTGAGAAAGTGAACATTAGGAAACTTCATAGCCAAGCAAAGGTGGTGGGGACTATAGTCACAGTCGGGGGAGCTATAGTATTGACTCTGGTCAAAGGACCGGAACTTAATTTTCCATGGACAGAGGGCAAAGGTCTAAACTATGACCATCACCAATTGCAAAGTGATTCAAACCCTAAAGACCTCATTAAGAGTGCCCTGGTGACTGCAGCATCTTGTTTCTTCTGGTCTTGTTTCATCATTTTGCAAGTAAGAACTTTCAAATCTAGACCATAGATCACATTTTTTTTATTTTCTGAAAATTGTTATTAGCATTCCAAAATTCCTCTCTCATTTTTTTATAGATATATAAGAATATCAATAAAAAAAACTCCGTATTTATCTCGGATGTCTAAGTAAAAAGTAAAATATGATGGTGAATTCTAATCAATACAGGCTTTTACACTAAGATCATACCCTTGTGAGCTCTCCCTCACAGCTTTTACATGCTTTTGGGGTCTGGTTGAAGGAGCAATACTTGCCCTTTTCATGGAACGGGGAAACCCTAATCCAGTTTGGTCTATACAATTTGACATCAAACTTTTAGCATCTTTTTATGGGGTAAGAAAATTTTCATTCAACATATTATTTTTTAAAAAACTCTTGAATAAATAAATTATAATTTATACTCACAGAAGTTGTTTTGCCGCAGGCAATACTCTCTGGGGTTAATTATTATATCATGGGAGTGGTAAACAAAGAAAAGGGACCTGTTTACTATTCTTCTTTTAACCCCTTAGGCACAGTAACTACTGCAATTATGGGTTCCCTTGTTTTAGCTGAGCACATGTACCTTGGGAGGTATGCAGTAAATATTTTTTACAGCTTGATTTGCCTAGTGAGAATTTAGAAATAATTTCTTACTGTATTAATTTTTGTAGTATTCTTGGAGCCACTGTCATATTTGTTGGGCTATATCTGGTTCTATGGGGGAAGAGCAAAGATAAACCTCCATCTCAGCCGTCAAAGAGTCAGAATCAAGCACCAGATGATGAAGAAGAGATGACTACAAATCAGCAACAATTGGGAGTATGAAAAATCCAGATTATTTTGCATAAGGGTTTTATTTATGTAAGAGAATTTATTTTCCAGGTGTTAACAAAAAAAGACCATTATTTGATTGGAAAGCTTGAACATGGTAAGGTTTAATGTGGGAAAAAGGTTGGATGTTCATAAGAGTATCTCCAATGGAGGTAATGGGGTAGGCAAACTTCATTTGATATGCCACGTAGATAAAACGCTATCCATTTAGTTTTTGGAGGAGATTCTCAATCTCAAGTCCTCAGAGATATTTTTCATCATATTTATTGAGAGGCTAATATTGCAGCTGATGAGTTGGCTAAACTAGGACATCTTAAAATGAATGTCTATTTCGTTTCCAAATTTTCCTCTCCCAGTAGCTAATAATCTGTTGCTTGATCTTAGGATTTCAATTTGAAACTGGTTTATACATAGTTTTCAAAAACGATAAATCTAACTAAATTATATTAATACTCATTGGTTTCAAAAACACAAAACACTGGATCCAAGAAAGATACCAAACAAGCTATTAGTATCCTAACGGAAAAGATTGGGTCAAACTTGCATGGTACGTACTATTTAATGGTTCAACTATTGAATGGTTCAAATTTCATTGGGGCCCACCGCAAATTAATCTGAGACCATTCAATAACCGAACTATTAGATGGTACATACCATCCAAGATTTTTTAGAAAAAATTTTGTATTTTACTTTTGTGATAAAAGTAAGTAATTGGAAAAGTTTTTTTTTCTTTCAACTTTTCATTTTTTCATGTCCTTGGTCTGCCAGACCCAAAATCATATCATTAGTATAATCAATTCACGTGTTAAAACATAAGTGGACGACGAGTTTATACTTTAGGATGTCAATAAATAGCCAACCCACTCGTGATATAACACGTGATACGAACCTCAAATTTATTTAATTAATGGCAAGACTAAGATAACCTCCACGGAGAGGCTGCATCGTCTATCAGGCCTGAAGAAAATGCTTCTTCAATTGGAAAGCGGCCAACTGAGTGTGGTTACTTCAAAAATTTTTCAGAGCGCAAAATAAACATTCACACAATATTCAGTAATAGATAATAAACTGTCCAAAATCCAAAATTAATTTTTATGCGAAACGTTTCAAATAGCACAAAATACCTGTAAACCATCCACCAAATCCAGTATTCAAATTGAGGTGTCTATAACATAGTAATTTACTATAAGCTGTATGCTGCTATGCACGATCACATCTTAATCTACCCCCCAAAAAGTTAACGAGGAAGATTCCGATGTCAAGAATGTACAGCGGCTTCATCTTTTCCATAGATACGCTGAAGTTCCCGGGTTGCGGCTTGATATGATGCTGAAACAAGGCAAAAATAGAGATTGTAGGAGAGAGATTGTGTTAAGCAGGCCATTCCGAAAATTATCTAAAATTATTCATCACCTTTCCAGATGCGGAAATTCTTCTGACTAATAGGAGACCCTGTTACAGTTTGAATGGCGTCAAACAGCATGTCCTGAGGAGTGTTCTTCAGCTCTTGAACTACTGCATAAATCGTCTTTCCGTTCTCAAAGTAGATGTGATTATTGGGATGTTTGGTCTTGGCACCAGCATGGCGCTCAAACTCATAAGCATTAAGAGACTGCACGATACAATTGGTTACAAAACTCAGACTGAAAATTCGTTGTCTTGCTTCAACGCAGCTGAATCTAACAGGAGTTCATTACCTTTGAGTGATTGCATTGATCACAGGAACATAGATACCCGGCCCCTTTTATAGTTGCTTTGAGGTTTTTCTGCAGATGATAACATATGCAAGCCAAATCAAGGAATTAATACAGAAAATTAATCACCTGTCAAAAGAATCAGCATGATCAATAGTCATCAGCTTACCTCCCGTGACCAGGAAACATACTTCACCGGAACGCCATCAAACATACCAGTTGATAACAGACTTTTGACATTCGAAGGGAAGTTGTTTGGAGGAGCTTTCCTAGCAGTCCTTGGCTCTTTAATTTTTGGAACCGTATCAGTTTTAGAATCAACTTGCAGAGCTTCACCTACATTTGGATCCGTATGTGACTGAACTGGATCCTTGAGGCCAGGTTCTTCTGACTGTTGAGCTGTGTTCTGACTACTTGTCAGCAAATCATAGCTGTTGATGATCCCGCCAGAAGGATTTGTCTCGGGTTCATCATGGAAACTTCCAAAAGAGATGGTGGTGCTCTCATTCTTATTGTAATTATGAAGCATAGAGTTGCTCTCTCCTTTACCGTAGGGAGGACCAATCGGTACAACATTCGAATCACCCATTGATATAATATTATCAGTCTGCTTATCATAGGTAGGAGCCATTGAGATGAAATTCTCGTTTGCTTTACTATACGTTGCACCCATAGAAATAAAATTCTCATGACCTTTGTTGTAGGAGCTACCTAACGATATGAAACAGCTATCTCCCTTTTCATACGACTGACCTATTGATATAAAACTTCCATCCTCCTTGTCAAAGGGCTGACCCATTGATAAGTTACCATTGTTGCCCTTGTTATAATTTTGAGCCATCGATATGAAATTCCCATTTCCCTTACTGTAGGTGTGACCCATTGAAATGAAATTGTCATCTGCTTTATTAAAGGAAGGCCCTATTGAGATTGCATTCTCCTCGCCATTATTATAAGTCGGACCCAAAGATATGGTGCTGTCATTGCTCTTATTATACGCGGTACCCACTGAAATTGTATTGTTGTCTCCTCTAATGTACGAGTGCCCCATAGACGCAGACACGACATTCTCGGAGTCCCTAACTTCATTGACCTTAACTTTTCTGATTCCACCAAAACTGAGACATGATGAGGGCTCTTCGATAGAGTGAGACATTGACAAACCCACTGACGGATCATTTCCATATTGATTCTCAAAACCCTTTCTTCCCAGATTCATATTTCCATTTCCAACAGATTGAATGTTCCTCTCACCTGGGTTGATTGTCCGTACTGGCTCAGATCCGAAAAGCCGATCAGTGAATTGCCCTGGAACTGACTGAAACCCTGAAGTGTTTTCCCACTGGGAAATAGCCAAATGTGGAACTCCTGAAACTGGCCTGCCATTAACAGCCTCCATTGCTTGCTTCTTGTTGAAGAGCTCCGCCCCATTGGAATCCATAAACCACAGGTGACCTCGCTTTGGATCTAATCTGGAAGAATTGCCATAACCCATCTCTGAAACTGACCTACCATTAACAGCCTCCATTGTTTGCTTCTTGTTGTTGAAGAGCTCCGGCCCATTGGAATCCATAAACCACTGGTGACCACGTTTTGAATCTAATCTGGAAGAATTGTCATAACCCATCTCTCCATCAGTTAGACAGCTAGAATCTCTCGGAGTCCAAAAACTTTTGGGTTGGAAAGACTGCCAAAGAAAAATACTGTTCAGATTGAATGACAAAATGTTAAAATAAGAACAGTAGCCTAGATAGAGGAAATGAGATGCAAAACACAAACATATTCATTAGAATAATTGCATCTGAAAACAGAGGAGAAATGCATATAAAGACACAAGGATAAACAGATCGATTCTACACCACCACTTAATATTGCACTTTAAGAGTGATCAAAAGAAATCATACGTGATTCATATCTTCCAAGAGTTTACACACGATTCACCAATAGCTTATTTTTATAGATTTTTGAACTCCCACCCGAGATGCTCTCCTAGACAACCAAATGCATTTTATCATTTCACATATCAATGGATTTCACAAAATCGATTACCATGAAAATTAGTTCCTCTAAGAAAAAAATTGGCAAGTGGTGCTAACAAACCAGGTCCTGGCCGTGACGATGAAATTATTAACAAATTTCTTTTAAAATCTGTCCAAATCAGTTATGCTCTGAAGCATTAAATATTTTCCTACATAATGCAAAAGGACTTGGAGAGAAATCATTTTATGATGGAAGAGAAAGAAAATTTTGCCTTACGGAGCTGTACGCAATTCAAAGCGTCAAAGAACAACTTCCTAATGTGCATGGTTTCCCAAACTAATTGGTACAAAAAAATTTCAAATAACAAAAAGCATCGACATGAAGAACCAACATACTTGGTATTACTATCAACAATAGGCTGGATTTGGCAAAAAGAACAGCAAGTTGCTGCTAATCGTAGAAACTTTTTTTAAGGAAATTCTTAGGCATTTATTTGCCACACGGACTACCTTTGCATCACGTCGGTCTCCATTAGACGAAGCTTCCTGAGCTAGTATGATCAGATACATCTAACCATGACTAGATTTCTTCACCAATTTGCTAAGTAAATAATTTGTAAGAAAAATGTACACGACCATCAAAGCATAAATATGCGCTTTGTCAGTAATTTATATTTCTTTCCAGCTGTACTTAGCAAGGTATGAGAGGAAACATTCCGATTCAAAAAGTAATGAAATGAAATATCAATAAATGCAGAAATCCTATGTTAGCTCCTATACTTTTAGCTAATAAATACAAGATACTAGAATCTTAAAGTGATAGGAAACGATCTAATATACTCTTCTAATAATCCAATGTTAGCTCACTTTTTTTTTCAATTGTTTTACAAATTTTTACTTTAGAAGAGGTAATCCTTCAGTGCTTGATGTTGATCCCACACACTTAGCAGTCTAAGTTAAACAAGTTATCCTATACTCCAAAGTTGCAAGGATTCTTAACTGGTCACTGCAAATCTATTCAGGTGTTCTGATCTTACTATTACTCAACATAACTGGTATCAAACTTAAACTCTTGAAAGCTGCTAACTAAGTGCTTTCCTTTACCTATACATGACAATTCTCTCAATAATGTTTTTCAAAAAGATTTGACATTGTAGCTAATTACTAAGACGCATTATGCAATTAACAGTTACTATCAGTAATAACCATTAACGTATTCAAGTAAGAAAACAGATGCTCGTGGATAATGCATATCTAGTTCTTTTTGCTCACTCAAATGCGAATGTTGAGGTCCAGAATCACTGGATATAGCTACTAACATACCCACTTTACCTTCACAGGAGACTCCATCCTCTAAATTGAATTCTACGAATGTAAATTAGTAAATAATATAGCAAGACGGAAATTACAGATAATTTTCAGTCTCATCACCAGAAGCCAAGCATGTAGAGATCAAATGCCATAATTCTGTAGAAAAAGCACTTGGCTTTCCATTTGGCATATAAGCCAGTTGTCATTTTTCATCTAAAAATTTCACATTTTCAAACAATCAAAACGAGATTGTGTTCCAATATCAGATTGAAAATATCAACAACACAAAGACATGATTTTTTAAATTGTCAAAGAACCAACGCACACGAAAACACCCATTTTACAAACACCAACAAGATCATCGACTGAAAATAGATAGAAAAAAGTAACAACCACACAGAGAAAAAGCTACAAAACAAGCAGCACCATGATTGATCAAAAGCCAGATACCTCTCAGGTGCAATGAAATAAAAAACCCCAAAAAAGATAACCCGAAAATTTCGATATGACATTGGCATTAAAAAGCTTCAATCAGAGTCCAGAGTCTACCATTTTTTGAAAAAAGCTCACTGAGTCACCACAGCACAACTCAATGAACTCGCCCCCACACTGTCCACCTCAGCTTCTCCCACACTCCAATCTCGAACCACCACTCTCTATCAAACCCCAAACCACCTTATACGACGCCGTTTCGCCTGTAAAACGCCACTGACAAAAACAAAACGCAATCCATGCAACTCCAAACTCGAAGCTCAGGAGCCTCTGCTCGATCAATCTGTACACTGCAAAATATAAAAACCCTAAAAATTGATCTTCGATCAAAGAAAGCGCGCAGTGACGATACTGATTGAGAAAAATACACAGAGCTTAAAGCGATCAAACTGAATTTTCAATAACCTACATATACATACGCAATTTATATGTATACAAGCACGATAAATGGAGCAAATGGGGGCCAAAACCTAGAATTGAGAAGAAGGAGAGAGTGGTAAGGAAGAGTACCTTCGCGGAACCGCCGCCGGTGAGATTTTCCCGCGCCGGAACACAGAATTTCCTTCTTTTTTTTATTCTTTTATTTTTTGGAGAAATAAGAGACAGAAGGACTGGGGTATGAGTAAGATATTGGTGAGCTTGGGTTTTAACTGTGGTAATGTCTACTACGGAGCTCTCTACCGTTACATTCATGGTCCTGTTATCGTCACCGTACACGTGGCCATTTGGGCTCTTGATGAGTTTTCTCGGTGAGCTCTTTCTGTTATTAGGTGACGTTGGATATAGGGATGTCAACGATGCGGATGAATAACGTACGCACAGTTGCCGGATGTGTTGTATTCACTCTTCTTTATTTCTACGTATAGGATGGAATAAATGTAACGAAAATAATTAATATTTACAGGATGACTCAGTAATTAGGGCAAATTCTAAGCTCATAGTTCATACGCCTCATTCTAGATTCGACTACCTGCATTGGTGAATCACACGATAGTGGCCATAGGAGACTGAAATGTCTCTGTGAGTCTTTTTAGCTCCCGAAAGGATGGACTGCCGTGACTTAGCTACCAGCTGATCGCCTTTTTAAAAGAGAAAATAAAAACATAAATGTGTAAGAGAATAAAAATAGAGTGTATTTATCATTTTCCTTCTCATACGTACATATATATTCATTGGGTATTCTTGATAGCCATACTAGTCGATTTCTAATGAAAAAAAAAAACCATTTTGGATCACATATGTGAAGTAACATAAACCATTTTGGGTTCCCGAAACAAATATATTCCCTTGTTTGAAAATGCTGTGAACGTCAATAGGAACAATCGTTCATTTTCATCCCATGTTTGTTTGTGTAGTAAAGAGGATTAAAAGTTTGTTCAACTTTCCAATATTTTCCTTAAGAAAAAGAAACACCAAGAACATTTAAAGACAAAGTTGTAGTTAGTACTTGATGAGGACAATTTAATGATAAGATAAAACAATAAATGGTTTTCAAAGGTAAGGGACAAGCAAACCCCCAAGGGGATTCAAAGGTTTCAACTTCTCCCTTCGTGGGAGAGTTTGAAATCCATATAACAAATTGACCAAAAAAAAACAAATCATGTAATAGCAGTAACATTCTAATTAATGCACTGCCAAACATGGGAATAGAGTTTCATACTCATTGCAACTTGATTCCAGGTGCTGGATAGTATACGGTAGTGTTCTTGCATGAACTATAATAATTTTTATGGTACGGCGGAATGGCATGAAAAAACAGTTTTATGATTGTTTTTATAGAAATTTGCGAAATAAATTGGAAAACGAGAGTTATACCTCATAGTTTCTTTGAAAAAAATGTGATTGTTGAGTTTTCACAATATTTTTTGTGTGTGCACGAAAGCAATCCTACAGTTTATTGAGTCTTGTAAGTGAATTATATTAAATTTTATGCTTAAAATGCGATTGTTCAGTTTGAAAATGAAAGTTATAAATCCCAATTTCTTTTCGATCAGTCAATGAACAATACCTGGTAAGAAATCCCTTGATCAATGATTACTATATGAATGGAAAAGTTTAACAAAATCAAACAGCGTGGTTGGAGGAGATTTTAACTTGTGTTAGTTCTTGCGTGCTATATATATGTTTGCTATGATATGCAAAGAACCATCACAAGGCATATCCATCGTTATAGGATGCCAAAGAAAGAATTTCTAGCTAGAAAAGCTATGCATAAGATATAGAAAATTGATCACTCCAGCCTTCCAGGTGGGTAAGCGGAAGCAAGTGTGAAAGAATGTCCTAATGCCCTCGATATCCAATTGCAAAATAAAGGCTAGTTCAAGAAGAAAGAATGCATGCTCTTTGGCGTTTCCTTTCTTACGACTAGAGGGTGTTCCATGCTAAAAGGAAAACTAAGTGCTAACTCAAACACCACACAGATAGATCTTTAAAGAGAGAAACATATAACAGCTCAATCGACAGGAACAAGCCAACAATGTATAACAAAACCCATGTTAGGGAACGTACTTTCACCGACCAAATTCTACAGACAGGAAGTTGCTCCTTCTCTCGCAATAAAATTTGTGCACGAGTCAGGGAATTAATTAGTGTAACTTACTCAAGACTATGTTCTTCCCAAGGATTTCGTGAATGGTTATTTTATGACATGATTTTTCAAATTCATTCACAGCCACCTAATGGTTTACATCAGCAACTTCCTCCACTTTTACATCAACCTAATGGTTTATCTTCTCAATTCCCACTACATCCTAATCAGTCTCCACAACAACCTACTCAGTATCCATAACAATCTAATCAATTTCCAGATCAACCTAATCAGTTTCCAATGATCACTGTTAATTTACTTTGTTTCCAGCAACTTTGTGCTGATAGTTACTGCTAGTTTATCTGTGATGACACTATGTTTTATGTGTAGGACAAGGTGACAAAGGCAATACTTCTACTTGGACAGAAAGTGAAGTGTTCAATCTGGCATCAAAGGCTAGGACATCCTACACATGAGGTGTTATCTTCAATGTTAAATAAATATCAGATTGTACAAGTCTTAGATGATAAAAATTACATTTGCTCCAGTTGTATTCATGGTAAAATATCTAGGTTACCTTTTCCTGATAAAGTAGAGAAGTGTGATGCTTCTTTTCAAAAAGTTCACTCTGATCTATGAGGGCCTTCTCCTACAAAGTCTCTAGAATGATTTAAGTACTATGTCATCTTAGTCGATGAGTTTACTAGATATGTATGGATATTCCCATTGATAAATAAGTATTTTCAATATTTGTGAAGTTCTATCATTTCATTACTACTCATTTTAATGCTTCCTTGAAATGTTTACAAACTGATGGTGGTGGTGAGTATATGAGCAAAGTCTTTACTGACTTTTTGGACACAAAGGGCATTTTACATATGGTTTATTGTCCTTATACACCTCAGCAAAAGGGACTTGCTGAGAGGAAGCATAGACACATTGTAGAGACTGCAATTACTTTGTTAACAGCTGCAAAATTGCCTCAAGATTTTTAGTTCCATGCTTGTGCTCATGTTGTTTTCCTTATCAATAGGATTCCTTGTAAGACTCTAGGAATGATTGCTCCCGATCAAAGTTTGTTTGGCAAGCCTTCTTAACTTCAACGTTTGAGAATATTTAGGACTGCAATATATCCATATCTTAGACCCTATAATGAAAAGAAGTTGCAACCAAGGTCTTCTAGATGTGTTTTTCTGGGTTATGCATAAGGATATAAGGAAGTGATATCCTATAATTTGGAGACAAATAAATTGTTATTGTCAAGACATGTGATCTATGATGAGTTTGTGTTTCCATTTCAAATGAATTCTTCCATTTCAATTACTGACAATCATGTTGTTTCTTCAATTTCATCTAGTCTAATAATTGTTACACTTCATGCTACTGGTATATCACAGTAGAGTTAACAACAACATCATTCTGTTGATGAGATTTGTCACCAATCTATGGATATTATTTCTACACAAGGTTCCCATATAGTTCAATCTTCAAACTTTCAACAAGAACATAATACAGTACAACCTTCTGATTCTGAACACTCTAATCATTCTACGGGAACAATCATATCAACAACTCAAGAGACCACTACTAAACCTCCTCATGACACTAGTCAATTGTTACATGTCCTTCATCCTGCACAATTAGAGGTATTTCATCCTCTTGACTCCTCTTCTACTAATAGGTTAAATCATGTCACATAGTACAAACTAGATTGCAAACTGGTGCAATTACTAGACAACACTATGCAGGTTATCTTGCTAGTGTGCCAGAATTACAAACTTTAAAAATTACTATAGATGATGTTCATACTAGTGGTTTTTCCTTTTTGGCTGAAATTTTGGATTCTGAGGAACCTACTAGTTTTAGACAAGCATCTTCTACGTCTCATTGGCAACCAGCCATGCAGGTTGAGTATGATGCACTTAAAACTCAAGGAACATGAGCTCTTGCCATTCACCCACTCACAGGTCTGTTATTGAAAGCAAGTAGGTTTACAAAATCAAGAAAAACCCTGATGGTACTATAGCCATGTATAAAGCTAGGCTAGTTGCACAAGCTTTCACTCAAGAACAAGGCCTAGACTACACTGAAACCTTTAGTCATGTGGTTAGACATACCACAGTTAGGACTTATTTTGTCTCTTGTTGCATATCATAAATGGGATCTCAGGCAATTAGATATTAAAATGTCTTCTTGCATGGTGACTTGCAAGAAGAAGTATACATGAAGCAACCTCAGGGATTTGTGAATCTTTCTTATCCCAATCATGTGTGTAAGTTGATCAAATCCTTATATGGATTAAAGCAGGCCCCAAAAGCCTGGAATGCAAAATTTACAAGCTATCTTCCAGCTATGGGTTTTCAGGCTTATCAATCTGATACTAACATGTTTATAAAATATGATGGTACAGATGTGATTGGTCTACTTCTATATGTGGATGATATAATCTTAATAGGTTCAAACTCTGCAAAGATTCAATTTGTTATTACTGAGCTTGGAGAAGTATTTGATCTCAAGGATATGGCCAGACTAACTTACTTCTTGGGGTTGCAGATTCAGTACAAAGAAAATGGTGATATATTCTTTAAGCAGTCCAAATATGCCAAGGAATTTATACAGAAAGCAGGAATGAAGAGTTGTAAACCAGCTTCAACCCCGTGTAAGCCACACACACAATTATTAGCCGCTGAAGGAATTGTTGGTGCCAAAAACTCGAACAGAGCTTTGACACTAAGAGTGCAACACGTATTTGTCCTGAGTATTTGCTTTCGGTCTTAGTGCCACGAGATGGCTTGAGAGAAAGAAAGAATAGGTATGTCACTGTTGTAGGCTGCTAACAGACAGTGTTTGTGTTTGAAGTGTTTGTGTTTGAGTGAATGTGAGTTTGCGCATAAAAAATGACTTTTGAACTAAACGATTGTGCGCCGAGTGGAACGATGGTTCGACAAAGTTATTTTCGGTGCCTCGAGTGAATGAGGACTTAAATTCAGTGCAACTTTGTGTATGCTTGCCTAAAAGTAGATGAAAACAAAATAAAAACTAAAACTAAAACATGAATGTAATCATTTCATGAATGGAGGATAGAGAGATACAAAGCAAGGTTGGTTGCCAAAGGGTTCACTCAAAGGGAGGGAATCGACTACAATGATACATTTTCCTCTATTTCTTCAAAGGATTCTATGAGAATTATTATGGCATTGGCTGCACATTATGATTTGGAATTGCACCAAATGGATGTGAATGCTGCTTTTCTTAATGGAGAATTGAAAGAAAATATCTACATGAGACAATCGACTAGATTTGTTGAAAGGGGGAAGGAAAATATGATTTGCAAACTTAACAAGTCAATCTATGGATTAAAGCAAGCATCAAGGCAGTGGTATTTGAAATTTGATCAAGTTGTTACAAAGCAAGGGTTTGTGGAGAACAAATTAGATGACTGCATTTACATCAAATTCTCTGGATCGAATTTCATATCCTTGGTATTATATGTTGATGATATCTTGCTTGCTAGTTCAAGTCCGAAGTTGCTCAAGGATACCAAGACCTTGCTAAGTGAAAATTTTGAGATGAAGGATCTTGGAGAAGCTCACTATGTACTTGGTATTAAGGTTGTGCATGACAGACATAGAAAGCTTCTTGGTTTATCTCAAAAGGGCTATATAGAGAGGGTGCTTGTCAGATTCAATATGCAATAAAGGAGAAGTTCCTGTCAGCAAAGGTGACAAATTTTCAAGAGCCCAATGTCCTAGAACTAAATTGGAGTTGAAGAGAATGCAGGCTAAGCCTTATGCTTCATTGGTTGGGAGCTTAATGTATGCAACCATCTGCACAAGACCCGACATTGCTTTCATAGTAGGCATGTTAGGAAGGTTTCAAGCAAATCCAGGAGAAGCACATTAGGTGGTTGCAAAGAAGGTCTTGAAGTATCTGTAGAGAACCAATAATTTCATGTTGGTATATGACAGAGAAGATCTTTTAGAAATTGTTGGTTACACTGACTCTGATTTGGCTGGTGATGTAGATGAGAGAAAGTATACTGGAAGTTATATTTTCATGCTGAATGGTGGTGCAGTTTCATGGAAGAGTGCTAAACAAACCATCATAGCGACATCAACAATGGAAGCAGAGTTTGTGGCCTGTTTTGAAGGCATGAAGCAAGTTGTGTGGTTGAGGAATTTTGACACACCCCGCCCTCGAAATCCACGTGGACCTCGAGTTTGGGGCGTGCTGGCCGACACTTGTAAGTGACAAAGCCATAATAACCATGACAACACTTATTTAAATTAAGCTTAATAGCATTAAAGTTCAACATGCACAAGGTTAAGAGCATTTAAGAGTAAGCAACGGATTAAAAGTCTAAAATCAATCTCTTAAAATTTTATCCACAACACGGATGGATCTTAAAATCTTAATAATATCCATCCGTGTTGTGGATAAAATTTTAAGAGATTGATTTTAGACTTTTAACTCGTTGCTTACTCTTAAACGCTCTGAACCTTGTGCATGTTGAACTTTAATGCTATTGAGTTTAATTTAAATAAGTGTTGTCATGATTATTATGGTTTTGTCACTTATAAGTGTTGGCCAACACGCCCCAAACTCGGTGTCCACGTGGATTTTGAGGGCGGGGTGTGTCAAATTTTGTGGCAGAATTGCAGATTGTCAGTTCAATACAAATGCCTTTTAAAATGAATTGTGAAAATAATTATGCAGTATTCTTTTCCAAGAACAACAAAAGAACTTCTGCTTCAATACTGATGGATGTGAAGTTCCTCAAGGTTCGAGAGAAGGTCAGGGAAGGAGTCATTCAAGTGCAATATTTAAGTACAAATGCAATGATTACAGATCCATTGACTAAGGCATTGCCGATTGGTGTCTTTAAAGCTCATGTCTCTCGAATGGGGGTTCTTGAATCTTTTGATAAGTGGGAGTAATTCTCAGTTAGATTGAGAATTTTGGAGCTGTTACAGCTACAGTAAAGTTCAAAGAGCTGGTGTGATGGTGCAGTTTTTTAGTGTCGAGTTTGCTGCTACTGCTGTGAAGTTCGATGAGTTGGTATGGAGGTGCAAGCTTAATTAAGTTAAGTTTATTCATTAATTTATGTTTCTGATTTGAGCTAGTTTCATTGTAGCTAGTTTTTGTTATCAGTCAATATTTATTTTTAAGTTTTTCAAATTGAGATCAACTTTTAAAATGGAGATCTGTTGTTTTTGAAAGACAAAATTTATATAATTCAATTGATGCTTTAATAACAGTTAGTCTGTTTGAGCAATTGGTTTTGGATTATTATATAATCATGCTTTGAATTGGAGCAGCTGTATTAACTAATTTGTTGTTCATGGTGTGAAATAGTGGGAGCAAACTTATTGAAGTTTGTTTATTTCAATTTGTTCACAATGTTATATATGCAGATTGGATATATGTGATCATGGAGTTAGTTTGCATTATGATTTGCAACAAGATTCCTTGGTTCTATATTTTGAGGTGAATGGATAGATTGTTTGTGATTGAAAACTCTTATTTGTAAGACTTAGTGATCACTTCTATAAGTATAGAATGAGTTGTGCTTGTAAAACTGTTCTCATACTCAAGTGGGAGAATGTTAGAATATGAGTATGAAATTAAAGAGTTTTAGGCCGGCTATGTTGAATTCAATTGGTATAGAAAAGTCTTATTGAAAGAGGAATGCTAGTCCTTGTTATATTTGGAATGTATTGTAGCATTGAAATTGAATTCTCACTAGACAAGGAAACACATTTAGTTTCCTATATGGATTATAATAGGAAATCCTTATTTGTTTTGGCTTGGGTTGTATGTATATATATAGTGGCATCTGCTCTCACAGAGATTACGCTCATCGTTGGACTTAAACCTATTGTAAGTTGAGCATTCTGTTTTCTGTTAGAGAGGAGAAGGATCATTGAAGGTTTTGGTTGCTATGGCCTTCAATACTGGAACTTCTGCATGTTAGTTTTCTTCTTAAGGTCTCATTCGTGGATTATGATTTTGTATCTTAACTTGGTTGTGACTCATGATCTGATCTTAGTATATATATTTACTCTAACATCTTCAAGTTGTGGTTCATGCTTGGACAGCTAGAGGAACAGCTTGATAATTTGGAAAACGCCAAAGAGGCCTGTATCGGGTCTCAAGCAATGCCCCAAATCTATACCACTTGGCTTTCTCTTGCTAGCCTTGAAGAGAGGACAAACGAGTCAGTAAGGCGAGTGCGCTCTTACCATGTCCCGAAGAAGATCCCTCGAACCCCGAACCGTGGCTTGCCGCCGTTCGCACCGCACTGAGGCATGGGCAATCACAATATAAATGTGGGGTGATGGTCATGACTAGACAAGAAAGCAGAGTGCAGCAAAAATAGTAAACACTAGTTCTTCAACCGGCTTCTCTTTTTCGTAATCCAAAGCATGCCTCAAAAGATTAACTCGAAAAATATGACTTTAGCCTCAAATTTAATTTTCTACATAAACCCGACATAAGTTTTACTCAATATAACCCATTGACTAGACTCCACATAAAGAAATTCATTAATTACGTTTTGACTTTACACATTTTAAATTTTTGATGCCTAAAATACCCATATTTGAATGTTGATGTACAATTAATTCCATACAGGTGTAGTAAGGGAGAATTAATGACTTTCCAAAACGAAAAAAATAAAATAAATATTAATGTTAAGCAAATTCATTGCCTTATATATAACAACAATAAAACATGCCTAATATATGTAATAATACATGCTTAATTAATGTCACGTAAAATTATATTTTTACATATAAATGTGGAGAATTATTTTACACACACACATGTATAATAAAAATATGTCTAATATATGTAAAAATTCATGCAATATAATTCTACCTTACAAAATAAAGAAATGTTATTTGTCTAAAATTAATTTACCTGGTATTTTACATGAAAATATAGGTCAATTATTTGCATATAAAATAATAATAAATGCAAAATAATTTACCTACAAAACATGCTAACGCATAATCATAAATAAATTTATATAGGTAAATTAATTAGTAACATATAAATTTATATATATAAATAAATTTATATATATGTTATTTGATTAAAAATTAATTTAACTATATTTTACATAAAAAGTATAGGTAAATTATTTGCATACCATAAATTTATAATTGTGAAGTCAACTCTTGAAAGAATACAATTTTTCACTCCCACAAATAGTGCACCTGCTATTTGAATTTTAAAATGTTAAATTGCTTCATTAACATAATTAGAGTATTGTGGCATAAGTTGTAAATAGTTTAATAATAGGTTACTTATTTTCCCACATGTCAACAAGTTTGAATTTTGGGTTTTATTTGAATGTTTAAAGATAGATGGGTTTAAGTTTGGAAAACAAGAGTTACAAGGGCCTATATCTAAAGAACCCAAAGATTAATTTAATTTATCAATGACTTGTACTGTTTCACTTGTTTTCTTTTCAACAATTATCTAGCACATGTTGCTCCGTTATGGCCTGGCTTTGTTCAGTTTTTTTCCTTTTATTTCCTTCATGGATGTTATATCATCAGTACGTGATTTCGACAATGAAACTATCAGTATTTGTCTTCTTTTTAATTTTGTTTATAATTATTTTCTTTAATTTCAAAAACTAAAATGAACACAATTCTTTGCAAATTTCATATTTATTCTTGCTAATTAGACAGAAAAATAGGTTGACTAGAGGTTGGGGAAATGATAAAAAATTTGAGGAAAATGAAAAAAATATGGTGTTTATGAAGGGAATGGTGAAGTGGGTTTTTGCAAGTAGGGAATGATTGAAGAAATATTGGTGGGTTTGATGGTACGTCGAAAGTGTAGGGGAACTGAGAGACAAATGGGGTTGGTGAGACGGAGGAAAAGTCGAAGAGAAAATGAAACAACGGTGTCTAGAAGCGGTGTAAAGCAACCGTGAGGATGGGAATTATAGGGTACAGGCAGGAGATGAACAAAGTGAGAATTAATTCTGATGACACTGGCATGGTAAGGAGAAAGAAAGTAGAAGCAAACTGTGGTCATTAGTGCTATAGCCATAGTTTGTTCATACTGTGGCCAATAAGCCATTGTTCAAGTAAAAGGTTCCTCAAAAGCAGGAAGAACCAAAAATAAACTAGCATTCCAAAAAGATAAGTAAGAAACTTGTTACTCCGTTTATACATTTTGTTGTTACTGTTTATTGTGACTTATGTAATTGCTGATTGTGGTTTTTAACAGTTTGTTGATGAGCTGTCCTTGATGTGCCATCAATGCCAGAAGAGAATAGTGACAAGGGTTAACGTGTTCGCTGCAAAATATGTAACAGAAAGGGATTTTGTGTTCCTTCCATATGGAACTGGTATGCATTTATCTGCTCAATGTTTCTTATTCCTTTCTGGTTACTAACTTGCAAAAGATGTTAGATTGTTTGACTAACCTACATCATTTTCCTTGTTGAATTACAAGTGATATTCTACACTAAAGGGAAAGGGGGAGAGTTTGAACCCAGAACGTAGTGGGTTAAAGTGAAATGTCCTACCCCACATCATTTTATGTGAATTTATCCCAATAAAATCCAGTAAAGTTACGATCTTAGATTTGATTTTGAAAAGACAGAGGGGAATAATGAATTGCATTATTGTTTTTAATTATATTGGAGAATTTTGAACGCTTAACCTATCATGAGCTTAATTCATTACATCACCCTCTTTCACGGTCTCACCACTTGGACTAACTCCCCAGGGTATAGGTTTGCACCCTCTGTCCCGTTGATATAATATGTTGTTTCTTTGGCTACTCATCAACTAGATATGTTAAGCTCTAATGAATATATATAGTAATAACCGAGGCATGTGGCTTAACATAAAGGAGTGTACGGATCATCAACCTTACATATAATTATATATGCACAGTCACTGAAAAAACCTTAATACATATGCAGATATTAGATAACGACTCCAAATCAATTATTGCCAGAGTATTACTTCGAAAAATCATTGTGTGTCTAATCGACTATCAGATTGGGATAGACTTTGGTATGAAAAGAAAAGAGATTCTTATAAAACGCGTTAATCTAAAAAATAAAAGAAATAATGAAAAAAAAAACACCAAGTGTAATATAGTGGAAGTCTGAGAAAGTAAAGAAATATATTTCGTAGTTGACTGGCCGCCGGTGATTTATTTTCTGTTTACTGGTCTTTTGATAATTAATACTGCACTAAAAAAATCTAGTTGAAATATAAAAAGCACCTTTTTACACACAGTCACAGAATATATATGCCATGCATCACGAGAATTTCATAACAGGAAAATTGTTTGCAAATTAAGCACCATTTATTAGACTTTATATAGCTGACAAGCTTGAAAGGTCATCGTTCTTGAGTTTCACAGAAACAGTCTAACAACCCCCCACAAATAACTACTCCATTGTAGCTAGGGCTTTGGTCATCAAAGAAGACTTTTTATACTGTCATATTATGAAGAGATAAAGTTTCTACAAGTTGATCAACTTTGACACCTCTGCAGGCATATAGTCGTCAGTCAGACTCATGGGATTTGGCTTTCAGTTCACACAATTTACCAGTAATATATAAAGCGAGGTTATAGCTGATTTATCCATTTGTGTGTATATCTGCAGCCCACGTAAGCAGATGACATTGGCAGTTTGGCATATATTTTCCCCCTAATTGCAGGACACGTATGTAAAACACCCTTTACACGATACGCCAACCTCAACACTAATTAAGTATATATAGGGATGATGACTAATTAACAACCTAAAGTTTGGAATTTCATATAAATCACCTCAACCTTGATATAGAGTCTTGAGATAAACTTCAAATACTGAGAATTGCGTGCACATTACGCATATTAATTAGATACTAACCTCGTGTAAAGTGACTTTCTTACCACGCATATTTTGACTATAATAAATAAGATTAACTGTATTTAGAGTGGCAATAAACATTCTGAATATGAAATAAGTAAATAGTTGGTGATGCACACTACGCATATTAATTAGATACTATATAGCCACATGTGAAGGAACTTTCTTACCACACATATTTTGATTATAATAAATAAAATTAACTTTTTTAATTGGAGTGGCAATGTAGAACATGATATAAGTGAATATAGTCGGTGGGTGAAATATGTCAATTTTTATTCTTATTATTAATAAATTGTTATTGAGTGTTTATGATTAATTTTTGTTTAATCTCAAGCGCTTTTCATTAAAGCTCCTTATAGGCGATAGTAATAAGTGGTTTACTCTCTTGACATATTAATTAATCAGAGGCATTTTAAGAGTTTTTATTTATTTATTTTTTATATTAGGAGATAGTAGGGGAGCCAGAGGGTGAAATTGAATTCAACACCTCGGATGCGAGAATGAATCTTCTTATCCAATTGAATTTTGCCCCTTGCATTTTAAGATATTACGAAAATCTAAATCATACATGTCCTGTATATACAAATAAGTACATGTATGATTAGATTTTAGTATGCCAGATTTTAAAAAAGTATAAGCAAGATACATATGGAGTATGAAAGGCTCTTGCGATTTAGGCATCATATTTTGATTCACATGGACAATATTTTATTTGGTTTATTCATCCAAACATGAACATGCATCTATTTGTGAAACATTTCCACTACTAAAGATGTACCAAAATGCAACGTTACCAATTAATTACCAAGCCCCGATACTAGTTTATAATTATGGTAGAAATTTTAGTCCTTTTTTAAATTTAAATTGGCATTAATTTCTCAGTATCTTTTTTATTGTTCTAGATTTTCTGATCTACTGACTCAGACTCATCGTGGATGCTTCATCTTTCATACCACATAACAACAAAAAAACAGAGAAAATAAGAAATATGTGAGAATCTTCTAGAAGTTGAAGATTCTAGGAAAGACTCACTCATATATATGGTCATCACTGCAGACTAGTTCTGCAGTACTTCCTGCTATGTAATGTAGTCCTGCTTACATGGTCAATTACGTACGTACGTACGTGGTTCTATGGTCTATATCCTGCAACCTTTCTCCTTTCACACTAAACAACTAGTTAACCAATCAAGAAATTTTAACAACCTAATTTTTTATTTCCTATATTCCCCATTACACTACTCTCCTCTTTTTGTTTTTAGAAAATGTCTTATCCAGCAAGAAACAACGACTTTAATGTCATTATTCTGAATTGTCAACCACACATATCAAAATCAAAGTCAAAAATCCATCTCACCGATCAACTTACGCACAAAGCTAGCATACCCAAACCCAACAATATTCCCTATAAATACCAAACCCCCTAAACCCCAAAAGTTCCATTCCTTTAATTTGTTCATTTTAACTATTCATCAATCATCAACATTCCAAAAAGTTCATACCCTTTTGTTCAAACATCTGCATTTTACACAATCTATTGTGCATGAACATGAAGAGAAGCATCACAGATATGAGAGAGGTTGATCACAGCCTAACCATGGCCAACTGTTTGATGCTACTTTCCCGTGGCATCAACAACAACGATAATCAATATGACTCCTCCGTCTCCCCTAGCCGGGTTTTCGAGTGCAAGACCTGCAACCGCCAGTTCCCTTCGTTCCAAGCTCTCGGAGGTCACCGAGCCAGCCACAAGAAGCCCAGGTTAACTGGATCATCAGGAGACGGAAACAGCAATAGTTCTGATCAGAGCCTGTCACAGGGGTCGCCATCAAAACCCAAGACGCACGAGTGCAACATATGTGGCCTAGAGTTTGCTATAGGGCAGGCGTTGGGGGGTCACATGAGGAGGCACAGGGCAGCCTTGAGCAGTAGCAATACTACTAGCAATATTCATGATCGATATTCGAGTTCGAGTCTGAATCCTCACCCTGCGCAAGTATTTCAAGTTTTGAAGAAGACGAATAGCGGTAGGAGAGCTATGTGTTTGGATCTGAACTTGACGCCATTAGAGAATGACTTGGAGATTCTTCAGCTAGGAAAATCAGCTCCACTTGTTGGGTTTTTCTAATAATATATATAGAGATGATCAGTGCTTTAATTTATTTGTATGATTGTAATTAATCTCGTAGGGTTTGCTGATGAGGTTTTACCACAATCTTCTCATTTTGGTTACACCGATAGATCGATCCATCAGTATTTGTTCATTGTAGAATTTATACACAATAAGAAATATGCATGCGTTTGTTTTGTTATTGGTTTTGTATATTATTTGATAAATACTTTCCAAACACTTTTTTCCTCCCCGCACCACTTTTTCTGGCTTTTGATCAAATAAAGCAAAGGGGAAACAAGGGATCACAATACACAGGCCTAGAGGAAGATGATAATTTCCCTAGTTTTATGAAATTTATGAGTTTGTGGATAAACAAGACAAAAGAAAAATAATATTGAGTAGGACGATCATTGCTCAAAGCATGTTAATTTCCTCACATAATTAGATCGATTACCAGAATTAATTGGCCTCTTGAATATATCAATATGTAATTTGGTGGCAATGAAAATAATCAGCGTAATCAAATAAATTTGTTAATTAGTTCAATATCGTCTAGGGCATGCCTGTAGTACATACACATGTATCAAAACTGATTCAAAAAGCTGCTGATTCAAAGTGAGTCTGCATCTTGTATTTATAGGTTGAGATTCTAGAATAATCATATATGATTGCAAAAAACTTTTTCGTGTCTAAAGCAGTAAGTCTCAAATGATCCCAATACTCTTAGTTTAAGAGACATTTGCTCTTACATCCGAGGTCCTATGTTAAAATCCCTCTCCTCTCCGTATAGTACATAGTAGCATTACCACTTCAACAATAAGCAAGAAATAATAAGCCCAAGTCGCTTCTCAAGAATTTAAGTGGGAGGATAAAGTCAAAACTATGATGCCGTTTCAAGACATATAATGGAAATCTTATCTTAGGGTTGCTTTCGTGCAAGTCTTTTTTAGGATCACTTACTATTGTCTACACACGTTATTTCAACATTAATGATTTGCTTAACTTTTTAGGAAGACGAGGGAAGATATCTTGTTAACATGGATTTCCCAAAGAGCTTCTGGAATTTGGAAATTCTACTGGGTGCGTTTTGTTGAACATGTATTGGATTTTATATACATAGTTGTTCCACAAGAAAAAATGGCATATTAATTGACTACATCTAGTAAATCATGGATGCATGGAAGTTTCCAAATAAAGAAGCCGTATCAGAATCAAGCTTACCAAGAATTGGAAAACGAGTTGTTGATGAATCCCCCCCACCCCCACCAAAAAGAAAATAAGAAAAATGAGTAACGCTTATATATTAATGTTTGATGACTCCCCTTCCCTTGGTACATTATTAATACCATGGGCAAAATAGTCTAAAAGTTCTTTGATAAGCTGAGCTTACTTGGCTAATAAGATAGTATGAACGATACTTAATTGCCTTTGACTTTGCTAAAAACTAAATTGTGTGTCTCATCCATCATCACTAACCTCATTTTCGATCTCCCATCACTGTCATCATTCATTATTATATAGTCCCCAAAATCTGGTCACATAAAGTAGGGACTCCAAGGAGTAGAAGGTACTTTGGTTCTAAGCCCATGATCTACTAGTATTAAGACGAGGGCTAGGATTACTCGGGTGGGTGAATATTGATTCTGATCGTTCTTGCTTTGTGGATTTTACAAATATGAATACTCAAAAATCAGTTAAGTGACGATTAATTTTAGGGCTCATTTGATAATCATTTTGTTTTTAGTTTTAAGTTCACCTTTTGTGTTTAAAATATGAGAAAAATATATGAGTGAAGGGATGCAAAAGGGTGATAGGAAAAACTAAAAAAAGAATGTGAATAATAAAACAAAATTTTGAAAGTGAAAACAACTTAGAATAAATTTTGGCTTTTAGTTTTCACTTTGTATGCCTTTCCTCATACATTTCTTCTATATCTCTACTACCATCCTTCATCCACTCTTCTATATCTTTCATTTCTCTCATGTATTTCTTCTATATGTACACTATAGGACAGCTCAACTCAGTCCTCTCGTACTAGGGTTGTCTCCACACAGTTCTTCCTTTAATAAAAGTAGATATAAGAATTGAACTATCTCACGACGTTCTAAACCCAACTCATATACTACTTAAATTAGAAAAATAACACAAAAATGAAATGGTCATTAAATGACCCCTTATGTTTTAACAAGTTTTCCCGTTCAAGTAAAAACTTAATTTCTAGAATGGTGATGGGGTTTCTAAATAGTTGGTGCAATTGGAAACAATTTTGGTCCAACTTTTCCAAACAAAAGAAACCGTGTCAAACATTTGTGCAAGACTTCTAATGAAACATTACTAAGACCTGCACAGTATATTAAGATTGGATCAGATTGAAGCTCCTTAATTGGTGCGAACTTGATCTAATTTTTTTTCCCAAGCCCTACACCCTCAAGAGTAGGACTAATCTTTAGTGGAAAAGGCTCAAGGCATTTCAGCCCACTTATGGCTATAGCCTGAAGAGTAGGACTAATCTCCAGTGAGGCACGGAAAGGCTCAAGGCATTTCAGCCACTTCTAACTGCAGTCAAATGGCACATGCACGTTCTCCCAAAACTTTCAACCAGGATAAAAAAAAAGTGTGAATATATATTGTATATAGAGGATAATTTACAAACAGTCTGACAAGATAAATACTTTATAGGAATAGATTTGTAAATTTGAACCATACATTCAGACAAATGTAATCAACTTAACTAAGAACATCATATTACATAACAAGAGAAATTTTGTTCGTATATAAAAAATATAATGAAATAGAGCCATTTTGAGTTTAGAACCCTGAGCAGACTCCCGATGATAAGTCGGAGGAAGGTGAGGATGACGTCAAGTCATCATGCCCCTTATGCCCTGGGAGGCACACATGCTACAATGGCCGGGACAAAGGGTCGCGATCCCACAAGGGTGAGATAACTTCAAAAACTCGCCCTCAGTTCGGATTGTAGGCTGCAACTCGCCTACATGAAGCCGTTTGCATAAAAATGCTACTTATAATAGTCTGACCAGAAATAATTGCTAAGCAAGGAACATGTTAATGGAGTAAGTTATCACATATGTAGAAATTGAAAATAGAAAACTAATGAAAAACTTCTATTCAAACAAAATATTTATCATAAACACTCAATAATAATTTATTAATAATAAGGACAACAAATAAAATAAAATAAAAAGAGGTGGTGGCATTTTTCTAAATAAGCTGAACTTTGATGGCACTAACTGTTTATACACTAATAGGTCAATTGTTTATACACAGGTACGACTGTTTATAGACAATTAGACTAACAGTTGACCTAATCGTGCATAAACAGTTAGTGCCACCAAAGTTCAACTTATTACAAAAATGTCACCGCCTCCTAAACTTTAACTTATTTACAAAAATGTCACTGCCTCTTTTTTTAACTTCAATTTAATTACGATACCACCACTAAACTTCAATTTGTCACAACCTCTTTTTTTTTTGTCCTTATTATTAATAAACTGTTATTGAGTGTTAATGATTTTTTTTTTTTTTTGTTTCTCAAGGGCTTTTCATTAAATGTAGTATATGTAGGTACTATATATAGTGTTAAGATTTCAGAGTTTGGTTAGCAACCCACTACTAATTAAGCATATTAATACTGTTCTAACTTAACCACCTGCATAACTCGGAAAGTGTTTTTATCACAAAAAGTCCTCAGTACAATTAAAAGTGAAACCAATATAATTTGTAATTATTCTGTCAAGTTTTTGATATGGAATTGCATTGTTCAACATATATATAGTTAGCCAAGTCTACAAGTAATTTGTATATGGAAGGCTATATAGCTTTATAGCCTTGTAGTCGCCATGGTGACCTCCTCCAAGTGAATCCTCAATTCCACTGCATTATCAGTTTCTACATCGTTTTCCATTCGAAATTTCTATTTGAATTTGAACCGAGTGCACTTCAAAGTCTGCATGTTCCTTTAATTTTTATGCAAATAGTTTGAATAATGGAGAGAGAGGAAGAGAGGGATTTTTAAGCATTACTTAATAAATTAAAGTATAAAAAATTTCTCAAATGTCACATTCATATATTTATCAGAGAATTAAGGTCGTAGCTCTTGGCAGTATGGAAATTGGACTGGGATAGTATTGACTTAAGATACCGAAATACTAGACTGAGTGGCACCAAAATATTATAAATAAATAAATATATATATATATTGCATGTCTCTTTTTCATGCTCAAAAGTTGGAATTATAGAGGTTGGACTAACAGGGAGTGAGCTCATGAGGCATGGCTTTTATTTAGGTCTCCTTTGAACCAGAAGTTGCAACAATAAAGACAAAATTTCACTTTCATTTTTATAATTTATCCTGGCTCTAAGAATTCCAGCTCTTGATGATATCATACTTTTCTTAATTTATTTTTGTAATAATAAAGGAGGCAGAAACGAAAGCGAGAAAAATATCATACTCTGACCTTATCTTTTGATAATATTGTACCTTAAACCATTATAACACACGAAAAAGAAGATTCAAACATGAATATAAGAGGGCCGACACTACTTTATCAATTGATCCAACCCACTTCTCTGTAGCTCTAACCTTGACCATAATTAATTAAAACTAATATTGACTTAATTTAGTGACTATTAAATTTAACAACTTGATCAAATATGAAGTTTTTATCGTCACTACCCCAATCAGCAGCATGCAGTAATAATGTCATTGCTGCTGTCTTTGTTAAATGTCAACGTTTATATAAATTAAATAGAAAACTTCATTATAATTCCTAGAAAAGATCTCTTTTAGTGACACACTCCGACCTGAATATTCAGGTGGACACCAGATATCGAGGCGTGCTGACCAACCACTCCGTAGGAGTGACGAAGTCATAGGAAGATTAAATAAGGAATTAAAAAGATAAGTAAGATTAAATCAGAGTTTAACGAAAATACGGAAGTGTAATGTGGGTAGAACCCATTATTACATAATGTCAGAGCTAGGTGCAGTAAAGGAAAATTATTCACATCCAGTAGGATGGATATAGCACACAACAAAAGGAAATTAACATACACTGAAGGGATATAAATAAGCTACCAGCAGCTGCCACCACCGAATCGTCGCCAACTAATGTCTAAGTCCTGGAGGGGCGAAAAACAAGGGTGAGTGGGCCAATAACGAGTTTTAATAAAACGTTTCCAAAACCTTGGTATAACCCCTCACTGTAAAACCCGTAGCGTTACCAAAATATTTAATACTAAAATAAGTATCTAACACAAGTAAACGGGCCAACGCCCATAAGGATACGGGTATAAAACATTTATCACAGTGAAAAATCAATCATTACTTATCACATGGAAATATGCACACGAGTCATATAGAAAGTAGCTACATGACAGGCTGGGTGTTAATATATATTACGCTCTAGCACTACATGCACGTGAAGCTGGCACAAAATGTGCGTCACAACGAGTCTAGTCGACGAGGCGACATAGACAGGCTGGCACCTACAATGGATCCAAGGTGAGCGTGTCGGTGCGTGTGAACATACACGTGAAGCTGGTCCTGGCCCGGACAGTGCTAACACCGTGCATCATGTGAAATAAGTAATACAGTCAAAATCATGTGTATGCATGCCAATAGTTTAACACAATTCTCAACATAAACCAAATTATAATCCCAAGGATCTATAAATAATTGTTATCATAAAATAAGACATTTATAAAAGTAGGCATGCCACACATATGGTTCAAAAACACATTTAAAACATATTATAATAATAAGAAAAGGTTAAGTACTAGGCCCACTCACTGATACGTAGTCGGATCGTAGCCCCCGTAGCGTGCCTGAGCTCGTTGCTCCTCCAGATAGGTCTCACCTATATGAGAGTTTACTAAACTAATCACTAAACAAGCCTATTCCAAATAAAAGTAAGGAAAAAGACTTGAAATCGCCTTTGTTTGCTCGATTCGGGACTTGAAATAGTCGGAAAATGGGTTCACGCCCCGCCACGCGCCGTCACGCGCCGTCACGCGCCCACACGCGCGCTCACGCGCCACCACGCGCGCTCACACGCGCTCACGCGCCAGCCCACGCGCTCACACGCGCGCCACGCGCGACTGTGCACTCGCCGTTAAAGTTAACGGCGTGCCGTTAACTTTAACGGAATATTCTGTTTAGTTAACAGAATATTCTCTAACGGCGTTACGGAATATTCTGTTGCCGTTAGGGAATATTCCTTGACGGCGTCAGAGATGACGGACGTCACGTCGCTGCAACTCCGGCAGCCGGACGCCGCCGCCGTCCGCCGCTCGTCGGCGCCGGAAACTGGAGATCTTGCTGGAATTTCTGGAAAATCACAGAGAGTTCAATCCTTCACCAAATTTCACGAAATTTTCACCAAAACGAAGCTGGAATTGTCTAGAGTTCGAATTTACCTAAGATTGGGCCAAAATATGGCCGGAGTTGGCCGGAAATGGCCTTGAGGTTCACGGCCAAACTTTGAACTTCGAAGAACTCGAGTCGATCTTCTCATGCAGGGCCTGGGTTCGAGTCCCAAAGCTCCAAGGAGGTCGATGATGCAAGTTTCAGGTTGGATCGAAGTTGGGAAGGCCGAGTTTGGCCGATCAAAGTTCGCCGGGAAAAATGGCAGCTTCGAGGTTGTTCGTTCCTGCGTTTTCTGGGTTCAAAGGATGCCCAGAATGATAAGGATGAAGATGGTGATGCTCTGGAGCCAAGTCGAGCTCGAAGATGAGCCACAGGTTCGATGGCTGCAAACGTGGGTGTGTTCAGTAATTTCTGGGTTTCTGTAAACCTGGTCTTTTCTGGGCTTTTAGGCAGCTAGGGCGTTTAATGGTTGAAGATGACAAGGATGGTAATGCACAGCAATGGTGTGCAAGTCTGAGATGAGGTCAGGGATGGTGAGGGTGGAGATTTGGGTGCCTAGAGTAATTCTGGGCTTGAGTTTGCAGAGAGAAACAGGCATGCACAGCTCACTGTATGTGTGCGAGTGGCTCGGGAAGAGAATGGCAGAGTGAAAGTGAGGTGTGAAACAATGCACACTGGGTGCATGGATTTAAAGCCAAAATCAGTTACTACATCAGAATTTTGCCCACTGCATGTCAATTCACATGCAAGAAAAGAGACTGAATTTCTGAATTGAAAGAAAAGAGAATGCAGGCCTCGTGCCTTGCAGAAACCATGGGAAATCCACGGTTTTGGAAATACTGCTCATGGCAAATTACCATTTTGCCCTTGATCGTAACTTGTCCGTTACAAGTTCGAATCAGGTCTCGTTCGCGTCTACGGGTTCGTAAAAGAAGGTACGCACCAAAAGTACGCCAAAATTTCTGAAAATACCTCAATAGAAGGGACGTAATCCCGAAAGATACATTATGCCACCAAGGGCATTTTGGTCATTTTACACTGTCGGGATTAAAATACAATATAATTAGGGACGGGATGTAACATTTAGAGTAATACTTAATGTAAGATTAAAAACTAATTTTAGTTCTTTGACTCCATGTCCAAGTCAGCATATATATTCCATCTCATACATTATTTATTTTGAAGTTTTATTTACTTTTCTTCTTTTGGCAATGCATTTAATTGTAATTTTCGGATATTAATTATGCTCTAATAATTAAAATTATTCACTTTTTTTATTTTGTGTTGGTTTTCTATTGAATCCTATAAACAATAAAAAGGTTATTTATGGCTAATATTTTTTTTGTATATATTCATGAACCTATATTATATACATACAAGTTCTTTGTCCTTATGTTTATGCATATTTAAGTACATATATATGTTTATATATTATAGCTACGTACCAATACGTCCGTACCTACAAGACAAATAAATCTATACTAATGTACCTATGTGACATAACGAATATACCAAAATAATGTACCGATGACTTTTAGGTACCTATTCTAATGTACCTATGTGATAATATATAAGTTATAAATTGCCAAAAGCTACAGCCTATGGTTTATATGAATGGCTTTTCAATTTTAAAAAATTATTATTTAATTTTTTATAACTGAATGCTTTAATTAAAATGAAGATGGTAATTTTATAAATAGTAATAAATTCTACGGGAACCTTTAGATAATGTAGTAAAGTGTATTAAAAGGAGGGTGTATTTTAGATTTGGAAAATCTGTACGGTTATTTTCTAAATGTCATCTTATTGAAGCCCTTGCATCTAAAAATCCTAAATTAAACCTCTTTGGGTTTATAGTTGCCTAAGTATATAACTTCTTGTACAACTTTAAACATTAAGTAATGTGAAATTAATGCTAAACGATTATACACTAACTAGGTCAAATTATCCACTAATTAGTTGCCAAGCCAATGGTTAAGTTATATAATAGACAACGTGTAGTTTAAGAAAGCATAAAAATAAATAAGTTTGTTGTGTGCTCTCCACAAGACTCTGTATTTTTATAATTAGAAAGTTGGGACTGGCTACAGTGCTCGCAAGCATTGGATGCTCCCCCCCCCCCCCCCCTCCCCCCCCCCCCCCCCCCCCTCTCTCCTCCCTCCTCCCTCCTTTTAACGGTGAGATCGGTGTGAGCATTCAATGCTTACGAGTACCGTAGCCTACTCCCAGAAAGTTACTGCTTTCCCGGAAACAAGTACCAGGGTTTGGATAATACTAATCTATGCTCTAGTGGTCAGCCAATAGGCCTAGAAATTTATATCTCTCTAGGATATATATAATATTGGACATTATTTATTACCGACTTTAACTTAGATTACTCGCACGAGAGATTTTTAAATATCGATAATAAATTATTTGATTTATCTCTCTCATCAATAATACTCGGGAATAAGTTGCGTGATGAGAAATACTCATGAGTGCATACAATATAACTGATGATAAAACAGATCATTTCCCCTTTGAGACTTAATGAACAAGCAACCAGTTCAAACTTCAAATAGACTCCATTCAGTGTGAATAATGCTTTTGGGTAGCTGAGCAATTGGTGCAACTGAGTATTTCAATACTTGTGTTTTGGTTTGACTCTGACTTCACCTAACACCATATTCATTGTTTACCAAAAAAAAAGAAGAAAATTCTTCAGTGGTACGTACCATTCAATGGTACGGCCATTGAATGGTCCAGATTAATTTGCAGCGGGTCCCAAATAAATCTTAGACCATTTGAATGGTACGTACCACTGAAGTTAAACCCAAAAAAAGAAGGGTTTTAGCATTTTGGTCAAAAGCTCATGCTTTCCAAGTTGACTTCCCCCATTTGCCCATCCTCATTGTTTGAACTGAACCAGTCGAGATTTGAGAATTTCGAAATAATTTGATTATCTCAAAGACAAAGTGATTTCCGCACACTCATTTTTTCCTCAGCATGCATATGTTTATATTTAGTCTTTAAAATGAATAAATTAAAAGAGAATCAAATAATATAAATAAACAAGAGTGTACCGAAAGAGAAAAAAATATTCTCGATCGAAAAATGTGATCGAGAATGAAACATAGTAATAAATATATTGGGCACTTATGTTGTCACATATATGTAACTTACGTAATCAAAGGACTAAAAGATCACATAATGATTAAGCAAGTGGTGGCGTTAAGAGTTGGCCAAGAAAATAAATCATATCATGCTTCAGTACTAGAAAAAAAAACCTAAAAAGGAGGACCATAAAAAACTTGGGGCTTCTAGATGATCTGCTGCCAAGCTAACAACATAGTGTGCTTCTTCAAACTTCCATGCCGCGATGTCAACAGTTTCCCAGATTGTGATTTCCTTGAAATTCATGTGTTCAAAAAGTTCAACAAAAAAAAAACAAAAGGCTGGAGACTTTTATCCGGGTGATGAATTTTGACATCGCATTCACATGATACCATGAACATTCATGTGTCGTCGATGACACGGACAGAAATTTGTTATTCCTGATCTAACAAGAAAATGTGAAAAGTTTACTTGAAGAGTCGCCTAGACTTGGCGATTTTATGACCGGTCTTATGTTACTCCTGACCCCCAACACCGACGACTCCACCAGCCGGCCGCCTTACCCTGCCCGTGGAAGAGAAAACAGTTCCTAAGGCTCCAGAGGCAGGAAAACTTTCGCTCTCTTAATATTCTAGTTCACACCAAACACTTCAATAATTTCAGAAAATAAAGACTGCCCAGAAACTGGTTTGTAAGACAAGCAATTAAGAAACAGTATAACTCAAGTAGAGGAGTACAGGACTCATGACTTATCAGAAGATGAAATCATACACCCATTCTGTCATTGTTCCTTTCGCTTCCGTGAGTAAAGATTGCAAAACTATATGCAGAGCCGCCAAAACAGTAAACGAAGGATGACATGAACATGAAGAAATGAGAGGACTATGAGATCAACGCGAGTGCATAACAGAAAGGGAATTTACATTTGAAGATTCAACATCCTCAGAAAACTCGAGGCAACATTTCTGCGGAATATACCACACGACCAAAACATGGAGTACACGTAGTATCTAGGAGGTATTAAATTCTCAGATGAAATCTTAGTTAATGGCACCAACTCCTTGTGGGTCACTAGTTCAAAGCACCAGCACTGCCATTCAATCTATGTCACTGCTATGGATCCTACATTTGCACATCAGCATACTGCTAACAGCTAACAACCGTAATAGCAACTAGCGGACAAGCAGAAATGACGGACGCTAAAACTCCCAGAATCTATTGATTTCTAGAATATATGATCAGTGTTCGGAAACATAAAACAGGAAAATGGCTATCTCAAGGATGTCCTGATTCCTCATGGTCGAACAAGCAGCAGATAACCTTCCTGTTAAAATGCAGGGAAAGTTACAACTTCATACATATAATAGGCAACGCTTGTCACCATTTGTTATCCCCAAAAGCGCTATCACAAAAACACACTTGTATTTGGGCAGCAACCTCAGTTATTAACAAACAAAACAATCCAACAACATACAGGTCAAAGTACCACAATGCAAAACAACATTTCGACATTACATCAAAGACGTGCAGAAGATCCCACTCTCAGCAGGACTGCCAAAACAACTCTCCAAAATGCAAAACTGAAGCGGACAAAACCCGCGCAAACAACTAAGCAACAACACGAAAATGAAGTTTTCCTTTATTTTATACACCACAGTGCACTTTATTTCTGTGCATATCACAATGGATATGTCCACAAAAGTTTCACATTTCAGTCAGATTACTAAAATCTCCCAAGCTACACAAAACAACTCATAAACCAAAACAAATTAAATTCTAAAAATAAAATTTACATACAAGTTTTGATGGCTTTCAAACAATTTGTTTTGTTTTGTCTACTTATCGGCATCACTGGTTTCGGTTTCGGTTTCGGTTTCGCTTAGAGTGCCAAACTTTTGCTTGAAGGATTCCTGTCTCTGCACCCACATCATGTGTCCCTGAAAACTCACAAAAGCTCCCACATTTACTTCCATTATCAATTAATAAGTAGAAAAATTACATAATTTTTATGTTTAAAAAAAAAAAAACAACACCAAAAGTGCAGACTTTTGATGTGCGTGAAGGAAGAAGAAGTTGGTGTACCTGGAGAGCAGCAGCCCAAGCAATGAGGAAAGATGCGACCCAGAATTTCTTGTCGTTGAGGAGTTTCCTAGCTTCCATTTCCCTAAACCCTAACCCCCAATTGCAGATACCAATCTGGGTCTGATTCAGAAAGTGAAAAGGGTGGCGAGAGAGATGATAATTTTGGGCCTATTGGGCCTGAATCAAATATGGGTCAGTATTCTGTGGGCTCCAGGCTCAAAAGACTTCCACTTGAAAACCTGAGGAGCAAGCTGAAGCTGTTCCTCCAACTTCTACCAGTTTTCTTACCATGATCGTGAAACATGGAATGCGTACCAGACCATACCATGCACTCGCACCAGCAGCTTCTGTAATTCCTACCTTGCCCTCCACCACGAATTACCCGCAGTACCACAGCCTCCTCGCTCAGTGCAAAAGCTTGAAGTCTCTGCTGCAAATCCATGCCCACCTGATAGTCTCAGGCTTCCAGCAAGACCATTCCACACTGACCCATCTCATAAATTCCTACTCTCTGTTCAAAAAATGCGGTTCGGCGATCCCAGTTTTCGATTCTGCGCAAAACCAAAGTGTGATTTTGTGGAACTCCATGATTCGAGCCTATACGAGAGCAAACAAGTACAGGGAAGCTCGAAAAATGTACAATTCTATGGTGGAACAAGGCGTAGAGCCGGATAAGTATACCTTCAACTTTGTTTTGAAAGCTTGTACTGCTGCTTTGGATTTCGAAGATGGCGTCTTGGTGCACCGTGAAGCTGCTCGGAAGCGGCTGGACTCTGATGTGTTTATAGGGACCAGTCTCATTGACATGTACTGTAAAATGGGTGACTTAGAGAGTGCGCGAGAGGTGTTTGATAGATTGCCTACGAGAGATGTTGTAGCTTGTAATGCTATGATTGCGGGTTTATCGCAAAGTGAGGATCCTTGTGAGGCATTGGGATTTTTTCGGAGGATGCAGACATGGGGGCTGAGGCCGAACTTGGTGAGCTTGGTGAATTTGGTTCCAGCAGTGTCTCGGTTAGGGGATATTGATTCTTGTAGGTGTATTCATGGTTATGTGTTCAGGAGGGGTTTTGGTTCGGTGGTTTCTAATGGGTTGATTGATATGTACTCCAAGTGTGGAGAAGTAGATGCTGCTCGGCAGGTTTTTGACATGATGCAGGGCAGGGATGATGTTTCGTGGGGGACAATGATGGCGGGGTATGTGAGTAACGGATGTTTTGTTGAGGTTTTGGAGTTATTTGAGTGGATGAAAGGAGAGAACACTAAGATGAATAAGGTTTCCATCATAAGTGCTCTTTTGGCTGCTACTGAGATGAGAGATTTAGAAAAAGGGAAGGAGATCCATTTTTGTGCCTCACAACAAGAACTCGATGATGATGTTTCGGTTGCTACTTCTATACTCACCATGTATGCAAAATGCGGAGAGATAGAGAAGGCTATACAATTGTTTGAGGGACTTAGGAAAAGAGATTTAGTTTCTTGGTCTGCGCTTTTATCTGCTTGCGTCCAATCTGGTTGTCCTGAAGCGGCATTGTCTCTATTTCGAGATGAGCAGAATGAAATTTTGAAACCAGCTGGAATAACACTGATAGGTGTCCTCTCGGCATGTGCAGAATTGTCGTATCTGAAATTAGGTAAGAGCATACATTGCTATGCTCTTAAGGCAAACATTGCTTCCGATATTTCTGTAGGAACATCTCTAGTCTCCATGTATGCCAAATGTGGATTTTTTACTTCTGCATTAACTCTATTCGATAGAATGCCATGCAGAGATGTTGTGACATGGAATGCTTTGATAAATGCATACACCCAAATTGGCGACGCCTACAATGCTATAGATATGTTTCGTGAATTATGGTTGTCCGCAATAAATCCTGATGCAGGAACCATGGCAGGTTTTATCTCAGCTTGTAGCATACTAAGTGACCTAGATCAAGGTACCTGTATTCATGGACAAATTATAAAGAATGGGTTTGAGCATGATGTTGCTGTAAAAAATGCTCTTATTGGCATGTATTGCAAATGCGGTAACATACCCTCAGCTGAACTTCTGTTTAACAGAACCAGATTTATGAAGGATGTGGTATCGTGGAATGTAATAATTTCCGGATACATGCAGGCTGGATGTGCCAGGGAAGCTATATGTGCTTTTCACCAGATGAAATTGGAGAACTTTCAGCCTAATTTAGTCACATTTGTTAGTATCCTTCCTGCAGTTGCATATCTGGCAGCCCTAAGAGAGGGAATGGCTTTTCATTCCTGCATTATCCAAATGGGGTTTCTGTCTAACACACTTGTGGGAAATAGTCTTATCGATATGTATGCCAAATGCGGACAGCTCAATTATTCAGAGAAATGCTTTAATGAGATGGAGCACAAGGACAAAGTTTCATGGAATGCAATGCTTGCAGCATATGCAGTGCACGGGCAAGGAGTTGACGCAGTTGCACTTTTCTCACTGATGCACGAGAGTTCTGTCCAAGTTGATTCTGTGTCATTCATCAGTGTTCTGTCCGCTTGCAGACACGCAGGTCTGGTAAAACAAGGAAAGGGTATTTTTCAGGCCATGCATGAAAAGCACCAGCTTGAACCAGAGTTGGAACATTATGCGTGCATGGTAGATCTTATAGGTCGTGCTGGTTTATTCGATGAAGCTTTAAACTTAATTAATACAATGCCAATGGAGCCGGATGCTGGAGTCTGGGGAGCGTTATTAGGTGCATGTAGGGTGCATTCTAATGTGGAGTTAGGAGAAATTGCATTGAGTCATCTTGTTAAGCTTGAGCCTAGAAATGCGGCGAATTACATAGTTTTATCTGATATACATGCTCATTCTTCTAGATGGGGTGATTCTGGCAAGACAAGATCAACGATGAGTGACTCGGGGTTGAAGAGAACTCCGGGATGTAGTTGGGTAGAGGTTGAGAACAGGGTCCAGCCCTTTCGGGTGGGTGACTACAATTACCCAGCCCCAACTTGAGAGCTGAGAACATGCATACTGTGTGAAATAACTTACTTTAAAATATGGAGAACTTCGACTGATTGGAATTACTCTATGTGCCGATGTGCATTGCCATGCTGCAGATTGCGAAGATGAGAAGCCATAGAAAAGCTGTCAGTGATGCTATTTGTTTCCATAATTTTGTTCTGGTATCTGCTCGTGCAAAGATCGCCGGTGATCTGGATGAGAGGTGCACAACTCCCATCATACAATTTTAAGGAATCACATCTTCAACGAACAAGATTGCGTTCTCGAAGCTGCGAAGTTTGCTCAATGCCCCCTGCATTGAAAGCTACATAACTACTCCAGTAATCACCTGTGCTCTCTTACTTCTTGAACAATTTAGTTCCATTCCTTTTGTTCTAATATATTTTCTCGAATTGTTGGTTTCGAGCTTTGTCGCAATGAGTGTTGTATCAATTGTTTTCGTTTCGTGTTGGCAGGTTTGTCAAATTTTGGCCAAGGATGAGATGGCCAAGAGTCGGAGCTTGCTGCGGAAGTTTTATTCATTGCTCTAACGAATGTCACCAAGGAATACAATGTTCCTTCTTTGCCCTAATGAAGGAGATTTTACTGATCACTTGGAGGATAGTGGTGATATTAGCAGGAGGCTTGGACCAAGGACACTGGAACGATGGAGCTTTAAACAAAAAGCGGTTTGCTAGAGACTTAAAGCAATGGAGAAAAAACTTACATGCAACGGAGATGCCACTGTGACAGTATCTTAAACCAATAACTCTCTATATAGTTTTTTAACTTTCTCACATGAGAGTGTGTAACTGGTTCGAGAAGTGGTATTCTCGTTGCATGGAAGGACTCCTCTTGTCAATTGTTGAGCTTGGGCAATTAGAACTAGTACTAAGCTTAGGGTGAGGGTGAGGGAAAAATGAAGCCCAATATTTGATGGCATATACTATGTTGCTTTACCTTTATCCTTCAAGATTATGTATATAAAACTTTTATTTTAGGAAAATAAAAAAAGATTATGTACTTAAACCTAAGTTGGAAATAAAAGAAACAAAGAATTTGGTGAAGATTTTTCATTTTAATGATAAAATAATATGAAAAAATAAAAAGGAATTCCGGTGCCAGGAGTCGAACCTGGAAACTCTAAACCATGAGAATGTAGTGAGCTACACCGGAAGGTTGTGTTAAAGCGTGTAGACGTTAATATTTAAATATTAGTTTTGGTTTTCTCAGGTGCACGTGGATGTCCGCTTGTGTGAAAGATACAACCACCCATTCGATTACTCTATATTAGTAAAAATTGCAAGCACTTTACCATCCAAGGGTCCATAGCTCAGTGGTAGAGCATTTGACTGCAGATCAAGAGGTCACCGGTTCGAACCCGGTTGGGCCCTTTATTTTGTGATTTTTTAAAATTTTTTTAAGCTTTTCCTAACAATCAATTATATCCGATAACAATATTTTTCGTACCTCCTGTAATCGTGATTCCCACTAAATCACCATTCCAGCCTTTACGTTCGGTTTTTTTCGATTTTTATGGTCATCAATCAGGCATAAAGTTCGAACAAAAACCAAAACTACATTAAAATGTCACGAAGGCAAACGATTGTTAAGTTCAGTTTAGTAACGATTTTGTTATTCCAATCAGAAACCCGGTATTGCAAAAAACAGGACATTCATGAATTCCTCACAAGATAGATAATTTTACAAGTTAGTCCCTTAAGAAAACCTAAACTATACTTATTAGTTTATTACAGTAAGTAAAACATAATCAAGTATCTGATGCAAGATCCAATAAATGAAAAACAAAATGGAGAATCAGTTGCCACTCAGGTGGAATTGCCTTTCCCGACCACCCCCTCCCCCTTTCCTGACCCCTCCTTCCCCGCCGTCTTTCTTCCTACACCCTTTGTCAACCACAGCATGTGCGGAACTCCGCGCAGCAAACAGATAGCAGTTTTCTATGTGCACGGGCAATCATGACAATCTGGGACCGAGCGGGAGATCCGGCATCTGTAGCATTTCCATTGCAAGGGATTTCGCAAGCTACCATCTGCAGGCATCACATGCACATTTCATCCACGCAACGAGCATGTCCAACAAGCTGCGTCTCAAAAGATTCTGTAGGAATAAAGTAACTCCCTTGTTAAGGGGAAAGAAAAACTTTACACCGCCAAAAGAAAGCCTCGGAGTTCTGCACTTCACTTCGGATAGTTTGTGTGTAATGATCCAAAGTCTGTGTGTGCTCATCTATGCTATCACTGGATATTGTATCTACAGTGAGTTTGACTGCTGCCATATGAGACAGTTGAAGGTTTTCCCCAGCCCTCTGCAGCTTCCTTGCGGTTTCAACCTCGCCAAGCATCACAAGCGAAAGTAACAAAGATTTTAGCTCTTGCAAAGCTCCAGTCGTTAGAGACATTCCCTTCAGGTGGTCAGCCAGAGCCAGTTCCTCACCGGGACTAAATTGTCAAGTAGTTAATTAATTAGCAATTGTTAGTGACCAGGAACAGTAACAAGATTGGAAAAGGATCTCTTAATCTTTTATAACAACATACATACCTTCCGGCACGGATTTTTCCTCTTTTTCTCTGGCGCCTGGCATCTCTTGCCTTGCTAGCAGCACTTGATCGGGCAGAAGTACCAGAGCTGTCCCTGGTCCTGTACATGAGATTATGAAACCAATTAAAGGCTGATAGTACAAACTATAGGCATTGAACTCAATGGGAGAACCATCCTCCACAGTACGATCTTTGAAGAAATGGCTCAAATATAAACTGAAATGCAACGTTCAAAAGAAGTAAATGTAAGAAATAATGGAAGGTGAAAGAAGCAAGGGAAGACAGCAGCTGTAACCATCCTCAACAAGACGATATTGACTGAGGTATAAATTAATAAAAAGTACAGGGAAAGGGTGCCCCGCCATTTGGTTCTGGACACAGAATTGATAATCAACATATTATGACCCTCTGATGGAGAAAGTTAACTACACAAGTATAAAAAACAGATGCAAAACAGGCCAAAGAGGTAAAGCTATATGACAATAAGATGTAAAATACATACCCTGTGGTGTAAGCACTCATTCCACTGAAATTACTGCTAGCTTCTGAAGTGGTATCATCATCAAGATCGTTCATTGACTGTTCCTCTGACTGGATTTTTGCTGCAAGAAGTAACCTTCTTTGTCTTAAAGCCAAGTACCGAGCCAAGTACTTCCCTACTTTCTCCAAACCTTCCTCGTATTCACCAACAAGCAAGCTTGCACATTCCAAGGATGCATTCTTCACATCAGAGACCAGATCCTGTCTATTGTGCAATAAAGCGACTCTCAAGGCCTCCTCCCAATCCCTAGCGCTAATCAACAAATTCATCCCATTGTTAACGTCACCACAATACTCGAGAGCAATTTTGGCTGCTTCCCTTGGTTTACCAAGTGCTTGAAGTTCTTCACAAAGCTCATGAGCCATTTGCAGGATCTCATCTTCACCCAGTTTTAGAAGCCCAGCAACTGTAAGCACCTTACTCGAATTACCACAAGCACGGTATGACTTCAAAGCCTTATCCAAACTGGAACAGCACAAATAAGTGGCAGCAGCATCCTCGAAGCATTTTTCACCACTAAGATAATCTCCCCAGGCCTCGAGGACTTGCTTCTTCTTGGCAGGATCAGCAATCAATTGAAGTCCCAAGGGGAAAAGTTGAGGATTTTTCTTCATCAGGTTCAGAGAATCTGCATAACAAGCGTCTCCTGCAGAAACAATGTGCTTGAGAGCTTTCTCAAACCTGTGCAGCCTAAGGTCAATGTTATAACGCATTAAAGTAACTGGCATAGATTCCAATTCTTGAAGAAAAGGAAGGAATTCTTTAGGGTCCCGCTGAGAGTTCAATGCCACCATAGCTGCAAGGTTCAAATCGTAAAGGCCTAAACCAGCCTCATAAACAGACTCAGAATCAGATAACCACAGAAGATGCTTCAAAGCCTCTTCAGCAGAGGGGTACAACATTCTCCTTTGGTCATTGGAACCTGACAATTCCATTTCACGGATAACTTTTATTCTCTCCAAAGCCTCATCAAGTGCAGGGGGGTCACTACGAGCTAGAGTGGTTAAAATGCAAAGCTCCCTTGCAGGAACTTCCTGTGAATGTTCCTCAAGAGCCTTCCTTATGGCCAGAAGCACAGAAGATATCTTGTTATTAGAATCAAAACCCTTGGAGTCATCTTTAGCTTCTTTCGGGAAGGGTAGAGAAATAAACTTTTTGTACAGTGTCTCTGTAATGTTTTCGTTGTTTATGGCACAAACAAACTCAGTTATGTAGTTCAAATTATTAACCTGCTTGACAAATTCTGAAGCTGATTGAAGAAACACTTGCCAACCACAATAGTCAACAATGACATTGAAATCTATCCTATGCCGCCTCACCATGAGAAGTGCATCTCTGAAACGCCTCTGTGCCAATGCATTGCAAATAGAGGCCAGGACCAATTTTCTTGGATAAATGGATTCTAGGTTCCCCCGAGTTGTTTGCAAAATAACAGCAGCTTCATCTCCATGCAGTACTCCAACAACTTTTGCACCTCTTTCCCACATGTTTATGAAGTCTCCATGATCTTCTCGTTTCTTGTTACCAGCTTGAATGGGTTTCTCGAATTTTATTTCCACCTCTCTCTGCAATATATCTGTGATTTTAGCAATAAAAAGACAATCCTGCTTAGTTGCCAAAACTAAATGTGTAATCACTTGGTCATCCAAATTTGAGTACAAAGAGAAACTGCTGCAGTTGTTGCATATTATCTTCCCATTGACATGCAGCCTACAGCTCTCATCAAGTCCAAAAATTAGAGGTTCCAATGACCCACTGTTTCCAACTAGAACCACACTCATAGAAGGGCAAGTTGATGAGAAACTCCAATCATGTTTTGGAACTCCTCTAGGAATGCCGAACTTTGAGACATACTCGCAAACCTTTCCACCATCAAATTGGACAAATGCTGAACCTTTTCTAGCAGGATTAGGAGCAATTGATATGATCATCTCTTCTAGTGAGCTTTGGCTGGAAACTTTTGCATGCCAGCCTGAGCATGTCACTAAACCAGGGACATGATTCTCAGAACATACAAGCTCAATTTCCTGCAAATAAAAGCCGGTGCCATCCGCACTTGATGTAGTTCGAGATAAGTAATTACTATGACTGAACCCATAGTGACAAACAGCAAGAATTTTATGTGGGTCCAACCATGTCATATGCAAAAAAGAACCAAATGATGATTCAGAAATGGATGCTTCAACAGAAAACTCTTTGCCTTCTAATTCTTCCCAAGTATCAGTGGCAGGAAGCTCAACGACACATAAGGAACCATCTGACAGAAAAGCAGCCAAACAGTTCTTAGAATTCTTGGAATAGAAAGCGAAGTCCCGGACAGCACTCAGGAATTTAAGGCTGAATAAGTACATGGGAGGTGGCATTAGGTATAAAGAAAGAGAGGTTACAAGTATCTTGGAGTCATCAATTACTAGCGCAGTTGAGACATCCATCACAGCTGAATTCCATATGAAGTCGTACGATGTAATCTGGCCACCAAGAGTCCAACATAATAACTGCAGTGACTTTGTTGGATTCCAGACAAACCTCACTCCATCCTGTCTTGGGTATCTAATTTCAAATTTTAAGTACCAGTGGTTGTTACTGAAATACCAAACCTTGACGCAGTCAAAGTTTTCACATCTGACAACGGCAGCAAGAAGATCTGAACTGCAATTCCACTTGAGAAATTCTATGGTTGCATTTGTTTGCTCATTGATGCTAAACAAGTTTCTTTCTAACCCATTCCTCTCAAAGAAAACTATTGAGGGGCACTCATTTTCTGATTTCCCATCATAAACAGCTGCAATTTTTGCTCCACTTGGCATCCAGTCCACAACCGATCCCATGAACAACTTTGATTCAGAAACAGCATGTACTGCTCCTGAATGTCGCTCCCAAATCTTAAGTCTCTTAAGAAAGGATGTCGAATCCTGCACCTCACTTAGTGTGACAAAGTACTTCCCATCACCTCGCCAAGAAATGGGGCTTTCAAATGAAGAAAATTGTGGTTCACCTGAAACCACAGTACAGTCACTAAATTTTCCAAATTAACCATAATAAATGGACACCAAAAGAAACCGCACAATGCCTCCGATTAAGGTAGGCTGAATATAAATTTACCAATCAATTACAAGTTAGTCCTAAACTCTGATTCATAAGATTATCTTTTACCACACATTGCTATTTCTCAAGCAACTAGCAAACACTAGGCACTAAAGCAAAACTGAAATTCCTAAAATCCACAAACAACGGAAAGAGGTCCTTACATACGTGGTTGCCATCTTCCGGGAGATCCTCAAGCGCGGTCTCGTACAACAAATCCCAATCCAGAGTCATCACCAACACCTGCCCAGACCCAGTAGTTATAGCAAGAAGATCACCATCCGGACTAGGCGCTATGCACTTGACGCCACCCTCCACACCACCGACGACTTGGGTAGCATTATCATCCACAGAATGCAGCAGCAGAAGCCCATTGCCAGTTCCCACCAAAAGCGCCTCTTTCTCCATGAGGTAACTAAATGAAGTGATGAAGTCCTCGGGATCCAATTCGATTTGATTAACTTGCGCCGATATCGAGGTTTTGCTCCATGCCCTTTCATTCTACACCACATTCAGTCACCAAATTAGGGTTCCAGTTAGAATAGGGAAATCAAACAAGCATGTATACAAACACATATATGTATATAGATATATAGATATATATATATATACCTGGATGGAGGAGTGGTGAGTGGCGTAGATGTTATTGGCGGAGGAAGCGAAGAACAAGCGATTCTGCTCGATGTCGAATGCGGAGAAGAGTATGAGCTCCTCTTCGGATTGTAATTGGAGATTCAGAGAGACCTCCGAGTAGAGCTTCAGATTATTCATTTTTTCCCAAATCTATGGAGCTCCTCAGAGAGAGAGAGAGAGAGAGAGGGAGGGAGGGAGTTGTGCCCTAGCTAGTTACCAGCTATGGTTGCAGTGAGGGTTTTGAGGGTTTAAGAAGAAGTTAACATCTCTCGGAGAGAAGACGAAGGTCGATTATAAGGAATCAAACGACATGTCGTGGTTTTGGAGATTTGTATCCTTTTTAGAGTATAACACTTATTTTTTTATATTTTTTTAAGGAAGAGAATTCGAAGTTGAGTGTAGAAAGAAGTGTATTTTGTAACATCCCGTAAAAAATTTGTTATAAAATAATTCTTGGGGATATTTTGGACACGTGCGTGATTATTTTATACACGGGACCGTGTAATTTATCTGTTTTGGTGGGTGCACAATACTCCCAAAACCCAAAATATCTCAATTTTCCTTCTTCTTCCCCGTCACTTTTTCTTATTTTCCTTATTTCTCTTTTTTCTCATTTCTCTCTCTCACTCTCACCGTATGTGCACAGTGCACTTCGACGAAAACCCATCGAACCGAGGCGAACTAAAATCACCACCATCTTCGTTTCAACACCCTGGACTCAACGGTGCAAACCGTTCGTCCAAACTCCCAACCGTTTGACGGAAAAAGCTCACGGAAGAACTAGACCTTTCCGGCGATTTTCTCACCATTCTAGACCGAGGTGAGGTTTCTAACTACCACCATTGGGTTCCTCTCATTGAGTAGATGAATTTTCATATGTCATTTGCTTGATTTGGTTGAGTTTTGACGTAGATCGACAAAGCTACAGTAGTCGCAGCCTTTCGAGGAAATTACAGGCCATTTTCCAAGCTTGTACAGCCAAACCAAATGTACACCGTCATTCTACTCCTCTCTAGCTTCATTTTGGTATAAAGAACGTGAAATTTGGCCAAGAAATGAAGAAGTTATGGAGATTTGAAAATTTCCCAGAAAACCAGCCAAAATTCCAGCGACAGCGACAACGGCGACCAGCGAAGCAGGCGACAGGAGCCAGTTGCAGTGGCGACCGGGCGGACCGTCCGTTGACGTCAGCAGTGACATCAGCAATTGGTCCAGACCGGCCGATGACGTCAGCGACCAAGAATATTCCTGGAATATTTCTTTTAACGCAGTTAGGAATATTCCGTTAGATTTAACGGAGATGTTGAAATATTCCGTTAGATCTAACGCCGTCAGTTGACCGGCGCGTTGACCCAGCGCGTGGGGCCGCGCTTAAGCCGCGCCTGTGCCGCGCCTGTGCAGCGCGTGAGGGCTCGTGGGGCACTATTTTTCAATTCCATCGACTCGTGACGACACGTACTACCTAGTGGCAGTACGTATGGTATTTTTCGAAGTGTTTCGGACCTCCGTGTTGAGCAAACAAGGGATAGGTTTAATTAATTAGTTTAATTGTAACATTTATGAGTTTAATCATTACTATAGTGATATCTCATATAGGTGAGACTTATCCAAAGGACTACCGGGGCAACCCAAGACAGGAGGGCTACGTCTCGGCTACTTACAGGTGAATGAGTGGGTCTTTGTTTTGATAAATGTATTATTATGTATGGTTTTTCAATGCTTTCTTTAATTTGTTAGCGTAACTCATATCATATGCGATTGTTAGAGGTAGAACATTCATATTATATTTGTCATACATGTTTCTATATTGTTGCTCATCAGTAGATGTATAACACCCCAGGTATCAGTACTCAGTCTTGTGGCCAGGACTAGCCTTGACGTTTGGAGATATCACTCCCAATACCGTTACGCAACTTTGGATCCATTGTAGGTACTAGCCTGTTCTAGGTTGCACTAGACAACTCGAACTTGTGTGGCGCACTTTGTGCACAACGATTAGCATTAGACTCGCGTCATTGTAGTACTTAGCGTATTACTAATATACCTAGCTTGTTCCTCGTAGCTTATCTACTTAGGCTTGTGTGCTTACATATGGATGAGCAGTAAGTCTGATTTTCGGGGAATACCCGTGTTTTGAGCATTCAGTTTGATGAACAGGGAGTACCCGTATTACTATTATAGTATTTTGAGGATCATACCGAGGAGTATGACGTATTTTCAAAAATTATACATGTTTTCCAACGAGGGGATAGTATGCTCTTGAAAACAAAGGTTTTATCAAACTTTGCTTTTTGACCCACTCACCTTTGTTTTGCGCCCCTCCAGGACTTAGTGGCGGATTCGATTCCCAGTGAGACGTGGGCTTGCTTCGGCTGTGGTTAGCAGTTCTAACAGTTCCTCCAGAGTATGTAGGATTCGCTCCTACTTTTAGTTAATTTCTACTTATCCATCCTCACAAGGATGTGAATGTTTATATTCCTTGCACTATTTACTATGCTCTAACTATTATGCACTTGTAATAATGAGTTTTACCCATCACCGCACTCTGACTTCCGCTTCCAACTCTAAATCTTTTCACGTTTTCACGTATACATGCATAATTGGTTTTCGTCACTTAACACGTGTCGGCCAGCACTTCCCGACACCTGGCGCTTCAGGATCGGGATGTGTTAGATTTACTCTTGTTTGCAACTCTTCTATTTTCAGGTTTAGCTTTTTTATTTGTTTTGATAAAACAATACTTTAAATTATTTTAATTTACAGTTAAGAACATTCAAATTTGAGTACAATGATACTTTAAAAAGTTATTTTTGTTGATTAGTTAGTCACTTTTGTTATTGAATGGGGAAAACTTAGCAAATGCCCGCAAACTTATGATCTACATGTTCTAATTGGATTGAAGTCTTTTGCATAAAAACTCCACACCTATTGATTGCAAGGGTGATTAAGTGGAAGCAATATCAAAGCTATTAATTAGTGCTAGACCGCAACCCATCTCTCTAAAACTTTAATATGGTATCAAAGCGGGTTTTCAGATCTGGGCTCAAATTACTAGGTTCACTTACAAATATGACCGATGTAGCTTCACGTGTAGCTAGGGGTGCAACTTGGATAGGAAATTCCGATTCCGACCAACTCCGAACCGAAAATTTCTAATTTTGGGGAACTCGAAATGAATCCGAAATCCGAAAAAAAATTGGATAGGAATTGGAATGTATTTGAAAATTTCGAATATTCCGAATTCCGAACCGAAACTTGCCGAACTCATTCCGATCTAAAAATTCCAAAATGTGCTGAAATATGCCAAATTTATAGCAACATACTTATTAATATATATAAATATATATATGCATAATAATATGCTTGCATTATCTGTAATTCCTTTTTATGTAGATATACTCAAAGTCTCAAAGATACACTTACAAGTATTTAACCTATAATAATGAGTTAGGATCCGGGGACATAGGCTTTTGACACACGTTTTTGTGAGACCCATCCCGTAATGTATTTCAACGATCCAACTGTCTATCTTTTATGTCTTACATCAAAGATCATGTCTACCAAAAATCACCCAAATCCGAAACCATATGACCGTTGAATTAAATTTAGTGTTTCTTTGTAGAATCGTATTCGTCCATTTCTTCACTACAAATGAATGTCTTAATGGTTTTGGATTTGTCTAATTTTTTGCAAGGATGATCTATGAATGATGTACTAAAATATAGACGGTTCGAATAGTTGAAGTACATTACGAAGGGGGCCCTACAAATGGGTGTCAAAGCGTGTGTCCCCGGATCCTAACCCATAATAATATAGGCTTTCTTGTTCATCTACCATACGTTTTTATTGTTATAGTACAATGGAATCGAACCCTAGACTGGCATCATCTAGTCATTATGATTGGATTAGAATGGATAACTCACTATATTTATTTAATCACAATGGATAGGCCTTGTCTAGTCACTAAGATATATTGGATGAGAATGGATAATTCACTATATTCAAGGTATACTGAAGGGAGAAACGAAAATAAAGTAGAAAATGGATAACTCATCAATAAAACTTATTCATTCTTGTCCCCGTCAAAATTGTAGGATTAAAAGAGATAAGTTTCATTCATATCAAATTCTCTTCCAATCCTCTTAAAAATAAAAAATCATTCACCTCAACTTTAATATAGCTTTATTATAAATACTAATCACTCAAAGCTAATCCTAGAGATTAACCGAAACTACTATAACTGTCTATAATAAAATGATAACAATGAAGTCATATATTTTTTATTATATTCATACTGTTGTAGGCCAAAAATTTCAGAGAGACAAGGAGAAAGAGTTAATGGAAAGCTTTGTGTCACATCCCGGACCGGCTCCGCCGTAGAACGATATTGTCCACTTTGAGCCACACCCTCACGGTTTTGTTTCTGGGAACTCACGAGCAACTTCCCAGTGGGTCACCCATCCTGGGATTGCTCTAGCCCAACCTCGCTTAACTTTGGAGTTCCGATGGAATCCTAAGTCAGTGAGCTCCCAAAATGCCTCATGCTAATTGGAGGTGGGCATTTACATATAAGGCACATCACCCTCTCTCCGTTGGTCGATGTGTTCTGTCACATCTTAGACCGGCTCCGCCGTGGCACGATATTGTCCGCTTTGGGCCACGCCCTCACGGTTTTGTTTCTAGGAACTCACAAGAAACTTCTCAGTGGGTCATCCATCCTAGGATTGCTCTAGCCCAAACTCACTTAACTTCGGAGTTCCGATGGAATCCGAAGCTAGTGAGCTTTCAAAAGGCCTTGTGCTAAATGGAGGTGGGCATGTACATATAAGGCACATCACCCCCTATCCGTTGGTCGATGTGGGATGTCACAATCCACCCCACTTAAGGGGAACCCAACGTCCTCACCGGCACATCAGAACCAAACATAAGAGTGGCTCTGATGCCATTTTGTCACATCCCAAACCGGCTCCGCCGTAGCACGATATTGTCCGCTTTGGGCCACGCCCTCACAGTTTTGTTTCTGGGAACTTACGAGCAACTTCCCAGTGGGTCACCCATCCTGAGATTGACCTAGCCCAAACTCACTTAACTTTGGAGTTCCGATGGAATCTGAAGCCAGTGAACTCCCAAAAGGCCTCGTGCTAAATAGAGGTGGGCATGTACATATAAGGCACATCACCCCCTCTTTGTTGGTCGATGTGGGATGTCACACTTTGACAATTGTATTTTGTAATTACTAATTGATGCTACATTAGAATTGTCTTTGATTTATGTGGCTATGATATATAAATCTAAAAAAGTTGGTTAATGTTGTATGATCATTATTTTTGAGTTTGTAATGTATCGTGTACCAAAATTAATCTAATTCCGAAATATCCGACAATTCCGAAAATGCTGATAATTCCGAATTGGCATCAGTTTATGGAATTCTGAAATTCCGATTCCGAATTTGGAACGTATATTCATTTCCGAAACTTTTTTGGATTGGAATTGAGAGCATGTGTTTCTGATCCGATCCGACCGAAAAATAGGCGTACGTGTAGCCTACTCCAAAGTGGTCCGACATGAGGGGCCGTGTTGAATAAAGCAACAAGTCCTACATTGACGAATCTCACAAGACAAATCACAATTTATATTAAATAGTTGAAATTGTAATTTTTTTATCTCTGTTAGACGTGCCATCAAGCTTGCCACATCTTCGATTAGCTTTTCTCAACTTGAATGGACGAAAACAGCCCTTAGTTTGGACAAAAAAGTTGGCAAATTTGACGATAAAAGATTAGTGGGACTGCTACAAATTCTCCCACATCAACCATCTCAACTCATTCATCTAATTAATAGTAAAACAAGGATTAATAGAATTGATTAAAAGCTGGTAAGAGAAACCAAAAGGGATTCAACCCGTATGCATTTCATTTTCCGCTTCAAGTACAATATTCTGGTAGCTACTTTGAATTAAAACAACACTAAGAAGACGACAACATCAATAACTATAAACCTACAAAGGTAAGTAAACTACTAATCCAAAACAGTCACTGTATGTCTCCGATTGCAGCGATTCCTCTGCCTATATCGTTTTCAAAAAAATATCGTAAAGTGAAGTCGGTGAGAGCTATATAACCTCTTTGATTGTGTACTCCTATCCTGTACAAGCTTCTGTGGTTCCTACATTTCACATTTAACATCTCATAACCTTCTGTTAGCAAAGACGCAAACAGAAAATCAACTTGCCGAGGACGTCAAATCTAGCACTGTATCATCTACACATCGAGGCCTCCACCTACTCCTTGCTATCAAAACTGGCCCACGAAGCTATTACCAGATGCTGACCCAACCGGACAGCCAAAACACATGTAAGAAAGAACCCTAACCGAGTTGTAAACCTTTTTCTTTTGCCGCTTCCACAACAGCGTTCGCATTTCCAGAAGTCATCATGGAAAGGTTTTGGTAGGACTTCCACAACTTAACAGAAAATGGATATACAGATAAAGCTCTCTTATAAAACCTCTCAGAAATAACCTCCACGCCAGCAATATTGCCCAAAGTTTCTGCAGCTTCAACCCATACATACTCTGGTGGAATTGGGACAGCATGAAAGATTGCACTGACCAAGTTCGAGCTAGCCCAAAACAAAGCACTGAGAGAAGTAACATCACCGCCATTGCTGCCACTGCTTAACAGCTTACATACAGAAATAGCTAACTGATAGTTGGATGGAGTTCTGTCCAAGATGGCTTCAATAAAATCCACCAGATTTTTTTGCTCACCGAACTTTTCCGGTAAAAGAGATGGTCCATACCATACTTCAAGAACCAAATTCACCAGAGAAAAATCAGATGAAAGTGGACTGAAGATATTACTAACTAGCTGTCGAACTCTTGGCTTCTTGACGTTGGTAATGAATTTTCTTGATAACGGCTCAGAGGTAGGGAAAGCCTGAGAAACACCTAAATAGCGCTCCAAAATCTTCTGTATGCCACTTATGCAACCATTCTCCTTTAACAATGATTCATCAGTAAGCATAAACGATGCATGTTCCCTAACACAATGCTTCAAGTATTCAGGAACAGCAGCATTCAGTGCCTTATCAAGGGCTGAGCGAGCTTCAATGTGGTCATTCTGCAAGAGCTTGTGCAGAGATAGATTAAGATGTCCAAACATCAAATCCATCTGCTTAGGATTGGAACCGACTGGCCGCTGAACTGAATCTGAAACCGGTCCCAGAGAGTTATCCGAGTGATCACGTCTCATTCCATCATAGGTACCATTTTGAAGATAGTGAACTTTCCAATTAGAATGAAACCAGCGTTCCATAACTTCTTTAGCCAAATCAAATCTTCCATCCTGAAGGGCACACTCAACATATTGATTCCAGATACACTGGATCCCTGGAACTTCTTTTGGCCAGTTACCAAGGGCTTCTTCAAATCTCCCAAAAAGCGAATCCCCAGGATCATGTTTATGTGCCCGAGCTGATATTAAAACAAGTTCTAAGCAGGATGGGTACAAAGTAAGATATTTATCCAAGAGGTTCCTACATCTTTCTAAGCTATCAAGAACTGACATGCACTTTAAGTGGTTGAGAGCAACGAAATGTGCCAATCTGAGACTAGATTCACTTTTCTCAAGTGATTCAATTTTCATGTATGAGTCTAAAGAACCTACTACTGTATCCATCAGCATGATAGCCCTCTGCTTCTCATCATCTACTAATTCCATGGAAGGCCATTCAATTTCACAGAGATCTTTCTGACATTCAAATTGCTGCAATACAGCGTCAGGAAGTTTCCTGTAAATAACCAAGTAAACACAACAAACCCCTAATATACATTTGTCATAAATACTTAGGCATGTGAGTATATTAGAGAGCGAGAGGGAATTAGGCTCATCAAAATTTTCGGCAATGAGGAAGAGTCCAAAAATTTTCTGAATGGCCTTCTCAATGTTACCAGACATGCATAAACAATCCATCTTTTGCAAAACTAGGTCTAAGATGCATGCACTAGCATGCATTCCATCTATGCCAGAATCAGGAGCAACGAGGCACAGTGTTGAGAGGGCAACATCATATGTTACCAATCGGTCATCAAGCTGCACCCGACTGTTGATGCACATGAGCCAAAGTTCATAAGATCGATCATTGTATTTTACCTGAAGAACAAGAGGAAAAGTGTTTCCAGGCAAAAGTTTCAATTTCTTGTCTCTAATGAAAGACACAAAGAACATGCTTAGAAAGAAAAGAATATGCCACTAGATACTAACACAAAAGAAAAGAAATGAGTACAATCAAAATGAAAATGGAAGTAGTTGAAAGCTAAATACAGCATATGAAGGCATCAAATGAGTTATTGTTAAGCATATTAATGTATAAAAACAGTTCAAGGAAATATTGCTCAGAGAAGGGATACCTTACGAGAGAGACATACATGAAACGGGGACACCAAGTGCCGTTGTCCCAAACCAATCCTACCACGCCACGTGGGACGCATGATAGGTTTGAATCAATGCCACCTTGGCATCCCTATTTCATGCAAGTCCTCATACCTTACAGGCTAACTGAGAACATGTAGGGTTGCCTGTATGGCTGTAATGCCTATAAGGGTGTATCCGCCCACACATGTGGAGACTGCCCCCGCTATTCATGCTCCGTAAAAGATAAGTCATAAGAGTAGGAATCATGTAACAGCGTACCGCACAGGAGAACATGTCATCCTTCCCTACTGACTTCATATTGCTATAGTAAATAAGTAGATAAAAAATCCACAGAATAATGGATGTTGGTTCTGCCTCAAGAGCTCGTGACAGCACAGGGAGAGCCTGAAAAACTCAAATACATAAGATGACAGTAACTGAAGCAGCTGAACACGATTATATTTAGGTCATACACCACAGGAGTTACCTTTCTCATGCCCTCAAGTTCATTAGCCTCCTGGCTGAAAATTAAAAGGGCCATTTCCAGGTATTGATCAATGTCACCCAAAGCTTGTGTGAGTTGATCCTAGATTAAATTTAAAAAGAAAGTTAGCATAACAAAGGTAACAGAACAATCACAAAATAAGATTCTTAGTCATCAGCATGTCACAGCAAAAAAAAAAAAAAAAACTAGGAAGAGGGAGCAGGGGGAGTCTTGACATGAGACATTCCGAGGAAACTCTGCCAAGTCTCATCTTCTAAAAATAAATGGATCTTATCCAAGTGCCAAGAATTTTTTGTCATATTACTAAGCCCCTTGCCTCAAATATTTATAAATGTTTTAGAGAAATAGTTCACATGGGAAAGATTGAGAACTCAATCTAAAATAACGTAAACACTAAACGGTACAGCAGTCCAAGCTTATATGGTGAATAGAAGGATTGAGATTGTGATACAACTAAGTTCCAATACAAGGCATAACTGCTTAGAAACTTAGGATTAATGAAACCCAGCTAAAGAAACTCAAATAACCTAAACACCAAGTATATAAACAGTAGTAGCATGCAATATTTGGCATATGAATGACAAAAAAAATAAAGCAGAATCAATAAACAAACCACTCTGTCATTGCTACTCTGGAAAAATGATGACTGTCTGTTCCAACTCACAGGGACCTCTATGTGACCATCATTTCCATGCAAGAATGGGCCATCTGCGGGAATATCTTTACGAAACAAATTTGCCAACACTAAGAAATGGCTGAAACACTTTTTCCAGAATTGTCCATTTCTCCGTGATAGAACAGATTCATATGAATGCAGATCAGCTTTCAGAATACCTAAGCCAACTAGATAGGTTGGTGAAGATATCACATTGTGATACAAGGGGGCTTTTGTTGAACCATCACACTTATTCCGATGCAATGTTGATCCAACCTGACAATCTGTGAACACATTATAACAAGAATACATGAAAGAAAATAAAGGTTCAAACTTTATCAAGGGATTGCTCATACCAGCACTACCAGAATTATCATGCTGATGTTGATACAAATTTGTGTTATAGTCCTTAACATGTTGCCATGGACACTCATCATTGTTGCATTTTCCTCGAAGCTCATACATGCAGAGTGGCCAAAAGGGATCAACAGCAGGACCACTGCTATAAGATCCAACTTCTCTTCCAGATAATTTCACCAGAGTCTCTTCCGGTGGTTCTACCATGGCACTGCTGGACCAAATATTCTCGGTATTGATACAAGTTGGACGCTGTTGACTTCTAGCTTGAGGTTCTATGAAACTTTTTGGGCATATGACTTTCATATACCCGAAAGCAGTCCTCAAGATGTTACCTCTGAAGTAAAACCTATCCTCAGAATATAAATTGGAGTGCGAGTTCACAGAAAGATTTTCGATGGAGTGCTCTCTTTGAATCTCAAGAGGAGCCTCAGAGGAACTTTTTTCGAGCCCATCCATGCCTGGAAGTAAAAACAGAAAATCAAAGAATAAAAAAGCGATGCGAAGCAATATAGATCAAGTAAAAGCTTTTTATGCCTACTCTGTGCCAAATGGATTCCCACTGTTTAACTTCACGACAATCATGCATAAATTCTGACTTGAGGTAACACAAACTGAGAGTTTCGAAAGCCATAGTTTGTACTTGTACAGTAAAGTAGCAATGAGTGAGTAATTCAAAATTCACACTATCAAAGTTGCTGTGTAAAAAAATAGGCTGGACGGGCACAAGCACTGAGTTTTGAAAATATAGTTTGTACTTGTACAGTAAAGTAGTAATGAGTGAGTAATTCAAAATTCACACTATCAAAGTTGCTGTGTAAAATAGGCTGGACGGGCACAAGCACTGAAAGGTGCTAGCCCAGCCTTGTTACAGACACAACACAGGTATAAATTGGGTCAGTTGGCATGAGCATGACCCAAATACTGTGAGCCAAAGTTTTGGGCCCATTAGGCAGGCAAGCTAGAGCACCACTCAGACCGAGCAGAAGCATGAGCACAAAATTGGCCTCAACCAGGCATGACTCATTTAAAAATTGTTTTTTTTCCTTTCAAAAAAATTCAAAAAGCAAATTGAAATGTTCAAGCAAAATACTTTTAATATCTAATTATAAATCAAACTTTGGCTCCCACTGCATAGCAAGAAAAGTTTATATGCCAAAGATGGATTGCTAATATTGTCTGAAATCAAATTTTATATCAAACTGCATGATAAAAGAGCAAGACTATATATGTGAATAATCAATTGTGGGATGCCACAGAATGTGTACTGAGAGATGTCACGCATCTGCATCACGCATGCCCTCAGGTTATGCATGCACCCAAAACATGATAAAACGAGATGGTCATTTGTCAAGTTCAAGATGATAAAAACACACATTGACCATGTAATGTTAAACTTAATCTACTCAAGAATCATAAATAATCAAGTGCATTGAGAATAACACCAAAAGTTCAATAAATGGACTTCTTTTTTCCCCAGATATAGAAAGACCAGCTCAAAAAGAAAGTTACCTTCATGATCAGATTGTTGATTCTTTTCCACTTCAGAGAAAGAAAAGCTCCCTTTAATTTCTTTGGTTTTTTCCATTCTGAAATCATTTTCAGCCCCTCGTTCCACTGAAATCTCTGTGCCATTACAAGAACTATTATTCTTTGACAATGTTTTTGTTCCTAGAGTTGCAAATAGTTTAGACCTCAACATTCTCTCGAGAAGCACAGGATCCTGGGAGTTATCGATAGACATTTTTCTATTTAATTCCTGATCTATGTCCTTTTGCTCATCTCCAATGTCTATGTCTTTAGGTTGAACAGATTCATTTTCAAATGAATATCTCTCTTCATCTTCATCTGCTGAATTATTTGGTTCATTGGATGGAGAGGAAACTCCATCTGCACCATTATTGCCTCGAAGAGGCAATGGCTCTGATGTACTAGCATCTGGTTCGCTGCATGGTTCTGACCCTATGTTTTGTCCACTCAAATGCTTGTATGATGTGTTGATATGAGCACTGTTAACACATTGGATGTCTGAATCACACGCTGCTGGATTAAAACCACTATGCTCAGGATGCATCTGATGGCTTGATGTAGGTATTAGATTCACATTTCCAGACATGTCATTAGCATGATCCAACCCAATTCCAGCTTGGTCATTCTGCCTTAACGACCATATCAAACTGGAATTGTCCACAATAAATGACCGCAAGTTGGCAGAATATACTTCTCTTTTGCGATATAGATCAGAACACCTAGCATTAGCCTCAAGCACATCCCTCTGTGCTTTACGATAAGCTTTCAGAGCATTTCTTTCTTCAATTTCACACCTTCGCCTATGTTCTTGTGCTTCCTCCAGATCCTTGTCCAATGTTTCCTCAATTTCAACCAAGGAATGTATATTTATGTCACCCTGTCCTGTGACCTTTGCATTACCAAAACAGTTCCAGAGGCTTGCATTGTTTAGAAATGCCTAAAGGAAATTAGAAAGAAGGAATATTAATAGAATTAACAAAGAACAGATAACAATCAAGAAAAAATATACAACCAGACTGATGAAGCGGATTACTGGTTCATCCATCATCATGTTTATCCTTTTTAGGACTTACCACTTTGTGATAGCTTTAGGATTTTTAGGTTTTTTCCTTCTCTATTTACCTCTAGGTAATTATTTAGGACTTTTAGGGTTTTACTTTGATCACTTCCTCAAATTTCTTTCTATTTCTCTCCTCTTAGTTTTTTTTTTTTTTCCTGTTAGTGCTCTACCCATTCTACATCACAGACATATCAGAAGCCTCTAATTTCTGACATAGAGACCAGAAAACAAACCTGACATATATTGTAGGAGGGATCAGATTTCTTGTCACTGGATGTGACTTCCTGATGGTCAGAACTTCTCATTATATTCTTTCCGGATGTTGATTTGTTCAAGAAGGAACCTGGTTCTAGACGGCGATCATTCCCATGTGTATGATTCAATTCCATAGTCTCCTGTAAAGTAAAATATATTAATAAACAAATACAATGGTAAACTTCTGAAAATGAAAACATATGCACCAAAAAAATTCTCATCAAAGTATACATAGGCAATCGGGTTTGTCACATCGAACCCTGTAGTAAAATGGTGTTTTACAAACTCATTCACGATGGATCAAGGCTAAGCAATATAAACTGCATGACAAGTACAGAAAAGAGTTGAAGGGACAATTTGGTGGATTAAGCTATAAAAGGTTATAAACTACACTGGACATATTAACTCTTCTTCATGTACAATTCAATGTTTTCTGCAAGCCAGAAATCACTATTATGGGAACAACTTAGACACCAGTTTCACACTATTTTAAAATTTCACAAACCGCTACATGAGAGACATTAAACACAATCAGCCAAAGATGGCTGCACAAGTTTTACCACCAATGAAAGGACAGTTCAATTATGAAAATGATATTAGGGCAGAGGAGAGGAAATAGGATAATAAAACCTACAATATAGGAAAATTAAATTAATCAGCAGCAGTACTGTGGTTATTAAAATATTCACTTACTGAGTTCTTCGGCAAATTATTGCAAGTCATACTTTCTGGTGATGTCACCTTGTTTAGTGTAACATAAGGATCCACCAGCTTACTCCTCCCATCGGACTGGATGAATTTAGTATTGATGCCAGCACCTGCAGGAAGAAAAAACAAACAAATCACCTTGATTGATGAGGCATCTCAAAGTGCTAAACAGAGTTAGTTTCAGAGAGAGAAGGCAAGATATTCACCATCTTTCACTCCACTATGTATATTTTCTGATGTAGCAGCAACATGTTTATCATTTTGATTTTTCCATTCTACGATGCTTGACTCTGTTGGACCTGGAATTCCTTTCTGGCCATGATCGATCTTAACTCTGTTCATTGGACTATTGTCCTCCACTGCTGAGACTTTTGATGATAAAATAGATTTTGCAACAGGTACATCTTGTGGGCCTAGAACACTTGGCTGAGTGGAAAAAGAGCCACCAACTTTCAACCGTTTCTTGTCTGGCTCTTTTGGTTCTATATGTGTAACATCAGAATATCTCAGACTGGATTTACCAGCTCCATCTCTGTGTTGGCTCACAGCATTATCATCCCTACATGTAATTGATTCTTTAGTTCTCTGGGCAGACTTAAGCTTTAGTTCACTTTCCCGAAGTGCAATCTGATGCCGCAAGTCCTGAAGTTTACTGTTGTTCAAGCCCGCACCTTGATCACGTATCTGATGCCGCAAATCCTGAAGTTTACTAGTGCTCAAGCCCGCACCTTGATCACATCCACGCTCTTGGCTCACTAATTTTTTGTTCATGGAATCATAATTTCTAACTCGAGATCCTTGAATAACTGATGAAGGCCCAGAATCCCTAAAATTTGCTCCACGGATTTTGGACATTGATGAGATAAAAGTGCGATTCATAGCCAATTTTTTGGGCATTACTTTGTCCACATTCCTGGCTGTCTGTTGTAACTTGTTTGATCTTGCAAGTGATGAAGTAGGTGGCTTTCCATTAAAAACCACTCCGGTCACATGACTTTTAGTTTCTCTAGCTTTTTCTTTCAAGTGCTCTGTTTCTTCAGAATCACTGCGACTATCATCGTCTGAGAAGTTTATAACAAGATTATTGTTGGACACCCTATGGGCACGCCATCCAGATGAGGCAGATTTTAAAGGTATTCGGTTCTTATCATTGCTCTTCTGGGAAGTAGGCTGTATGGATGTTTGGGTCTGAATATCAGCAGAGCTTGCAAGATCATTTCCACATACAGCCTTCCCTGTTAGATTAACATAAATCCATCTAACGAACTTGTAGTGCGGGAAAGGAATATGTGTCATTAGCTTAGCTTATATGCATGACTCACTTCACCATACATCATGAAAATACGACGAACAATAAGTATGCGAAGCTATTGAAGCACCAAGAAAGATGCAGATGTACATGTAAATAGTAGGTGTAATATGGTGGTCTGGTTTTTGACCACATAATTTAATGGGAAAAGATGCACAAAAAGTCAGTGTCCAGCTCTAGTACAAAACACACGAGCCACCAACTCTGTGTGAGAGTTGCCATTAAGTACAATAGTTTATAGCATCCATGTCTCCTTAACAGATGTGCATTATATTTTAACCCACATGACTAGAAGTAATTTCGAATTGGTCAAGGCACGGTATGAAGAAGGATCAGCCATTATCAATGCCAGTTTGGCACAACATGGGAGTTGACATTGGTGCTCTGTATAAAATTTTCCAACTTAAACAATATTTAAAAGAACAAAAAGGACGCATCATCTTTCATTGTCACGGCAAGCAAGACTTACCCACTTGAATGCTTTGAGTGAGTTTGTTCAATGGTTGAACAGGCACAGCCCCTGAAGGAGGTACGCTGATACCAGTGGAATGTGGAGCAGAGCAAATCGTATTGTCCTGTGAGATAGAGAGTACCCATTTAACACCTTCATCATTATTTTTGCAATTTATTTTGTAGCAGTGCAGTAAATAATAATAACCTCAAAAAATCGAATGTAATAACAAACATTTTGCTGCAAAACAAAGCACATGATATAATCAGATTTCAAAAATTAATGATTACCCAGAAGACTCAAAACATCACACATTTAGCTAAATATAAATCCCAATTTCAAATTTCACCTTATTTTTCACTCCAATCTCAAATTTCACCTCAATTTTTCACTTCAAAAAGTAACGAACTCATAAAAAGATTAAATAAATCCAACACACTTACTCAATCTAATACAGTACGTTAACCTAAGTTAAGTGGGAACTTCATTGCTACGAACAAAACCTAGCATGAGAAATTGATTCAGAACAAAGGGAATTCCCATCTGTTCTCTCAGATACCAAACAAATACCAATCATACAGATAACACGTACGTATGCTCAGAAACAAAAGGAATCGGAAGCAAATCCAGTTTCCAAAACAAGGGTTTGGGGAGATGAACATACGTCATTGTCATCGTCGGAAGACAGCTCGCCTTCTTCTCTGGTTTCGGGAGGATTGGAGGAAGGGAGCTCCGAGTTAGGGTTCGCGTTGGGAGGAGGAGGCGGCAGCGGGGGCTCCGACGACACCGTCGGCGTGGCGGCTGTGGCGTCCTCCATTGTTGAGTCCATCGCGCGCAGAGAGAGACGAAAACGCAGAGACTTTTGAGAGAGTAATTTCGTCGAGCATCTGGGGGGTGTGATATGGGGAATGGAGAGAGTCAATAATGGAAGGGGGGGGGGGTCAAGTTTTGCTGACTCTGTGTGTGGGAAAAGGAAAACGCGGTTTCAGGAATTGAGAGAGGCTGTAACTTGTACGACGTGAAATTCACGATATGAGGTGGGGAGGTGGTTTTTTATTTTTTTTTTTTGGGGTTGTGCGTTTTTGTGATGCGAGCATATGATTGCAACCTTTTTCGCTTTCTTTTTGTTTTTTGTTTTGAAAATAAAAAATAATATGAAATTATTTATTACTACCACAAAGATCTACAACCCCGGCTATTCTGCCCGAACTTTCCCCACCCCAAAGGTTTTATAGCGGTTGTCGTGGTCTTCTGCATACCGGGTTTAATATTTGCCCCAATCACGAGGTACTGATAGTGCACTTCTGCATTATTCATTTTCAAAACTATATAGTTATTTCGACATTTTAGTAAAAATAAAGATAAAAAATGATATCGTAAATTCAATCTCTCCAATATTTTTTTTTAAATATTGTGGTGTTCCTTCTTCATTCTTGTGTTACTTTTGAGTAAATATTGTGGTGTGCAATGTGAAATTCCTCGTTATTTTTCAGTAAGCTTGTTAATGGTTATGCCAAGGTTGCAGGGCCATTGGTATTGGGTGCGTTTCAGTTCTTGACGCTAAAGCTATTGTTTAAGAATTGGGTTAGTTTGGGCACATAGAATGCATCTAAAAATTTCGATAGTCGAAGGTTGTCCAATGACCCCCAAGTTATTTGATTCTACGGTATTTTTCGTGAAGCCAATATAGTTGATGATATGAGGTCTTTAGGGAATCGCCCCGAATCTTCTTTGTAAGTCGTTTTTTGTTGTTTGTCTTTGGATTTTTATCTTTTATTTTTGTCGAAGGTTCTATTACTCGACATGAATATATAATATATAATCATACAACTTACGAATTAGCTCGTGATCTAAATGATAATTCTCAATGTCCGAGGAAGTCCTCCAAATTGGATTCCTCGATTGTGATCTCAATATATTGATCAATAAATAAATAAAAATCACACAGCTTATCGATCATATATGACATGTAATACAAGAAGAAAACTAATGAGGATCATCTTTCATTAGCATTGATGATTTGGTACATCTTTCATTCCATTTCTCTTTTTACAAGTTAAAGGGATTAATAATTGCCAATAAAAGCGACACACTTTACATGAATTAATAAATATGATCATATTTATAATTATATATATATATATACACATATATATATATATTATATGTATACTGAGTACAGAAACCATTGATATTTATTAGAACCTAGCTGAGAGGAACTGCATTTGCTTGAGAAAAGGAGTTAGGGTTTCCATGAGCTTCTCGCATGGATGATTGTGAACTCCTTCATACGTTGTGACGACGATGCTTGTGTCTTTTGATAGCCTCTGGACCTGCTTCTTCACACTGCATGTGTTGTGTGTGCATCGATAGTAACTCCTATATATATATATTATACACACACACACACACACACAAACATGCATACATGTTCAATGTTAATTAAATTGAGACAATAAGAAGAATTAAACTAACTGAATCAAAATTATTAATTAAATTAAACCTGGGATATAAGGTGTTCTTGACGGCTTTCTGTCCGTACTTTCTCCAGCGGAAGCCATCATCAAGATTATCATCCGCACTCGGAGTCTGGAAGGCAACCCTAGGCCGGCTCGATCTTCTCTTACTATTCCTACTACTACTCGCACCGCCTTTCCTTCTATTCGTACCCTTTTCTTGCAGATCATGATCAGAAGCTTGATGAATAATATTATTTTCAGTATTATAAGTAATCTGATAATCATGATCATGATTATTATTAGTAAGTAGGTCACCTGCGGGTTGACCACCAGAGAGAAGGCTGAACCAGTCAATGCCAGGTGGAAGCTGGACTTGGTGATGAAGAGGATCTGGAGGAAGAGAATGATCAAGGAGGTTGATGGAGGAAGATGATGAGGGTGTAAAGAGGTTATTTTGGGGTGGGAATAGTAATGCTGGTGAGGATGATGATGTTGCTGCAGCAGCAGGTGGAGAATATGAGAGAGAGGGAGAGATGAAAGTTGGAAAGAGGAGAGATGAATATTGGTTTTCCATACATGAGAGAGAGGGAGAGAGAGAAAGAAAGAGCGAGAGAGAGAGAGAGGGGGGGGGGGGGGGGAGTGAGAATGTTTGGTGATGGAACTTGGAAGTATTTATATATAAACTTTCAACCAATAGTTGAAGGTGGTGGAAGGTGAGAAGAGGTTGGGCTGACCCACATTACTACTACTGCTGTACGTATGAGAGAGAGAGAGAGATGAAAGTTGGAAAGAGGAGGCTTAATTAGCTAGCTACAGCTTAACAAGGGTTGATCAATCTCTAATTTTACCCTGGGAGGGGTAATGTATATGTAAAGCCAACTACCTCTCAACTACTTCTGTTGAGCTGCCCTTAATTAATCTCAATTCAACGGAGAGATTAGCTAGAGAGAGACGTGCCTTAACATGTACATATCGTGATCACCAATGCTTTTCATTGCATGCATATATTTTGCATTTGCAATTGCATGCTTCTCTCTCCCTCTCTGTGGATAGGCACATGCATGCCAATAACTCTTTAAGATTGGATAAGAAGAAATTTTTTTTTTTTAATTTAAGGTATATTGACGGTATAGGAGAATAATTTTTTTATTTTGTCAGATAAATTATCCGGTCTATAAAAATTAATTAGGGATAGTTAATCTCACTCTGTAACAGTGTTCTAAAAATCGGCCTAGGCGGCGCCTAGGCGCTAGGCGGGGATCTTCCGAGGGGATTATTAGCAAATCGTTCTAAAAATCGGTTTAGTGTTAGGCAGTCCTAGGCGGGGGCCTAGGCGGTGCTTTTTTTTTTTAATTTTTTTTAAAATGCAAAATGGTTTTCTGGGAAGAAAACCCAAAATTCCTAATTTCTCAATTCCCCATTTGAGTTTGATACGGAGGGAGTCTTGGAAGGAAATGGAGAATAAGAGATTGAGGCCTAGCCTTGCAACTTTATCTCTCCAAATTCTTAATATAAGTATAGTTTTTTATTTTTTTTTAAGTGTAAATAGACACTTATTTATATGATATTAATAAATTTATTTAAATCCGCCTAGTCCGCCTAGGCGCCTAGGCTAGGCCCCTGTTCGCCGCCCGACTAGCGCCTAGCGCTTTTTAGAACCTTGCTCTGTAACCTCAGTCAGATCATGTTGTTCACCCAGCCAGACCACGTGGTCCATGTGACCTAGACACAACAACAAGGGTCCCCTTTTTTCCTCGAAACCTCACACACAAGCCTAGAGAAGGACTTGCATAGCACGGAACGCAACCGTGGCGATTAATCCGTGCTATACAAATTGTTATCCTTCTCGTGACCTATACCCAATACCTAGACCAAGGATCCCTTAATCTAATCCAATCCAATCCAATCCTAGTTACCAAACATTACTGCTCTTAATTTGTAGTTTACATGATGTGGGGTCTGGACGTGGGAACCAGTATCCTAATTGGGCCACGTAGATGGACTTCCAGCCTTACATGACAAAGAACACCGAAAGGCCTAAACCAGTCTGACGATGAAAATATCGCGGAATAAACACACTAAACAAAAACTCTATAGTGCTCTAGATTATAGAATGCTACGGACTTTTTAACCGTCAAATCTTAATTTTTCTGTTTTTAACCAACATATAACGGTTAAAAACTCAGGGTATCCGACATAGAAAATTCCCACACTCGCATGTGAAGCTTTGCTAAGAAAACTACTTTTGAATCAACTCATCAGCACGAATTGCAGCAATTAACATATTATTGCGGAAGAAAAGTGGGCAAATTACATTGAGAAACAGCACTGATCCAAATGAGGTCGTCACACGGAACAGCTCTGATGCAACAAAATAGCTCAACAGCTTCAGCCACTAAAAGCATGAACACACTAAATTTCAATTTCAGCTTTCTATAACCTACGATTGTTTGTGCCGGCTTTAATCTACCATCAAGAGTCGATACTAATTCTTCGACTGAAATGCAAAAACTTTCTGCAAGAACAAAATACATGTGTTCGGAATTCAGCTGATGATCATCCTGTTAAGGAAGTCGGCTTTCTCAGGAAAGTACTCCATCAATTCATCCTTGGTCACCCAGACAAAGTCTTCACACTTCCCTACGTCAAACTTGTTGGTTGCAATCACTTGCGACTTGAAAAAGAATTGCTGAAAAAAAAGGGGGAAAACGAAATTGTGATTAATATACAGGATCGACAGGCAACACCAATATGCATTTAACATTTATCAGCTGAAGCCAATCCCATGTAAGAAAGAAAACATAATTTACAAAAGCATACCTTAATATTCTCTGCTGACTGTTCCATATGTCCCATGGGAGCATTTCCAACAAAGTATGTGTGTGACAGATCTCCCAAGACAGATTTTAATGCAGATTCTGCACACTGAAAATAAATCGGATTTATGTAACCGAAAAAAAAAAAAACCGAAGAAACTACATGGGATTTCAGGAGGATACAAAAGAAGAGAAGTATATGGCATTGTATAGCACCCATCACCTTCCGCAGTGTCTCTTCAGACTGGTAAACTTTTTCTGGAAAATGCCAGACTGACTTCCCAGCAGATCCATCCGTGTCTCCGTAGAGAAGAAGATATAGTCTTTTGTCAATTGCCCTCTGCAATGACCTAAAGAACAAGAACCAACTTTTAACATTGTGTTTTTCACATAGAGCAAAAGTAATTACCCCAAATTATCAATAAAAATCACTCAAATGTCCAACAGCTAGCAGTAAAGGACAATTTATCCGTCTTCTAACATCCAAGAAGGTTGTAGAAAAGGTTTTACAAAGAATATGAAGATCCCACAGTATCATAAGCAATAAGAACTTCAAACAAAACTGTAAAAAAAATTGCAAAAAAAAAGTAAGAATAATAACTGGACTTTTATATAGCACCATCAAAATTATACTCCATACTTTTTATCATTCGTTTTGCCGGCTTCGGTAATCCGTGGAGCAGGTACATAATCAATTTGGTAGTCACCTTTTCCCCTGTTCACCAAAAGTAAGTGTCAAGCTAGAGGATAACTTCTCTTTGCAATTGTATTGTGGGCATCAAGTGTAAGTAAGTCTTATACAATAAACCAAAAAATCGCTTATAAACTTTGATACGATAGCTTGGTGGATGTACGCTTTCAGTGCTTCCCATAAAATAAGAACATAATGAACGAGATGGGAAGGTGCTTTTGCAATGGCGGTTTGGTAGACTAATCAATGAATCATAATAGAATTTCCATTCTCATTCACGAATGATAACTAAATGCATTCTTAAGGTCTACGGTTTACAAATTAGTGAGTAGAACAGAAGTGAACAACCGTGATGTGTTTGCTACGATAGAGGTAAAAAGAAGCGCCAACATTTATATCAAAAATAGTTGTTTCTTTCATAACAACATATCCCCAGATGAAGTAGTAAACCTTCCAAAAAAAGAACCTTACCTGGCATTAGACTTATCTAAAAGCTCATCTGGATATATGCGCCGATATTGCTGTCGCCACCGAAACCTGTAATCCGATTCCAAGGGCAGTATGAGCCACTCTAAACAAAAGCGCTTTCGTAATCAAGATAAATCAAAGCAAAGTTATACAAATTTAGGTATCGTAGTCAATATCTATCACATAGCACATTCGCCAGACCAAAAAACCAAAATTGAAGGCATCATTCACTCGTCCCGAACCCACCCGCCAATTGCGACCAAGACAAAGCAGTCAAAATTATAGATTTCTACAGCAATGTTTTGCCCCATATTTACAATTTCTCACATTTCTTTCCAAAACTTTCTCTGCAACTAAGCCCTACCCTCTAATCTAGTTCACTTTCCCGCATTTTCTCAGCAACCAAACAGAAAATAAACAAGAAATAAAAACATCTCGAGAGCGAGAGGGAGATTGAGAAGCAACTTACGCGAATTCCTGATACGCATAAACGACGGGGTCGATTTTGGGAATGACGACAGGCAGCCTCTCGAAGAGTACAGACGCGACGATTTTCTCGGAAGAAGACGATGAGCTCGTGGAAAATCCACGGCCTCTCGCCAGAGGCCCACACAAAATCGTGACCGTCCTCTGCATTCTGGATCCACACCCGCCCAGAATCTCGACCGGGGAATTTCAGGAAAAGCCCTTTCTAGAACCCCTGGTTTCTTCGGTGGTGTAGTTGTGTGTGCTTGAAATGGAAAAGGGTCTGATACTGTTAAAAATTACGAACTCTAGCCATTATTATAATCTAAGTATTTAAGTTTCGGTTTCGTTAGATATATTGGTAATCTAAATTTAGAGAAATGCCGATATCAGTTTAAAATATTAAATCATAAATGCTTGCAAAAAGTACGTTTGAAATTTCTACAATTGCCTCAATTACCATGCACGTGTTTGCATGGTAGTTGAGACAAATTTTTTTAGAGCATTTCAATTTCAAATTACACTTGTCTTCACACAATAAACTCTCCTTCTTAATTATCAAATTTGGTTTGATGGTTTGTTTCTTCAAAATTCATAAGAAAATGTAGTTCATGGGGTATTCACACGCTTAAATTTTTTTTTTTTCATTTTCTCAGTTTCTACACTCATTTTTCACTTATAAATCTACACTCAATTTTCAATTATTTGAAGATGTCTTTGATGGTTTTTAATGGTGTGGTTCGTCACTGCATGTTCAATTTACGCCGGAGCTCCTTAACATCACTAAAATAAAGATTTTTAATTCTTTATGCGGTTCTTCTGCTTCATTCTCAAAAAGGTCCCCTTCAAGGTTCTAGGTTTCTTTCTCAAATATAAAAAATTTCATCAAATTATACATTTTTCTGGTGAGCAATAGAAAGCCATTAAAGCCATGAATGAAGAATGAGCAATGAATACACAAGAATGAACAAGTGGCATGACTACCACATTTTGCGAAAATTTATGTCACCAAATAGAATGATTGAGCTTATCGAACAGTTTTTTTGAAGCCACGTGAGTGCATTTCGACAAACAAAGAGGAGAATCGGAGCTATGTTGAATTTTAGGGTTTCTGCATCACCTTTGGTTGCGGATAGGCAATACCCCATTAGCCCCTATATGGCTATACTAGATGAATTTTCAATCGAAAGACGCATTGCATATGATCAACCAAAGCAAAACTATACATGCGTGCCACCATTAGGATCAAATTAAATTCTAGTTTTAGACTTTGACTCTTGAAAAAGATCAAAACTGTAATGTAGAAGACTATGTCTATTCAAAAGTGATTAGTTGAAAACAAGCTTTTTGATAAGCTCATTTTGAAATGAGTCTCAAACCGATGGAAGTGCAAGTTAGTGAAAACCTACAGAAAAACAACAAAATTTTCTTGAACACTATTTAATTTTTGAAGAGAATCGATTTCCATGATTGAATGTACCTCAACGTAACCCTGATTTTCGACGTCAACCAGTTTCCAATGCAAAAATTTAAAACAAAATTCCAATCTATTATCTTGGTGGAGGACTTAGGAGTATGCATGCGTTAATTTTAATGCGCATCCAACTCCTACCCAGCCACCAACTACAAGCATGCAAACACTGTCTCCATTAGAACCACGGTTTGAGGTGATTCTAATGTACAAGTATTTTTTGAACTCATTTGTTTAGATTCAAAATTCTTTATATTTAAGTTTTATATCGCAGTTTTTCGAGTGTTTAAACACGAACTATAAGAGATTTTACACCAAAAATACATTTTGTAGAATATGAAGACGATAATTTGGTGTTATGGCAAGGGAAAGAAAAACAAAACAAAAAATCCAAAACCCAAAAAAGGTCAAAAAGAAAAAGGGGACGATCGGTATGATGATACCGACTCTGTTCAGTAATAATCGGTTGTATTACCCCGACTATAGTACATAGAATCGGTAATAACATACCGATCGTCACCTATTCTAATTTTTTTTTTTTTTTTCTATTGGGTTTTTGTTTTTTTTTTCTTTCTACGTTACTTTATTTGAGTTCGTTTGGTTTTCGTTCTTATCTTGGTATATGGTATGAGATAAGTTTTTTTGTTAATAAAAAATTGCACACATAGACATGGTAGTTGAGAGGCAAGATATTGACTAGCAACTATAATGAAACTTATAATTGAAATTGCACCTAAATTTCAATCGAAATATCTCTAACATCTATCAAATTGGTCAGATATTTGACTGAAGTATAAAAATTTTACCGAAATTCTTGATATTGCCGAAATATCTTCGAAATTTTGAAGATATCCTGTATATATAAATTATCGGTAATCTCATTTTAAGGATATATCGATAGATATTTCGATGATATCGGAGATATTTTAATCTATGATTAGCATAAATAATAAATACCAAGATGGTGGGACAATGTTTTGCTTACGATTGACGCTTGTCTCATTTCTGACTACATTTCTTGGAACGTGCATGCTTTTAGTGAGGGAGTGCAACTTATTAGAACGGATTCACCGCCATGTGACGCTTAAATTCAATAATGCAGTGTCATGTGAAAAAAAACTTATTTATGTCATTGTACAGTTGAATTAGAACGTCATATTGATGGTCAACTCGTTTCATGTAGTTCTCCTATCAGTAAGGAGAAAATTAGGAGGCGTGGGACCAAATACAAGCAGGGGACCTTGTGTGAGTAAGACCACACGGCAATGTGGTCTGGGCGGGTGGACACACAAGAATTTGCGTCAAAAAGACAATTGTTAACAAATTTTTGCTACTTTTGTGTAATTTGACATATCATCCAATTCCATTGATTTCTCTATCAAATAATGACCATAATTGCAAATTACTAAATTGGACGTATCATAATTATCTGACAAATGAACACATAACATGAAGTTTAAGTGGTTTATTGTAAATATTTTTTTTGAACAGATTTTGCAAAAAAATATATATTTAGACCATATGGTAATTGCACAAAGATGCACAAATGTTGATGCGGTGTTTATGGAATTTTTCCCCAACAAGAAAATAACAAGCTCTATGATCATATTTTTTTTGTAATTGACGAACACGTGTCACATTTCTGGCTACGTTTCACGGAAAGTGCGTGCCCCCCCCCGAGGAGGACAATTGTTAACCGCCTTCTGGCAAATATAATTGCAAAACCTCAGGTACGATACTGTTGAGCTCTGCAAAACCAAAAACCCTTCACTCACTCACTGTCTTCCAAAACCCTCAGCTCTCAGCGATTTACCGAAAATGCCCCCGCCGCTCGACGTGTCTCTGGACGACCTCATCGGGAGGCGCAAGGCGGAGAAGTCGGAAGCCAGAGGGCAGCGCCGTGATTTCAGAGGCCCCCCAGGCGGCCGAGGCTACGCGCCGGGACCCACTCGTCAGCTCGTAAAACGCAACCCCGTCAGAACGGCGCCGTACTTTCTTAAACCGGTGCGCCAGGGTTTCTCTTTTCCTACATTTTCCGGTTTGATGAGTTTAATGCATTGTTTGGTTGCTGAGAAAATGCGGGAAAAATTAAAATAAATTAATATAATATTATTAGTATTATTTTTCAAAGAAAAATGTAACCTTTCTTGCGCGTGTTCAAATTTTCTAGGCGGAAGTAAATTTTCTGAGCTACATTTTCTCGGGAACCAAGCAAGAATTTGTCTTTCTGTGTATTTAGCTCTGTTATGCATTGGGTTTTTGTTGTTTGTGTTTGATACAAGTGTGATGCAGAAAATGCAAGTTCCAAGATCAAGATTTGAGCAAGAAATGGATGTGAACATGGGGACAGACTCAGAGAAGGGAACCAAATTATACATATCTAACTTGGATTATGAGGTTTCGAATAGCGATATTGAGGTAGCTCTTTGTGCCCTTTTCGGTTTTATTTATTTATTTGTTTAATTTGTTTGTGTGCAAAACAATGTAATGTTTTGGGGTTTGGTAAAATTTCTATGGGGCAACGTAGGTGACAGCCTTAAGTTATCACAAGAAAAGTAGAAAAATAAAGCAGAGTTGTATATATGGTTATGTGGTGGGTTTGCAGACTCAGAGATGAGGGGGTATCAAAGGAAGTGAGGTGTAATATACTGTATTCACTATCACGCTGAATCTCCGTACGGTTTTTGTTTGAAATGGGGTCTATCTTTAAATATAATCTTTGTAATCTATGTAGGGTTGGAGTTAGAGGGTTGGATGAGCAAGAAAAGTTTTACGGAACCAAGATTAAGAATGTGTCGTTTCATGCCTCCTGTATCTATTTGTTTTGTTTCTTTTGTTTTTGCTTGTGTATGTGCAACTGAATGTGAGTGTTATGCGGGTAAAGTCAGAAACTTAGCAGTTGCCAATAATTCATAGGGTGCTGCTCAATCCTACCATTGGATATTTCTTAGTTCTTCTTGATGTTGTTAAGCTCGGTCGTCAGCGTGTGTTAAACTTAAACTGGGTTGAACTCTATTTATCCACCACTTGTTTGCTATTAAGTGAAAAACTTGATAACCACAATTCTACCTTACAGTTGCTCTTCTCTGATATTGGTCACGTGATACACCATTCAATCCATTATGATAGGAGTGGAAGATCAAAGGTATCGTTCGATTTTTACATCAATAGATTGTTTTCAAGTATGTTTTTCGTTTTGATGGCTTATAAGGTTTGCTTATATTTAGGGAACGGCAGAAGTTATCTATCTACACCATTCAGATGCTCTAACAGCAATTGAGAGATATAACAATGTTCGGCTTGATGGAAAGCCAATGAAAATTGAGATTGTGGGAGTGAGTCCTGCTGCTCATGTTCCTGTGCTTCCAATTACAAGTAGATTGATGGGAAAACCAAACGTTGTCTTCCAAAGGTATATAGGTTCTTTCTTTCTTTTGGGTTTATCTGTATCCATATAATGCGTCTTTGCAGTGTATTAAAGTCAGGACTGACAATAACCGGAAAAAAGAGAGAGACTTTCAATTAGCCCGAGCTAAATTTGTAGGCAGAATATTAGCTTGTCATTAACGGAGGTAAAATAATTCGATAAGTAATGTATGTGTACTAGGCTGTTGGTTATATATGTGCAAGACCGTGCAAACATTGAGACGCATTCAGCAAAAGTTGACTGTTAGAGTATAAGTAATATACAATCTATTGTCTGCAATTAATTGTTGGAAAATTAGGAAAGAAAAGGCATGCAAAATATAACTTTGTTAGCGAATGTTTTTCTGTTGATGCCATCTCAGTTGTCTTGACTATGTATTTTGAGAGTCTTAGCTTATATTTTTGCACCTTATCGACCTGCGCTTTGTTTGATACAATGGAAAATACCATTATTAAGGAAAGGAAAGGAATTTCCAGTAGTCATCAACTTATTTTTTGTGACGTGCTTGGGCAGTGGACGAGGTCAAGCTGGTAGCAGGGAATTCTTTCATGGTCGTAGTACTGGTGGCTTTGGACTTGGAAGGGGCTATGGACAGGTGAAGCAGCCTCGTGAGCAGGTGAAGCAGGGTCCTAAGAAGGTGAAGCCGCCTCGTGAGAAAGTGACTGTTGAAGAACTGGATGCTGACTTGGAGAACTACCGCCAAAACGCTATGCTGATGAATTGAAGTCACATTTGGAATGTACACACTGGTAGTTTAGGGAGTTAAGTCGCAAACTGGTATAATATACGTATATGGAGCATTAGCTACTAGTATAACTAGCTCCTTGATACTTTAATCTTACAGTGGAAGTAGTAAGTTCCATTTTGTGCTCCATGCTAAGAGAGTTGCAGCTGCAGAAAGAAAAATGCATACAATGCCACCCCTTTTGGTTTTATTATATGAACATCAACGATGAATTTCTTGGCCGGAAAGCATCTTTCTTCCTGGCTTCGGCCGCGATCTTCTGGGAAGTATTTCTGATTTGGTTGCTCATTTTTATCCGTTTGCGCATTTCTTTGTTATTTCAAGTAAGAAGCACCAAATGCTTGTCAAATTCACTTCAATGGTAGGCAGATTTGACTTATGTTTTAAATACGACTAGAAACTCGCACAGATGTAGAACGCGATGTGTACACGATTAACACTATTCTATTTATGTTTAACAAAATGAAATCGTAATTAGCACTAACAAATAGTCATCTTGTACTTCTCTTTCTCTTTCATTTACTTTTCACTAAAAACGAGTGCATGATGACTTTTTGAGAGTCCAAATAACACATGCCTAGAAAAATTGTCACCTTGAAGACGAATAATATGAGTTGTTATATCATTTTGTTATTATTTTTACATTGTTTTGCTTGTTGATCAACCCGTAGAATGTGATAGTAGAAATTTAGTGATTTTTCTTACTTTCCGTAACTTTAAAGGTGTATGACGGTAAGAATTTAGTAACAAATAATAATCTTTCATTTCCCTAACTAATTGGAAACCCTAATCAAACATAAATTTCGGTTTTGTTAAATATGTAGCATTCCCCAAGTAATTAAAAAAAAAAACCCTATAACCCAAAACTTCAGAATTCTCTAAATCTTTGGTCTTTCACACAAACTTGTTCGCTCCATCTCTCCTTTTTTTTTTGTCTGCTCTACTTGTTCTACTTCTTGTGTTTACAAATGGCAATTGTATATCTGCTTTCTAATTTCTTCATTTATAATTCTTTTTCGGCAAATTTACTGACACATTTTATTGGTAAATTTGCAGTTTTCACTTTGCAACAATCAATTCCACAACGTGCTGCAAGTCAGCGACCAAGATCTCCAATCGTGCAGTGCAACACACAGTCTACACATCTGGTTCGGACACGATCACCCTTAAAAGGCCCGGCCCCCTCTACTTTCTCTGGTTTTCCCGGTCATTGCCAAGGCGGTCAAAAGGTTGACATCAAAGTTACCTCACCTATACCGGCGGCGGCGGCTTCCGACTCCTCGTTCTGAAGCAACCCAAAGCGCTGCTCTAACATTATGCCTTTTGGGTTTCATATATTAGACATGTTCTGTAACATCTTTGTTAGTCAATAGAATTTTTAGTATACGTTCTAATTTTGTTTAATTGATTTCCTTTTTCTACAAACCAAAAACTAAATACAAATTAGAACAATTCAGCCAACGAAGAAATAAAACCAATACTTCCTCTCAAAAATCGATTGATTCAACACGAAAAACAAAATTTCTCAACAGCCATGCACAAAAGACTAAATTTCTCTATAACCATTTTACAACAATCAACAATTAGTTGAAGGAAACGGGGAAAAGAAGGAATAAAATTTTAAAAAAAAAATGAATATAATTCACATATTTACAATGTCAAAAATAAACCCTGGAGACTCAAAAATCATAGCAGGCACACTTTGGGGCGCCCTGAAAAAACAGACACCCCTGTGATGCCCCTATTGACGGAATTAGAGAGCATAGCGTCCGGTCATACCCTCTAATACCTCGGAATTCTCTTCGCGTTGCTGTCAGGAAGACGAAGCTCTATGAGTTAACAAATGTAAAAAGCTTTTACTGCCCATGTATGCCTTTCATAAAAAGCCAGCATCAAGATCGCCTTCAGGAATTACTAAAATGTAACGAAGGCTTGGACGAAAATGGAAATCCCGAGTCTGTACATAATATATTCTCCGAAAGTTTCCCACAAGGTCTCTTGGCATTGTAATGCACACTAACTGCACGCACACAGCATAAAAAGATATTATTAAACAAACAAATCTCAGCATAAAGTGTCGTGATCATACTACAATAATGCACAAAATTCATTGAGGATAGGTGGCAGTACCTGTAGATATGTCTACATGCTACGCCCGTGCCTTGCAATGTCCAGTTGCAGAACGAAAGGCAGAAGAAGAATTAAACATTTCCAAACTTTTCCAGAGCTACTTGTGCTCTAAGTACCTTCTTTTCTAACGAGCCCCCGCCATAATCCTTCAGCTGAACATGAATTTCATGTATTTTACAAAACAAAGGCGTCCCCCAACAATTCATTACATACATGTACAGTATGGAGAGGAAGATATGGGAAGTACATATCGATCTGGCTCACCATTTTCTAATAATCTGAGAAAGACAACCACAAGGCACTGATTCCTGATATTGGGGCACTGTGTCCTGTAGGAAAGATTTTTCAGCATTATCCAACATGTGAATGCCTCTCCTACGCTCTGTGTTTCCTATTTTTCGGTCAGAACCGCATAAATTTGTCTTCAACTCCATATCTTAGCCACTTTTAAGTACTTTCAGAAATCAGACTCCAAAGAATTTCGTGTATGCTTTGAAAATTAAGCACATCCCAGATATAGGTTTTTCAAACTTGCCAAATAGTGATGTTCGAGGATTAGCATAAGCGTCATAGTGGTGGCATGAAGCTGTGCTTGGAAGCATTGTTCTACCAGTCAAGGGCAACATCTACAAATCCACATCACCAGATTACAACCCAGTTCCAAGATCGTTTGCCAGCTGAAGTATGCCACGCATCTGAAGATATGGATTTTCCAAGATCTTTTCATTGTTGCTCTGAAAAGAGTAAACATGGCAGTGAGATTTAACTATCCTGTCCCAAAGCTAGCTGCTATATTATGAGCTCTTCCAAGTTCTAACAAGGGATTGTAAACTATCTTTTTTATCCGTACTTCTGTGACATGTTTAGGCGATAAGTTTCCTCATAGCCATCTCCTTTAAAATCTTAGCAGTTAAAAATTAGGTCAACCATATATCATGACCTTTATGAAGAGAACTAAATGGGATAATTGGAAATTTGAAAACCAACTCCCAAGCATGTTGATCAGCAATACAAACACAAATACAAGGATGAGTAGTTCGCTTGAGATAATCACTATATAATTAGGATAGGGCAAAGTTGGTTTCAGAATAAGGCTCAGTCCCTACGAAATATTACACGTCCGTGGCTCTTCTGACAAGGAATATAAATCCAGTAGTTGAATGCTACATTAGTTCCTTATCAGGCTGCCTAAAACTACCATATTTTCGACCTATGTTATCTAAAACATAACTTTACAATGAGATATTGCTCCTACAAAGAAAACAATCCTCAATAACCTATAGTACTATACTCTAATGTTTCTTCGTAAAGATTTCTATATTTCAAGCACCATATCAAAGTCAAGACAATATAATAATATCTATGCAAAATATGACATATTATCTTTTTCAGGAATCATATTTGAGAATGTATGACGGCATGCAAAATACTAAAAACAAGGCCCACCTGCTGAGCTCTAACAACAAGATTCTGAAGCATGTGCTGGTACTTTTCAGGTTTTTCTGTCATCATTCGCTATAAAACACAAATTAAAATTGTTAGCAGGACAAACTTCACCACATACTCAGTACATTGTAATTTGTTTGTGGGAAGAGGAGAAAAAGCATTCTTGCCTTCAGAAGAAAAGCTGACGAGTAATATGCCACCCTCGAGTCTGTATCATCCAAGAGTTCCCTGAATTTATTACTTAAAAATAATCATATATCATAAATATGCACACTAAACAAAACAAAAAACAGAAAGAAAAAAACAGCGAGTTCATCCAATGGTAGCATGGAATTGAAGAATCACCTAAAAAATTCTTCCCCGCCAACTTCCTGGAAAGTAGAAGGATCTGCAGTACATTTACCAATTAGAAGTAACAAAAGGGTAGCCCGTATATCAGATGTAGCACCAGGAAGGTTCCCTCTCCCTTTGCTTCCAACAGCTATACCCAACGCAATGTTGTCTGTTGCTGCACCAGCAAGTTGAATCAATGGCCAATAAAACAAAGCAGCTGGAACTCGCGTAACCAACTGCATGGGAACTATGGCCTGTCCTCGGAGAAGCAGTGCTGCCATTGATTCTGTCTCGTGATCTAGAGGATTGTTATTACTGAGGCCAGATCTGCCACTGGATTCTTCCATATAAACATCCTGGTGAGAACTCTCATTCTCGTCAACTATTTTATTTCCGTCCATCCGACTAAGAACCCTACCAAGCTGTGCATCATCTCCAATGTCTGTTGTATTTGCAGATGGAGCTCTCAAGCATAATTGGGAGAATAGAATGTCACACATCTGTTTACAGAAACCAAGAAAATAGGGGATAAGGAAAATAGAGACACTCTCTACTAATCAAAAGTCGCACAAGAGAATTCCATAGAATCAGGAAACATACATGCATCCTTGGGGGAAAATGAGAATGCACTTTGCAGGAACCCAAAGAAAATTCTCCAATACTATTTAGAAAAACAGAGTTGCACTAGATGTACTCAAATTTATTTTTCATTTATTTTTTCTTACATAAAAGTCTATCGATTACACTAATAATCTGAATCAATAAGTGCAAGAAACATTCAACATATACCGAATATGATTATGTGCAAACAAAACCTTTTACACTGTCATTTGACCCTGCAGCAAGACTAAGTAGAGAAATACTTCACAGTCCCTACACCATTCAGAAGTGGTACAGCTTATGTTTTTTCAAACAATCAAAATCAAAGGTAACATTCACAGTCCGTAGGTTAAAAACCATCAATTAAAGCATATGTGGGTCATATTTTCCTGCATTTAGTAAAGAGATTTTCTAGTTCTTAGGAAAATTACCTTCAAAATATTAATGCGATCTGTTTCATTAATCTGAAAAACCAAGGACAAGGCACTACTCATGATGTCTATCACTGCATTAGCCTTCTCAAGACGGCTATCTTTCCGAACATTGCCAATATCACTGCCATGTTGCTGGACTTTATTTTCATTTAACAAAATCTTACACCTCATGAGAAGCCTTTCAAGAACATACAAAAAGCCCCATCTGATTGAGTTGTTCTTTGACTTCAAAAGCCCACACATAAGCCAAATGGGCAAAGGAACATCTGAAGCAACTGAAGAATCATGAACACCAGCATGGGCAATTTTCTGCTGCATGTTTTTGATATTTGACCATATACTTGAATTCTCTTGCTCACTAATTTCTGCAATAAGCAGGTCGCTTAACCAGACATACGCATTCCGATGGTAAGCAATTCTTTCTGAGTGAAGGAGGGAATGTAAAAGAGCCCATGAGAGTTTTGCTTTCATGCCAACACCATTTCTCAGAACCGCACCTTCAATGCTATCTAGAGACTTGTAAGATTTGGTTATCTGCATCATGTGTGAGAACTCCGTGTCCAAATGAGTAAATGAGCTTATTGTTGCACCAAGTTTCTCCATTACACTGTCCAACAGCTGTAAAGTTAAAACAAAATTCAGATAGCAGCAACTTTGATAAATTGTTGCAATTAATTGACTTATCCAATATCAAAAGAAAATATGGAACCGAAAAAAACTCTCCAATAATTTCTGAAACTGGCAAAAAAATCCATTAAACAAAAATGTGAAAAATAGATTAACAAAATATTCACTGAATTTGTATATAATATAGTTTGGACTCTTGAAAATTTGAAAAAGCATGGCCTACCCACACCGGATGCACAAATACAACTTTTGAGAATGAAAGAACAAAACATGCAGAGACTCACACCAATCACACACACAAACTTTTGAGACATTACCATATTGAGCCGTTCACTGTTCGGATATCTAGACAACGCATCTGAAATAGAACTCCTCAAGATTTCCCCAATACCTACCAACCCAAGCTTAACAGATATATAAAAAGCTTCAGGCGCATCAGCCAGATTGAGCAGGGCAACAAGAGGCTGAATCTCGTCATCGCTATACTCAGTGACTCCAGTAGCTATGCATATTTCATTTATTTGATGCAAAGAATAGTCCAAAAGAACCGAAAACAGATTTCTCCTTTCCTCCCTTGATTTTGCAAGTGAATACTGTATTGCAAAAAAGTTATAGTTTGGGATCAGGAAACTTTTTTCCGTAAAAAGAAACCTTCAATGCAAAAGCACTAATAGATTAGTTCCATTAATAATAAATAAACATTTAAGTAAAGCTTATCTCAAATAACAGGCCTGTCTCCATCTTCTAGTAAGTACACAGATTTGAACCAATTGTTACAATATTAGACAAACGCTTTACAAGTCACAGACGATAATAGGATTGTGATTACCAGAGGTCTTAGCTAAATCCTAGGAATTAACTAACTACCCAAATTTCTAATAAAGCTAATCTTCAGAGTTCAGACCAAAAAGGAACGGGAAAAAAAATCAACAAACCTTACTATTTTATTCCAGTTTTATAGTAAATTATTAGCATACCTCAACAAAAATAAACTCTATTCCACCCATCAGATCAACTTGCTCCACCAGAAACAATTGGGTACTTGAAACAGCCCTGTTGGTTCCTTCAGGTACTTGATAAAACATGTTTGCTAACATGCTAATAAGCTTGCGATGAACTACTTCTGCCCAAGAATTCTTCCTGCTAATTTCTAGTAGTGCCTTTATAACCTGACAGTAAGAAGTAGAATTAAAACTAACATTAAACTCGCTGATATGATAGAAAATAAATATTAAGTGAATTTTTAGAATATGGCATTATTTGGTACAAACTGGATATATAAGGTCATAAGCTTTATTCACACATTAGCCTTATATCTTATAAAATAGATGGTATTTTAAAAAATACACTAAAAATATAGGAAAGGTTGCTAAGAAAAACTTGTCAAATATTTTCAATGATTACAGCATTGATATACAAAACTGCAAAAATATCTCACCCTTATGTCAAGTCCATTTATCCGGTTTCTCAAGATTTTGCCTCTATCACAGACAAAATATAGCAAACAGCTAAGAGCAGAAGCCCAGACGGATTCTTCCTCCTCTTCTTTCTGTATGAAAGATAAGAGAATAGTTGGTAAAGAATGATGGTAATAATTTCCACGATATACGAAGCTAAAACATTTAAAAGAAAAATAGTATAGTAAAAATGTGTCCAAACATGCTTGTTTGGGTGGAAAGAAACTACAGATTTTTTGAAGATAAGAAGGTGGTGGATTTTCATTGGAAGAGGAGTAGAAGTTTGCTCTACTTGAGGTTTCTTTGTCTAAACATTTTAGGGAACATTCCTTTTAGATTGACTATTTTTACCGGGTGTGAAATATATTTTCTGATGTTTCAACTACTGACTTTTCAGTTGATCACTAATCTTAAGGACACTTGTTTGTAGCTTCTTTGATGTATCCTTTTTTTTAGGTGGGGGGCAGTTATTTTACGTAACCTAAAACCTAAAACAGAAAAATAACGTGCATCCAAGATGAAAGTTCTATAACTAATATAACCGAGAAAATATACCTGAACAAGAAACAGCAATATCTCATACAAAATATTCAAAATCCAAGTTTCAAAATTATCAATAGCTGAGGAAGTGCCCATCATAACAGAATCTGATCTTATCACTCCTTGTGTTGCAAGCTTAGATTCACTGTCAAAATATGATTCTTGAGAATACTCTTCTTCAATCGTGGAATCATTATCGGTTACCATTGGCTCTAATAAATGAGCATGAACTCCAAGGTTCAAAATCAAATCAAAAGCACGATTCCTACATGTTGCTCTTGGAGAATTAAGCATTTCCTGAAAGATAATTTCAACAAAATTGTAACCCAATGAAAGAAATAAAAGAGGGGGGAGGGAAGAGAAATGGATAATCTAATCATGAAAAATTAGCATGTAGTTGACCTCAAGCATAGACAGAGTGAGAGGGGCAGCAGTCCCGGAATCCAAAACATACCTACAAAATGAGGGTTTCAACATACAATGAGGCAGCAAAAGACAGGGAATGTGAACTGTAATAAATACTGGCCAAATGCATAACAACATACATGTCAATAACAAGTTTGATAAGGACGCTCACTGCCGCATCCATTGATGGCTTTCCATAGTTATTAGTTAATCTAGATGATACTGTCTTCAGATTAGCATTCTGCGAAGATGCCTCAGAGCAAACTGCAGCAATGACCTCACAAACCTCAGCAGGATTCAACCGCAAGGGTTGTTGTTCACTGATACACAACCAAAATATGGTGAGAGAGAGAGAGAGAGTAATTGATAATAAACAACATAATTGATTATTTGTTACCTGTAGTGACGATACTGGAATAGTGGCTTTGCCCGAGGACGAAATGTGCTCACCGGAGAATCATCCCTGAAATTTGGATGTCCAATGTCAAAATAGCACTTGGTTGTTTAATATTGTATCAAAGTTTTAGTATCAGATGACGTCCAGGTTTAACAAATATGCCTCAGAAAACAGGGATTAAGAAGAGATTAGCTTAAATGTAAATCTCTGGTGGTAAAAGAAATATCTGCAAAAGGCAGTGAATTTAAAAGAAATATGTTCAAGTTTTTTTTTTTCCAGTCATAGAAACATCTTCAAATTACATGATTCTGTTCTGTTGTAATATTCAGAAATATGTGCCACAAAATTGAACCACCAAATTTCAACACAACATTTTTAAAATGCTGTAACACAGTTGACCAAGATGTAACAACAGTTGAACAAGAGGTAAGAGCATACCATATTTGACGAGGGCCGGATTTAGTACGCTTAGATGCTGTGATTGCTCTCAAATGGGAACGCGCAGCGGCGGAATCAGTAATCGCTGTTACCGGTGAAGGTTGCAACAGTTGATCAAGATAAGGCATATCAGCAGTTCCAAAATACTTCCAAGGTTGACCTTTCATTTTAGCTTCCTTATCTCCTACAAGCAGAGCTGCTGCACCTACTTCTAGAAGACTATGTGTTCTCATATCTTGGGGATTTACAACACGATCACTTGATAGTGGAACATGTCAAGCCGTCAAGTTAGTTTATTAAGCAACAGGAAAAATATGAGATATTGACCAAATAAAATTGTACTCTACAAAGAAATTGACCACCAGAGATTAGAAGGTAAACACAAGTATATGTGATTACCTTTCAGTCCCCAAGGATGATGACTGCTGTTCTCCAAGCCAGCGCCACTTGAAAACGTCAAGTGCAAAGTATTCAAGATCTCCCATTCCATCAACCTTTCCAATGTTTGATAAGTTCAAAATAGACATAGTTGTGGCATCTTTATTCTCCAAAGGTTCTCCACTATGTGCAGGGCTTAGTTGTGAATTAAAGGACCTACTCAACAAAGAAGACAAACTCGGAAGAGACTGTCTAGTTGCAGAAAGGGCTCCAGAGAAAGCAGCCGGATGGAATGACCGCTTTGGAAGATGTTGAGACACAAGAGACCGCACATAGTTCAATGACTTCACAAGTGCCCCAGATGCAAAACTAGGTACAGATAAGGGAACAACATTTGTAGATGCCATTGACATTGTTGATGTTACTGATCCAAACGATTGCGACCGTGGAGACAATCTCCGGTTTGGACCAATGTCGCATTCAACCATGGTGTTTACACAAAAGCGATCTATCTGCAGTAATGTCTCTTCACTAGGTTTGTACCTACAGAGGGTAAAAAGAATGTATAGCCCTATTAATCAAAATTGCAAGAAACTATACTTATAGGAAAGATGTTTCTCCCTCATTTCAGACCATAGAATGCGTATCCAGTGTAAGGGCATACTAGGTAACTTTAACAACAACATAAAATATATTCAAATCAGTGTCAGTATGGCAGGTCTCAAGCCCCTGTTAAAATTAATTGCAATGCAGTAAGTGGAAGGCAAGAAATTAAATGTACACAAATGAGGATAACCTGTGCACTGAGAGTGAGATAAATTATTTCTCTAAAATGCGCCTTATTTATTTTAATTACAGGTTTCTCCTTATAAATTAGTATCCTACATTATCTTCTTTCCCAGTGCTTAGGCTTTGATAGGAGGTTGAAGAAAATAACCACGGAAGAAAATCAGGCATCAGTCCCTACACTACACATTTGTAGTCACCAATGACACCTTCTAAATGAAGGAAATTACAATAATGACCACTGGAAGGATTAGGAACAGATAGAAAACAGCGAAGCCCATTTCAAGCAAAAAAATACTCATTCAATAACAGAATAATAAGCATTGCAGACAACTAGAAGAAATGAGTACAGGCTGTACAGCCATAACATAAACAACTCGTACATCAAGTTATTAGAATCATTAAAGATCTCATGATATGAAGAACATACCTAAGAAGGTAGCGTTTCAAAAGTGACACACACCTTGCAACAACTGCTGGGCTGGCATAAATAAAAGTAACATCAGGTAAAAGGATCAACACAGTAACAAATATTGTCCTAAAAATCATGATAGATGCAAAATCCATGTTAAATGAAAATGATAATGATTCACAAGTAGGTGCAAATGGAGATAATTTGCAGGCACTTCTAAAAACACTAAATGTACATACACATACACACACGCGCATGCATATTTGTGAATATATGTCTAAAAGGTCCAGTACTCCAGTGTACCACTATGCATCTAGCCTCAAAAATATTCCTTCTGTATATTAATCAAATAGTTATTATAATTCTATCCTATACATATCTGCTATCACCTTTTTTGATTCATTTGATTAAAAATGTTCCTTTATTTATTGTATTCCATATGCATACTTATTTACCACAAAGCTCTTATGAGCATCAAATATTATTTCTATACACAACTTACTTGCAGTTATAATGGTTTGCGGTTACAGGTATTCCCAAATTTACCCCTTTTCATGACTTTTGATTAATAGGTTACTTGAACTATATTTTATGGCCCATTTAATCTTGTGATGCAAATCAGGGAAGCCCAGGGCCAAAACTAGTTTTTTTCTAAACAATCACCAAAGCTGGGCTCTTTTTTTTTTTTTTTGAAATGAATCGCCAAAGCTGGTTTTGACACAAATTATATCACACTTGTTATTATTCCTGAAATGTGTGAAGCATAAATTTCTTCTTTTGTTTTGATTGCATAGAGACTTGAACCTAGGATCTATACCCTCTTCCCAGCCATCCAATGTCACTTGAGCTAAGGCTCATGGGCAAGTATTTAAGTTAAATTAAGGAATAGAAAACCTACAAGAGTATATACAAGATTTACCTTCGCTCCCTCTCAGCAATGGTGTGTTCTAAAATCACATTGTAAGACAAGTCCATCGTCGAAGGGGCTGCTAGATAGTCCTGCCAATCATAATAAGTTTAACTTGTGAAATATGAAACTGAATCTCATTCAAGTCAATCAAATAAGAGGATACAGAGCACTGTTAAAATAACTTCTAATCATATGTCAGATACACTCATGTGTGGATAACTGAATAATCGCAACCAACCAGAAGAGCAATAAAGTCTCAACATGTTATTCTACTTCAAGCCAAGACCGCCAGTGAAATCTAAATATGCTCTGTAACCAGTAAATTTGAAAATCGGCAATAAAATTCCATTTCAACTTGCCCCCAATATGTCTAGTTAAAGAGAGAACCACTCAGAAGAAAGACTCTTTTGAGTGCCAACTGAGCAACAAATATAAACGCCAGATTAATTCAGCCACTTGTAACTTTGTATAAGGAGCTTATATCACCTTGCATGCAATTGTTTTAACCCATTAGATTTTTAGGCGCACACTTGGAGCTTAAAAACAGTTGCCCGCCTGAGGACGAGTATAATTAAAGAAGCGTTTTCTTTTAAATTTAAATATGATGTGATCCAAGCAAGGACTTTTTTCCTTTAAGACCAATCACAGAGCAGGGAAACCACATTAAATACTCCCTCCAATGTAAACTCAAAACGTAAACACACACACACTACGAATAACCATTTTTAGCACTCGTGCTCTGTTCGTTGCTAAGAGAATGTAGCAAGCTAAAAACACCCTAAACAAAATCCACAATGTGTATGATTTTGCACTAGCTAAAGACAAAACCTTGCACTCACTAAACCAGAATTCAGCTTAATTATCTATGTTTAAAGCCATAAAACTCACTAATCACTTGTTTTTTACCACAAAAGTTTTCTTTTCTTTCCTAGTGATTTTCTCAGCAACCAAGCAGAGTTCAAATCTCGAATTCATTCAAAATCCACCCATTTAAACCCAAATCACGCACACAACCAGGACGACCTAGATTCCAGAGCATAACCGGCATTTCAAAGATCCAAAAATCCCCGAGCAAAATCACAAACCAAACAGCCAAAAGCAAGACAATTTTCTCTCACCCGCAGAATTCGAGAAGCTTCGGAGAGGAGCACAGTGGAGGAAGTGGTTCCGTGGTGGGAGGTAGCCGCGGCGGAGGAGGACAGGCAGTCGGCCACAGCTCGGCGCAGCGGCTCAGGCGGCTTCTTGAGCGACGAAGATCTCAACCTGGAGACTCCTCCTCCTCCTACTCCGCCTCCGCCCAACTGAAGCCTCGAACTCCCGGGGCTCCGAGCCGGACTGTTGTAGCCCGAAGACATCGGGTGCTCGGGTCGGGTCGCCACCCGAATTTCTCAGAATTTCACTTCGCACGGCGGAAGAAAAACTTAGTTTTTTGCTCTGTGGAGAGCTCGACACTTACATTTGAGCAAAATCTGAAAACATAATAATAACAATAAAAATCGTTCGTTTTTTTTTTTCGTTTGTGTTGTGCTCGAAATGTAAACCAAGTCTGAGAGAGAGAGAGAGAGAGATTGGGAAAATGGTTTTTATTTATTTAGTTTTTGAATTAATTAATTAAATTAGTATTTTTGGGAGATTCTTAAATTTCGGTGTAATGTGGTGATTAGCTGGAGGAATAGGCGTAGTTTTATGAGGGTGATTAGCTGGCATGCGCTAAGAATTTGACCCTTTTTTCTTCCAAAAAGGACATTCGGGAATAAAAGGGATCTGAGTGGAGAGAGAGAGAGAGAGAGAGAGAGAGAGAGAGAGAGAGAGAGAGAGAGAGAGAGAGAGAGAGAGAGAGAGAGAGAGAGAGAGAGAGAGAGAGAGAGGAGAGAGAGTGAGATATTTTTTTTTTAGGATTTGTGTTTGATTTTATTTTTTAGTTTTTAGTTTTGGTTTTTGAGTTAAATTTGATTTGGGTTGTACTTGGTAGGGGGGAATGTGGGTAAGTTTGGAAACTAGTACAACTCAAATTTTCCATAAGGAAAGATATTGCTAGATTTTTTTGTGTGGCTTCCTTATTGGATAAAGGTTGCTAAATTTGGAGAAACTTTCCTAAAACATCAATGTCTATCCTCACTAATTTTCAAACTTTTGGGTTTTCCCACTCTTATCATGAATTAACTTGGACCAAGTTTTGAGTATGTAAGTAAATGGTAATGTATAAAATACAATAAATGCATTAATTGGATAAAAAAAATTGTGACGCTAGTGTTGGTATGTCACTGCTCTAAAAGGGCTAAAAGGGTTAAACGTGCTTTCAAACAATCAAAAGCCTTCTCTGGCAACGTTTAGAAGGCTATACACGTTTTCACACAATCGAAAACCCTTATGGCAATCTTTGGGAGGTTGGACACGCTTTCACACAACCAAACGCTAGTATGGCATTCTTTACAAAGCTAACGTGCTTTCAGACAACCAAAAGTCTTTTCTAGCAACGTTTAAAAGGATATGCACGTTTTCACACAACCAAGAGCCATTCTAACAATCTTTGCAAGGCTATTCACGTTTTCACACAACCAAAAACTCTTCTGACAATATTTAGTAGTGTGATTATCCCCATCGCCTCAATCACCGCTAAAATAACTAAAATATTATTTAGCAGTACATTATATTTTAAAGTTATTTTATCAAGGAAAAAATTGATTAAAAAAGTTTATGAGGCTATGAAAGTTTATGAGGCAATGAAATTGATTATTTAGCAGTACATTTAAAAAAAGCCTACTAGTTAAATAGTTAACTTATGGTTTGATTTTTCACCTTTGGGTTAAGTGGAAGGAAATAATTGGACCTGTAACTTTTTTTTTTAATACTTTTTTATCTACAACATTGAAAATATGTTTTGACCTAAAAGAAATTAGCCCCCCTAATTCTCTACAACAATAAACTCTTTTGTTTATTATCTACAACAATAAAACTCTTTTGTTTTTTGGGAGATGGTAAAACATAGTATGACAAAAAAGAAGAAGCAAATTCAGCATGTGGGGCCAAGATTTATTGAATCCAACCTAAAATAACTATTGGGCCAAGAAGCTCACATGCATATCCGACCCATAAACCTACAGCCGCGCCCTACTACCAGTATTATTCACGCGGATCTCATCCAGAACATCGGACAACAAGTCCTTGCGAATCTGAGCGTACACGTGTCCGTTCCACTTCCGCGCGACCAACTCCTCCCCAAGTCTAACCGCGGCCTCAACGGTCTCCTCCGCGCTATCGTGCGCCGAATCGATTATCCCCTTCGCCACTGCCACGTCCGCCGTCACCTTATCGGCTCTCAGCAACAAATCGCGCCGAGCCGCCGGTGAGCCGACCTTGCGATCGAACAGTGCCACTAACCAAGCCGGCAGAAGGAGCTCGATGTCGAGCTCACTCATGTAGATGAAGCCGCGGTCTCGCCTCATGAGGAGGTAGTCGTGGCTGCGGGCGAAGATGAATCCGGCGGCGGAGGCGTGGCCGGATACGGCGGCGATGGTGGGCATTGGGAGGGAGATGAGGTCGGCGACGAGGGACCGGACCTTGGAGCGCATGAGCTCCAACCGGGATTGGGAGGACTGGGCCCAGGAGAGATCGTAACCGTTGGAGAAGAATTTGCCATGTGCGGTGGTGATTAGGGCTGAGGGTGACGATGACGTGGCGGTGGTGGTGACGGCGGTTCCAATTTGGTTGAGAGCCGATCGGATTGAGTCGATGAGAGTGGGGTTAAGCCTGTGCTCGCCTGGGCCTGTTAGCGTTAGGATGAAGATGTTGCCTTTCCTCTCTAATGTGCACATCTCTCTCTCTCCCCTCTCTCTCTCTCTCTCTCTAGAGTTGGAAGTTCAAACTTTGGTCATGGACGATGGAATATTCAATGACTTGTCTTCTTCTTGGCATAGGTTGGTCAAATTGATGCTGCATTGGTGAGTTACTTCATAGTTCAAAATTCTAATGTTGTACTCTTTTGTTTTTCCTTCCGCCTTGCAACGAAGATGCCATTGAAGAGAAATTGACGATGCTACCATGGGAACATAATAATGTTTGATTAACTTAGCATACCGTTAATGTGATACGGGATGTAATCTTCACAAATTATTTTTAGCTTCTCACTTATCGTTTTTATTTTTAATTATCGAATTAAATAAATTATATTGAAACAATAAATATGAGTGGAAAAGAAGTTAAAATGAGTGTGTTTATCATATTTTTAATGTGATAAGCTACTTTTATTATTCATGATTAGGAATCCATGATTGGTTGATTTTGAAGGAAGAGATTCCTACATCAACCAGCAAAAATTTATTCAAGCTAACTAAATCCAAATCCACCATTGGGCCAAGTAGAACAATAACCGACCCGACCCAACTTATCACCTACAGTCGTGATCTACTGCTAGCACTAGTATTCCCGCGGATCTCTTCCAGAACATCAGACAACAAGCCCTTCCGAATATGAGCGTACACGTGTCCGTTCCACTTCCGCCCAACCAACTCCTCCGCAAGTCTAACCGCGGCCTCCACGGTCTCCTCCGCGCTATTGTGCGCCGAGTCGATAATCCCCTTCGCCACTGCCACGTCGGCTTTCACCCTATCGGCTCTGAGCAACAAGTCGCGCCGAGCCGCCCGCGATCCGACCTTGCTCTCGATCAGCGACAAGAACCAGCGCGGCAGAAGGAGCTCGATGTCGAGTTCGCTCATGTAGATGAAGCCGCGGTCCCGCCTCATGAGGAGGTAGTCGTGGCTGAGAGCGAGGATGAAACCGGCGGCGGAGGCGTGGCCGGAGACGGCGGCGATGGTGGGCATTGGGAGGGATATGAGGTCGGCGACGAGGGACTGGAGCTTGGAGTCCATCAGCTCTGAGCGGGATTGGGAGGACTGGGCCCAGGAGAGATCGTAGCCGTTGGAGAAGAATTTGCCATGTGCGGTGGTGATTAAGGCTGAGGGTGACGATGACGTGGAGGTGGTGGTGACGGCGGCTCGAATTTGGTTGAGAGCGGATCGGATTGAGTCGATGAGGGTTGGGTTGAGCCTGTGCTCGCCTGGGCCTGTTAGCGTTAGGATGAAGATGTTGCCTTTCCTCTCTAACGTGCACATCTCTCTCTCTCTCTCTCTAGAAAATGGTTGTAGAATTTGAAGTTTCAAATTTGGCCAAGGTCGAAGATATATAAAGCTGGGGGCTATAGATTGGCCGATTGAAGCTGGCATTTGAAAACTGACTTCAAACTTCAAAGTATTTGAAGCCGGCATTTGAGGCTGACTTCAAAGTAATTGTTGTACTTTCGACGAAGTTGAAGTTTACTAAAAAACAATTGGCAAGTAGCCCAACTACCTATAAAAAAACTTGTAAGAATTCATAATTTTTTCAAGAAACGGAGCATGCCATCGTGTCAGCATCTCAAATCCTAAGTGACAAAGGAAGAGTAGCCGGACGACTTATAAGTTTTTACAAAGTTTCATAACTTTCACACAACAGGCATGCCACTGTGACGGTATTTCAAGCCAATCTCGCACTTAAAGGCATGATAGTGAGTGATTTGATATGAGATATCGCCACAATGAAAAACTCGCTGAAAGCCCCGTATATCCACTACTCACGCTCAGTTTAGAGTCCAAAGGTAACACATCAATTCCATTAAAAGATGGTTGATTTAGAAGGCAGAGATTCCTGCATCAACTGCAAAACAGAGTAATTTAAGAGAACTCTAAAATCAACCCAGATCAGAGAGTAGAAATGAGACACGTGGCTGAAATATAGGATAAGTAAATCCATAATTACTGTAGTGAAACTTGAGAAGCAAATCCTACATATGAAACCTCCTACTCATTAGGTCATTAGGTGATCAATACTTAATACCTACGAAGGCCGCGAGCGTACATCATCAGGGCAGAAGGGCACTCATAAGCTTGGTGACCCCTTCCACCACAATTGTTGCAGATGACAATCGATATGCACTCTCGGCTGATATGGCCTGGCAGCCCACAGTTACGGCACGTGATGTCAGGTACTAGGCTTGACTTGGCGCAATGGCGGGCCACATGGCCTGATATGTTGCAGGTGTGGCAAACAGGTTCGTTGGGGCAGTCACGAGCAAGGTGACCGGGTTTCCGACAGTTGTTGCAGGCCTTCTCGTTTGTGCAATCGACTGCAATATGACCCGGCTTGTAGCAGTTGTTGCAGAGCCTTGCATCACGGGATGAAAGACTAGGGTTTGAGCAATCGCGAGCCAGGTGGCCTTTTTTACCACACATATGGCAGATTGGATCACTGGAACATTGGTTTGCAAGATGTCCAGGCTCCTTGCAGTTCCAACACATAGTTGTTGAGTTGCATTCAGCAGCAATGTGGCTGATACAACATATAGCATTTGAATATCAAAAACACTTTCACACAAGAAAAAGAAACAGATTTATCGGTAATTGGTGATCAGGATTTGCAGTCCTCCATGCAACCTATTTTCTATAACTCTAAAGCTTATATGGAAAATGAAAGGTTCGGCAGAACTCACCCAGGAAGTCCGCAGTTGTTGCAGACAGTCATATTCGGGCAATCTCTTGCAAAATGCCCTGGCCGTTTACATTTATTGCAAAGACAATCTTGCCTGAAAAATAACATAATAATCATTATGACATGAAATTGAAGATGAAGCAGCAAAGGACTCTCCGTTTTGATAAACATATGGAGTCCAAATACCAAGAAATCAGTTTGGGTGCGATATACACGATTAGCTATCGAATTACTATCAGAAAGGAGGACTTCAGCCAATGAAAATTAAAGTCAACTTGAACAGTTAAAACAAAATTTCTTTGAGTATTCAAATGTCACACAGGCACACGAACACAGCGAAGTTTTACAGGATTTTTCTGCTTTAAACCAGTAATATAATACACACGCGGAAGACGACCATTTCTGTAGTAGGTTATCACATCATTATGAACAACACAAAGCGCAAAATGAGACGAAGCTTGGAAGTACCTAACTCTTTGGTAATATGCAGCATTTGGTTCATTGTTCCAACTTACTAATTTTTCAAATTCAATTTGCATCCTGTCTCGTAAATTTGCTAACTCTAGCATATTGTGATGGCAGCCCTCTATCTCCATTTCGATTTCTTGTCTAGCAAGTCATCTGCCTCAATAACTGTATGGATACTTTTATAATTTAATTCTTGACGTCTAATAATCTAAATACTAAAAGAATGAACATCCTATATACTTTCAAAACATATAAAATAACAGATGATAGAAAAAACAAAAAACTTTGCCAAAGCTCATACCAACACAAGGGATGGCTACGGAAGCATCTCAAAGGTTAGAATGTTCAACGAGATACCTATAACTGAGGCGTTCCCTAGAATATGGAGCATCACGGTAAGATGCGCGTTCTCTGCTGCGGTATCTCTTGGCTCGTTCTGGGCTTTGATTTCTATTCAGACTCATGTTGGAGACCACCAAGTAAAACCTTCAATAAAATATCTTAGTAGTATTTCTCAGAAAAGAACCGAAACAAGAGCCAGCTACCGAGAGCAGCAACCTGCATGCCAGAAGAATATTCCAATTGCTGACACGGCCACAAATACCAACTACATGAAACTAGAACCATATCCAATCACTCCAACAAAATGTTAATCAACAGGTTTACTCCACCCATTAAGCATTGCTATAGATATGAGCAGAATAAAACACTTTGACGGTTCTAATGAATTTCACAAATACGCTAATAAAACAATAAGTTTCGGTATAGTATTTAAATGTTGCTCTTCCACCTCCTCCCCCCCCTTTTTTTTTCCGGAATACAATGTATGAAACATAAGATTGGGAAATTTTTTTGAATCCATGGTTTCTTATCAATCCTCAGTTTTTGATAACACGGAACCAGTGGAACTGCATGTTTAGCCAAAAAAGCTATAACTACACTTGCAGAAGCAACTCAAATAAATGAAACACATCCAAAGCCAAAGTTCCCAAACATGTTACAAACTTACAAAAAATAACACTTTACAATGCGTCTAAAACTGAAGCGTTTGTAAACACCCACGTCTCCGATTCGACACGAAAAACCTAAGTCCATAAAAGAAATCAACAATTTTGATCAATCTGCATCATAAAAGGAGCTCGCTGTTGTCTTAAATTCCAAATAAGTAAATAAAAATCAGTATTTTAATTTCTTCTCTGTCCGCTGTATTTTCAGCAACAAAAACGAACGGAAAGCAAATCATATTCTATGTATAAACACAAATCGATAAAACTCCTGAAAATTCAATGCCAGAGCGATTTCCTCAAAACTCAAAAGCAAATATATACAATACATATATGTGTGTGTGTGTGTGTGTGTATACATACATATGCGTAAGGGAAGAGTGATTACCTAGTTCGTGTGAGGTAAACGTTGAGATGCAAACGAAGAAGAAGAGGAAGAGGAAACCCTAGATTGAAGAATTTGGGGATTTGAAAGAAGTGGAGAGAGCAGAGCTTATTTATTGCTTCAGTTCTCGACGAGGATGAGCGTGATTTGTACGACAACACAGTTTACCGCCATGTGTATGTTTGGCCTCTCCTAAGTAAGGCTGTGTTTGGAATTGTGTTTGCAAATTCCCACTTCTCCAAAAAGCCAATAAGCTTTTTGTTTTTTGTTGTTTTTTTAATAAACACTGGTCAATGAGTTAAAGGATAACAAGACAAAAATATGTTCTTTTATGCCATGTGGCGTCTACCACATTTTACTAATTCAGTAACTCATTCATGCCACGTCAAATAGTTTCAACAAAATCTTTTAATATATTTGAACCGGAAAAAGTGTGACAACGGAGTTGTGTGGTGAGTGGCTAAGTAAGGACTGGCTTCAGTGCTCGCAAGCATTGAATTTTCATACCTATATCACCATCCTTTTCCCCCTCCCTCCTCCCTCCTTTTAATGGTGAGATCGGTGTGAGCATTCAATGCTTGCGAGCACTGTAGCCTACTCCTGACTAAGTGAGGTAAATCGAGTTTTAAGAAGTATAACGAGCTAAAAATAACTGAAAATTGGAGTTTCCCCCTTGAAACTCATTTTCTCTACCCTAAAATCCATCTTATTTATTTTTTCTAATCCTTTTTTTTTCAATAACGTTTGACTTAGGATTAATCGTATAATTTGTTTTCAATGCAATTAAATGCCAATTATAATCTATTATTTGATTAGAGTTTATTTTTTTTTATAGGAAATAATGTACATATCTATATATTAGTGTACCTACTTAGAGTATAAATACTATAAAAATAATTTACCTACCACATATTAGATGTAGGCGTGATATTGTAAAGTAAAAATGTATACCATTATTGGATCCAACACGTAATAGGTATATTGTAATAAAAATAATTTACCTACCTCATATTGAATGTAGTTACGTACTTTTTCTTGGGTCCACTGTTAAATTGTTAAAATTCATTTGAAGCTCATTGCAAATTAATCTGGACCATTCAATAGCCGTACCATTGAATGATACGTACCACTCAAGATTTTTTCCTTTTTCTTTATAAAACTTAAATCCCTAATATAGCTAATCTACCAACAATTACAAGATATAAGGATATAGTAGCTAAAGAAGGAAAAACGTGGGGCAATTGCAATGCACTTGAAAGTACAATATCTTATAGTTAGACAAACAATCCAGGATCTCAAAAAATTAAAAATCAATAAATTAATTATATTTTAATGCTCAAATGGTTGTTCATTACTTATTTGGAGTGTGGCATAAGGTGTAAATAACTTGTAATAATAAGTGAATTATTGTCCTACATGAAAGCTTATTTGAATTTTGGATTTTATATGAAAGTTAAAAGATAAGTGAGTTTATGTCCGAGAAATAAGAGTTATAAGGATTAATGGACCCAAAAAATAAAGGTTCAACAACATAAGCTCAGAGATTCGATGGAATTTGAAAGAACTTTTAAGGTTACTTTTCAACTAAACCCATTTTTACACTCAACACACTCATGAAATACAATATCACTCATTGTACTAAAAATGCCAACGTGGCTATGCCCTTGGGCTTATTTGGAAATGCATTGTTAAAAAACACTTATGCATACAAGCACTTCTAGTAAAAGTACTTCTATTAGAAGCACATTGTAATTTTTAATAAAAACACTTAAAAGTGATTTCCGAAGAAGCACACGTGTGCTAAAATAGGAACCTAAAAACTTTGCAGGCAATTGGTTGTGAAAGTGACAAAATTTGGGACCAAGCAAATAGTGCCCTAGCAAAGCCAACTTAAATCATCCACCAAAGGACCTCTTACAGTAAGAGGAGGCTCTTAAGGAGGATGGCTATCAGCAGTTTCAGTTCAGTCTCATACAATTCAAACGCCCCGAAAGCAAGGTAGCACAGGAGGTGGCAATTCTCTATATGCAGCTGCACATAACCACCATGTTACTAAGAAATAATCACATTCAGATGACAAACACCATGTTACTAAGAAAAGCAGAGTACATTTACATTCGATATAAGAACTTCAAGATGAAAATACAACATGCGGAGGGCATATATGTTCGAAATTTTAAGAAAACATAAGTTGCATATTAAGGACGGCAAGCCTTGTGGCAAAAGCTAAAACATAGTTCCTCCTAAAATAGTCAGTAGAGATTCTACACTCCTCTAGTGCAGAACTATTTGGACGAACTGCTGTACAGCACACTAACAAGATGGAAAGAATGCAATCCTCGAAAGGGGAGCAAATGTAACAGCTCACCAGCCCATGAGGTTTCTTCTAACTCTCTCTACAATATTACTTCTATTTTGTTTGCTTGCCAACGGAAATTCACGACTATCATCCAAAAGGAATCGGTAGATTTCCCACTGGCAAACTGAAGTTGAATGCCTTGCAATTTCAGCCTGCACATCAACAATGAAATAATGAGAGAAAGTGAGAGGGCATGCCACAAAAAGATAGGAAACTCACATCAAATTCTTACCGCAAAAATAGATACTCCCAATTGTTTCAGAGCTAGAGTAACATCATAGAATACGAGGGGCCTCCCCTTTCCAGATAACTCAACTGGATTAGCAACTAAGAGTTCGGTCTCTGGGCCCCTGTTGGCAACGATCACTCGCAGTGGGTGAACCATCCCCTCCTTTAAACGTTCACACAGTGCAACCTGAACTTCAGGATCAACAATCTTTTTTCCATTTGTCTGCTGAATAAATAGGTCCAAATTTCGGAAGCCTTTAACAGGTGACGAGAATCTACCATGGGCAATCTAAATGAGAAACAACAAAGACTTGCATCATTAAACTGCTAATTGCAAATATAAATAAGTATTCTACGTAGCGAAACACAAAAGTCATATCCAATAGGAGTTATGAACACTAAAAAGGAAAACCGAAGATTCTTTTATTAAATATCTACAGGTGCAAGCACCAAAACATGGTACTCGGGACATATATACGAAAGTGGCTGTCTGACTGAAATCTTCAGACAACAGAATTTCAAGACATCATGAAAAAATTTCAGACAAAATTTTGAGGCAGCCAAAATTTTCAGACAACAGAATTTCAAGACATCATGAAAAAGTACCTGAATATTGCAGTCCTTGGAAGTCCTCATAATGTCATAAAAGAGGCCCTTCCGATCAACACACTGTATTTGCAGCACCGTATGAACAGGGCTCAATGAATTATCCACTGTAATACTGGTCTTTTTCACCGTTCCCATATTCCGGGTGAGAGCTTTTGGATAAGCCTCCTCATCCTTCAGCTGATAGCTAAACAATTCATCGGCAATGGCTGGTGGAAGAGAAGAATTACCCTGCACACTTTCATATTCAGGCCCAGGCAACTTAAGCTCACAGGTGATGCAATACTCTCCTAAAGCAGCCATCAGATGCTCACATATGTCATCTCTTCTCTGTTTTGTGTGTAACAACTCCCTGAAAGTAAAGGAAACCAAATAATGGGGGTTAATAAATGCTCCAATGTATAATCAACACTTTTGAGCAATTACTACTTCACCACATTGTGTACTTTCTGAAACTAGTCTTATGAAGAGAGTGTCGGGGCAACGGATTCTTACTAAACTCAAAAGAATCTCCCAAGTTTGGTAAAAATGATATCCAAAATCCAACGTACTGACAAAAGAAATGCAAAACATTGACAACCCAGAATACATAGAGAGTTCTCCCAGTTAAGAGCATCTCCAACCGAGATGCCAAATGCCACAGTGGACAAAAAACGGCTACCTTTGGCAGAAAAATTACTCACCGATCAGCCAAAGCTGATGTGGATTGAAGGAGGAAGACTGCACCGGAAAAATTAATGCCAAAAAGAAAAGGGACGGCATTTCATATTTTGAATTGTTTACGGGGGTCATTAATTCACTTTCTTTTGTTAGCATGGGTTATATAATATCCAAATTGGCACATAGGCCATCAACTTAAAACTTAATGTTATTTGATCAACAATACAATCGGATCAGACAATTCGTCCAACGTATTGCCAACCGAATTCATCTAGATCCCCTTTAAAAAACTATGAATAACTCAAGAGGATCATAAACCCACACGAATAACTTAAGATTGGCAGCTGGTTCCGATGTCTTGGAGTAATTAGCAATCCAAACACCCATTCAACAGCGATCATCGACGCCTAAATGTCAAGCATACTAAAGTAACAAATATATTATTGAAGTAAAAGTGGATAGTTCATGATTATTATAGCTAACATCGATACGCAATGCAATTTTTGAAAGGCGGACGAAACACTCACAAGCAATCTGTGATGAAGAAGAGGTCCAAAACTCTGCCATCCGGAGTCGGCATCACTTTGACTCTCTGAATCAGAATTTCAAGCTCACATAGCACTTTGGTAACATCTACATTTACACAAAAACAACAACTTCTTCATTACTCAACCATAAAAATAAAACAAACAATAATCGAAAACCCAACAAAGAAAACGAGAAAGTTGAGATTTTGACCGTGGAGTGAGCCTCTCTGGTCGTGGCACCAAAACTTCAACAGATAGACCGGAGAGGGCGTGGGAACATTGGAGATTTGATTGAGGTAAAACGAGAAGAAGCACGACGACGGGCACGCAGATGAGAGCCGATCCTTCAAGCTCTCCCAAGCGACCTTGAGAGATCCGTGGTGGGGGACGACCCACAAAACTATGTAGCACCATCTTCCATCCGTCGAGAAATCTGCACCAAAAACAACCAAAAATCTCAAAAACCCAGGTGTCAAATTGAGAAATTCGAAAAACCCAGGTGCCAGAATTTGAAATTGGAGATTTGGATTTACCTCCTTTGGTAATGGAGAGGCCGAACTGGAGGATGATTCTGCAGAGGTCGCAGCCGAGGCCGGCCTTGTCGGGGCAGTTGACGGTGAGGACGGAGGGCTCGTCAGGAGTCTTCCCCGGCTGGATGACGACGTCGTCGCAGGGAATTCCCATGGCGGAATCAGGGTAACTACGAAACTGCCCCTGGGAATCGTTGGCCTTCGGGAGATGGCATAGGAGAGGTTTTGGCGTCCCGGCCGACTTTGGTGGGATTACAGAGGTTAAAGATTGAAGTCGTCGACAATGATGGGGTGTAAGGGTTTTGTCGGATTAGTTGTTGGGACCCACCCAATGATTGTGTCGCGTCGGAAATATTTAGCGGTCACAGAGCCGCCGGGCCCACAATAACAACATCTATGTTTTTCTTTTTTGCCATAGCAAATTTATAAATAATAGCTGATTTTTCAATTTTGTGCTTTTAGCACCTAAATTAAAAAACCACTTGGATCATCATAAAATATGTGACAACAGTTTTCCCTTTTCCAGAAACATTACATCCATCCTAAAAATATTATATTTTGATACTGCGTGTCATTGAATTGACGAAAATACTCTTAGTAATACGTATGTCTACGTGGACAATTATTTTTCTATTGATTGAATCTACGTACTTTATCGTACTTTTTGAGTAGTACACTTCACCACACGCGAACATTAGCGCGGACGGGATAATTTTAGGACTTGTAACGGACAAGTTACCATAATTAGGAAAAGCTTTCCTTGTGCGGCATTTCTTTCATAGTAGGAACATGCCGCCCCAGTGTGGTTTTGAGTCAAACCAAGGTGCTCTGCACCTCTGCTATTTTTACATTTGCGTAATTGCACGCCTTATTTGCTGTTCATCTTTTTTGATTTTTCACGCTTTAAATTGGGCAACTTCGTGTGGAAATTCACACTCTATTGCCTATTCTCATGTCTGTCCTGCTTTTCCCCAATTGGTGCGTGATTACGCAGCGAGAAATCGCCTACTCCTGCGATGGCTCGGCCAAACACACACTCAAACTTCTCCAAGCCACCCCGTGGCCTTCACCTCTCACCTCTGCGGTTTTTCTCCAACCAAACACCATATGGTGAAACTTCAGGTCATCATCCTCACCAAAAACCCAGGCCTTGTGAGCCTATAAAACACGAAACAAACCAGGAAAATCTGGAAGAAATTTCCCCAGCGGTTTTAACAATTTTCCTGACGAAGAACCTGGTGATTTGGACCTCGAATCAGCCCAAATGCATCACCAAACATCATACGCGAAGACCTTGGGAACCAGCGAGGCACCCACGCAGAAGTATGAAGCAGCGAAAACGGCCAGCGTCGACTTTTATTGATTCTTTTGAGCCATTTCCGGCCACTTCCGACCACCTTTTGAGGTGTTGGTAAGCAAATTCGAACTCTACTCGTTTCTAGCTTCATTTGATATATAGATCGTAGGGAATTGGCCTACAAATGAAGAAGTTATGAACTTTTGAAAAAATTCGATTCGGAAGCCAAATTTTCAAATTCCGGCGGAGTAATGACGGAGATGACCCGGTGACGGCGTCGACAACGGCCCGGTAGCGTCGGCGTTAATAAACGCGTAGTTGGCCGATGCGCGTGAGCCGCGCGTGGGGGGGGCTGAGCTTAGCGGCGTTTGAGTACAGCGGCGTGGTAGCGTGGAACATTATTTTCAAGTTACGTCTTCGCGGCGATTAAATGACGGCGCGTGCTACCTAGGGGTGAATACGTATGGTAATTCAGTGTTTTAAACCTCAATTCGAGCAAACAATGGAGATTTCAAGTCGTTCCTTATTTAATTTGAAATAGACTTGTATAATGATTAGTATAGTGAATTCCCATATATGTGAGGCCTATCCCAAAGAACTCTGACTCGAGCTAGGTACGGCTACGACAGACGACACCATTAGTGGGCACCCTTTCTTTATTCAAATATTATTATTTCTAGTATGGGTTTTAAATGTGATTTTATGACTTTTATAGCATGCCATGTTTTATTAAATTTTATAAATGTTTTACTTGACATATTATGATGTGCTAATCATCCTTTTTGGCGTATTTGAATAAATGTTGGCATCATCGTTTTAAATTTATTACTTATCACGCATATTGCATGAGTGTGTATGCGGCGAGGGCGGCTTGACGTGTTTGTTCACACGCGCAGGCTCACGCTCGCTTTGCGGATCCATCGTGGGTGCCGACATTACAGGATTTGCCTTGACAACTCGGGCGCTCGTTGTGATGCGGCAGTCATAGGCTTAGCGTGCGTGTAGTGCCTAGAGCATAAATTGTAAACACGACTTTGTCGTAGCTACTTCCGAATGACTTACGTGTGCTTTGATTATGCGATAAGTAATGTGATGTTTATACTCTTTGTTGTTATTGATTTTACGCATTATCCTTGTGGTACAGTCCAATTATTGAGATTTGAGTATTATTGTTAGTAACTTATACTTTTGGCAAACTACGGGTTTACGAGGCGAGGTTACATCCCAAACTTTGAAAAGTTTTTACAAATAGTATTTGCCCCACTCACTTGCTTGTTTTGCCGCCAGGTCTTAGAATTTAGTTGGCGGAGACGAGGTTTGGTGGTATTCAGCGATATTACTTTTTTACTCTCTAGTGGAAATGTGTTATTTCACTTGATTTGTTTATATCCATCTACAGGGATGAGAATATTCTTTTAATTTCTTGCATCCTAGATACGATATTATGTGTAATAATTGGTGTTTATCTCCTTCTGTGACTTACTTAGCTGTTTCTTTCAAGAATTATCTTTCGAAATTCATATTATTCCACTATTTAATTTCTCTATTATTTTATCAAGCTTAGTCGACTCTTAAATTGATCGTAGCAGCCTCGATATCAGTGTCACACCAGATATTCGAATTCGAGTGTGTCAAGGCTATTCTGCGTTGTTTCACTCCAATTAAGACCCACATTTTGATAATCAAGAAGAAATACTAAGTTTTTAAATTTAAAAAAAAACCGTATGCATATTTATTCAAGCGACAATACAACATGATGACTGAATAATTAATTATAAAAATTTAGTTCAATAGGTAATTGCAAAAATTGAAAAATGTCATTTCTACAATTTTTTAGCAAGAAGAACAAGAACAAATTTACAATGACTCTTTGAACTTATTTTTTTCTTCAAATTTATTTGTACTTCCCTCTTCAATGGAGTACTATATGAAAATAACCATAAATGTGGAAAAAAAAAATCTCAGGTGAATAGTTTTTAATTAATTTGTAATAAATCACAAATAAATATTGAATTATGTAGTGATTAAACAATTAAATAATACATACTACCGAAATTAACACATTATTGTGACAGAAAAATAAATAATCTGACAACAACAAACAATTAACACAATTTAATAGATTAAAAGGGCACAAAGTTGAGAGGCTAAAATACAAGCCTAATCCTACCGACAAGCATTTCATTGTCGTAAAAACATATTTAAAAAGCAGAATTAATTCAGATCGCGATTGAAAACGACATGTGCATCCACTACCGAGTGCTGCTTGCAAAGTCAAACAAACAAAAAAAGATACTTGCGATTTCCAAACTTTAACGCAAAATTACAACCCGAATCTGGAACTCCGACCCATTCGAAACCCGATATAACCAAATTTACAAAATTAACCCCCGAAAAGCCGTATAGGGTCACCTGCCTCTTGAAGCGTAGACGACGTCCATGGCGGTCACGTCTTCCGTCGCGCGTGCTCGGTGTAGGTGACGGCGTCGCGGATTACGTTCCAAGAAGATTTTGAGTACTCTCTGGTCTCCTCGTAAATGAGGCCGCTGATTCTCTTCACGCCGCCTCTTCTGGCCCAGCCTGATCGCCGGCTTAGTGATGCCCTGTGTTTGTCGCGGAGGACCTTACGGTGCCGTTTGGCTCCACCCTTACCCAACCCCTTGCCTCCCCTTTCCGCGGCGGACATTGTCAGATCTTACGGTGCCGTTTGGGAAGATGGAGATTGGAGTGTAAGTGTTGTGGGTTTTCAGGATTGATGGGAGAAGAGTGTATTTAATATTTATGAAGGCGCGGGTGATGGATGTCGATCTGCGGCTTTTGGTTTGGAGTGATTTTGGGAACGTTGATGAAGTGGGGATCGACGGTGGTGTTTGGGGATATGCGTGGCAGGACGATCGTGGTTTTGTTTTGTGGCGGGATTTTGAATCGAGGTTTTTGGAAATTTTAAGGAGTTTCCCGCTACTTTAAATTGCTTGCCAAATAAAGTGGCGGGGGCTTCAAGAATTTCGTGTAGTAGTTATAAAAACGTACTAAATTTTTGAAATGATTAGATGTGATGCAATTGCAATGGTATAAATTTGAACTGACTATATAATTAGTGTGACTATATAAGTTATTAATTATATGTTTATTTATCAGAAATGAATAAAAGGGTTTTAGAAATAGTGTAAAAAAAGTGATTTTGGTGTGTTATTTGACTTAGATTTATTCCAAAAAGATGGCGGAAAATACTTTCTGAATGGGATAAAAAGAACAATTATTTCAGGTCATTTCAAAATTAGACAAGTCTCATTTATTGATGAAACATTTGTTATCTCTAAATGCTCGAAAATGGAGTCAGCCAAGTCTTATTTTGTCTCTTTTGTCATGATAAATTAATTAGTCGAATGGCGCACATCCTCCAGCCTATAGCTTATTGGTGAAGCGTTAATAAATGAATGGGTTTGGAATCAACTAGAACTAACACTCTACTAACTATAGTTAATAAGTGGCAATTGATATTTTTCCTCCAAGGTTGCCTTTTGTGACAACCTCTAAAGTGTTCGACTTTTGTTGTACTAACAGTATTGCCTTAGTATTATGTAATGTTCGCAGCTACGTGGGGCCCGAAGTTGTTTTTCGTACTAACCAAGCTATTCAATTAGAGTTTAGAACTCCAAGTTCACTCGATTGATCTAGTCAGCCACTGTAAATATACGGTAATGGAGCATTTATGAATTACATATGTTACTATGTCATTAAAAAACACGTGTATGCTTTGAGAGGAAAAACCGTGCTTAAGCCTTGCGCTTGGAAATTTAAACTGTAATGCAGAAAGTGAAACTCGAATAGGCATAGAAGTGTAATAACCGCAATATTATCAATCTGTGTCATGTAGAAAATAGAAGCAACCCAAAAATACAAACTTATGTATGTCGGAGTGAACGTCTGGAAACCTTTATAGCCCTAGCCGAACATGTTGTTAGATACTACCCACTACATATTTCCGTTAATGGCTGAGAAAAGGCCGAAAAAGTATAAGATCTTGCTAATTACCCAGAAGTAAGGTGAGGAAGATTCTTCTCCAAACAGCTAAGAGATCTCTGCATAGCTCACCCCATCTAAGACTCCACCGCCAAGCCTTCTCACAGCTTCAACAAGCTGCCCTCTCAACCTTTGTGACACCAAACGGCTGCCTGCTGCGTTGACACCTCCTATATAGTGGCAGGTGCGCATCGCTACCCTCAGCTCAGGGTAGAAAGATCTAATCTGATAGGACATTCACCCCACTTTAAAATCCTCACAATGTTCATGTAATGTTCTTGTCCTTGTCTTATTCCTTCCAGCTTTCTCTGACCAATGCTCTGAAAAAAAAGTCCTTACGCTCAAAGGATCCAACATCCTCATCATCCAGCAGATGACAATGTGTCCTGTGGCATAGTAGCTGCAGGATCACCCTAAGAAATCAAGAACAGGAAAGAAATGCAACACCTTTAAAAATTAGCACCCTTTCTTTACCATAGGCTTGAGAATTTTAATGCTTCGTTGTGCAGGAGATCATGAGGAACTTGAGAAAGGAGGTGGCTGCAACATCAGTTTGGTTGCTGAAAGTTGCAGATACCAGAGCATGGCAGAGTTCCATTTCGTCGCAACCCCTTTTACCGACCACTCAGCGACTGTCTTACAGCCGCTCTTAGCAGCTGCCAACAGAAGCCCCTTGGAAGCCAGGGCATTACCCTCCTCAACAAGACATTCCATAGTACCAATCCAAGAGTATGACAAGCACACATCAATGCCGGTCAATTTCGACATTCAGGTTGTTAGTTTGGGCAACAGCAATAAGATGCGCACAAGCTCTGTATTGCCCAAACTAGAGCCATAATCAAATGCGCATTGACAGCGTCATTCCAGCTCCCCCTTCACTGTATATCAGAAACCTGGTACTGCAGTAGTTTCCCATTTCCCAGGTGCGCAGCTAGGATCAAAAGAACTAGAGAATAAATACAGGGAAAGGCAAGCAACTTTGAAGGCATTTGAGAAGTCTTTTGATGTAAAACTGGGTTACCAACAAAGATCTGAAAAGGTTTTTAAGTGCTGATAACTGGAGATGGATTTTATCCTGTGGCTTGTTATTAACATTATCCTTATTACCTTGATGACAACTAAAATTGAAGCCCTAACTTTATACATCCAATAAACTCATGAATAATCTTGCAAAGGTTCTCCTTGCGCACACATCCATCGCACTCCAGGACAAAATCCACAGAAGCTTTGGGCCTCTTCAGTGACTGCATCTGAAAGAGTACTTGTCGTTCGGCCCTGAAAAGCGAAGCACGGATACCAGAAATGAAGTAGTGGCGACAGCGAAATGCTTGAAGTCATATGCCCCATTGCAATGATCTTCTCAGTAATCCCATGAGTGCATAGCTTTCTTCCTGGGTGCCCAAGAACCATACTAAATCAAAGTGAAGCACAAAGCATCATTCAGAGCTTGTGGATCAGCTGACAGAGACAAACTCTCTGCGAGTTTCCAATCACAGAGAGCTCACTGCACCCTGAAGCAGGAGGCACCACTCATCCCTTTCTTGTTTACTGAGTTTCTTTCGTGGCCTAAATTTCTCGAAAAAAATTAACAAGGGAAACAGTAAGGAGAAACCCATTGCTCCCTTGTTCGATTCAATCAAACCCAAATGACTTCGTGATCAAAAATGGGTAAATCACAGGCTGGTTTACAAGCGATTATTCTCTCTTTTTCTCCTTCGCGCTTTCCCACCTGAAATAATCTAACGAAACGAAAGAAGCGAAAGTTTAACAGCCAACAGCCAAAAGAGAGTGAAGATCAAACCCTAAAATTCTTGAAATTTCTATGCATGCTGGGGAATTGAAGAGACGGAAAACCAAATCAAGCAAACCAGAGAAACGAGTTCAACTACTACTACATTGGGCGAAGAGAGAGAAGTTAACCAAACGGCAACATTGAAATTATTAAAAATAAAAAACGCTAAATTCTTGAATTTCTATGCATGCTGGTGCTAAGAGACCATCAAAAAACAAGAAAATCAGAGGAACGAAGTTGGAAGGTACCTGGAGGAAGGGAACGGAAAGGGGAAGGAAGCCGTACAAGGTCAAATGTCAGAAAGAAAAAGCCATCGTCGCAAATTGCAAGGGCACTGCAAAGACACTGAACCCTCGTTTTCAGCGAAGCAACACTACTACTGCGACAATTCGCAGATGTGGTGGACGAGGGAAGGTACTGTTACAATTTCTAAATTACACGCAGATACGAAGGATTAGATTCTACTGTATGTTTAGTGATTTTATTCTATTAGGGTTTAAGGTTTGGATTGGGGTTAGGATTCTAATGTAAATCTATTGATTTCTATGCCGTTGGAATTTTATTCTGTTGTAAATCCTATTATTTTGGTGAACAAGTTTTTCTCTCATTGTCTTTCTTATAAACTAGTTTAACTTTGTATTGTAGCAATGTAAACATTTTTAATCATGGGCGCTACGCTCTTAAAGATGTATTATTAAGTTAGTTTTTTCATTGTTATTTCTTAAGTAATTATTTTATGAATTGTGCATGTGAGGGACCGTTTCTTTATCATCTATTTGTGATTTTTGTTTCCCTACAGTTGTGTCTAAACTATAATATTATAATGGCTTCTAATTACCCACATAATTGAGACGTATTCTTTTTCTGATCACAGGTGCTACGCCCCTAAAAGAACCATTATACATGTTGAAACCACGTATGTCACTTTATAGCCTTTTTGAGTTATTGGTGCCCACATGCAAGAAGCTTTTATCACACGAACTATAGCGATTAAGTAGCAGAAATCTGCATTTCGTCCTTTGTATGAGGAGTTTAGTTTTCTTAACTTTTCTGCCTCTTTGGCTGTTTGTATGAAAATTTCTTCATTTGACCTAATAAAAAAATATTGCATTAGACAAATCAGGAAAGAAATTGAAAAAATCACAAGAGAACCAAGAAGCTAAAACTATTTAAACGGGTTTATGTACTCGATCTTAAATAAATTTATTATCACCACCACAGCAAAAGAAGTTATAGTTATGAAAGATAAATATAGTGATGTGAAAAATCACTGTATTAATATAGAACATAAATATTTTCTTTTTTATAACACGACTCTTTGAAAATGTGTGTGAGGTATGCTTGAACATCAAGAATATTGAGGCTGCTTGTGGCTGATGTTACGTGAAAACCTACACCAAAATCCAAGATTTACACATCAAAACAAATATGAAAAACTTGGATTTACTTCCAAATGAAATCGTATAATAATTCCTAAATTTTCCTGCAGGAGATCAAAGCTTTCAATTGAAACACAATACCAAAAAGAGAACGGAATAAAAGAGATAATTCTGGTTTTTCAGAAGAAAAGAAAACCGCAACAATGTTGGTAAGGGTTGAAAGTAGGGCCCAGGTTAGGTTCGTTCGGTTTGGTTTTTGGCCAAAACTAAAATTGCTTGTTCAGTTCGGTTTTTTTTTAAATCACGAAAATTATTTTGTTAAAAAAAAATTGAAGAAAATATGAGAGAAACTTCAAAGTAAACAATCCAAACAAATTCATGTCTTCAATGCCCCATAAAAATTAAAATAACTTTTAACAATTCAAGTCTTCAGCAATTCAACACAAACCATTTCAAGCTTGAATGAGAGTTGTTAACACTTAGGAGGAGGCCTGAGGGGCAACATAGCACCCTTCCTTGGTTACTTTCACTTGACATTTCTACATACAAATAGAAAAAGAAAAAAAAAAAGAAGAGAGAACATCAAATTATTTTAAAAACATACTCTTAACAAAATAAAATAATTTATACAATAAATAGAATTGCAACTCTCAGCTTCTTCATAAAACTCAATCTCCTCAATGGTTGGCTCATGATGTAATGCAACATGGGTGGACTAAACCAATTTTGGATACATATCAAAGCCTTGCCATTTAGGACTCAGAACTACGATATGGATCAATTAGCCAATCCCTTGTGCTAAGCGAAGGGTCACGAGCTTTTGTTGTCACGAATACTTTCGAATCTCTTGCAACTGCGATGCCAAAATAGGATATTTAGATACCCCATTCACCCTCCACCAATTCAATATATCAAAGTTTGGTTCTTCCTCTTCATTAGAATCCGAAAGATACTGTCACGCTTTGTCATTATGTAACCGGGACTCTCTTTGCTTTCCTCATTTCACTTTTTTTCTTTTATTCCTTTTCGGTTTTCGGTCATGCTTGTTGAATTCCCACTTGCCATTTGAGAACTACTATCACCACCAATACTCCTTTGTTGTGTAGTGGAAGACATATCTTCTTTATGAATTTTGTAAAGATCAGCTTAACAATCTTTCACCGCATTTTACATTGCTTTCAACCTTTTTCATTGTCCTTGCAAATATTATCTCCAAATAATCAACAACCTTATCAATTTATAGGGAGGATCAGCACAAGAGCAACAAAAAAAGGAGAAGGTTTTATCGATTGGAGAAGAAACACGTATTCACAAATGATGTGTGATTTGAAAACAAGGGAAAGGTTTGATCTCCTTGCCTAACTTGAGTACTATGCACAAAGATACTATCTTCAAGAATTGAAAGCGATCATAATTTTTAGAAGAAAATTTATCAAACCCCCAAATCAATTTAGCCTTTTTCCACCAAATCACTTTGCTTACTCTCACGAACAAAAGTGAAGCGAGTCTTTTAATTGCCGCCAGAAGCCAAACATTAATATTGTTTAATAAAAACGCGTGATTTTTCAGCTAAAGGGCATGATAATAAGACATGATAACACTCTCCCCAAAATATAACACAAATACACCAATGTGGACACAAAAGGGATCCGCCCTCAGTTTGGAGTAAATCAAGTAGAGGCGGGGAGATGGGTTCGTTTGGTTAGAACAAGGGCCGATTCAAAGATCGTTGTAATGAAAAAAAAGAAACAATTAAACACCGAGAAAAGGTTAGTGTAATTTATTCAATCCATAACTCAAAACCAATTTCTGCCTATTTGATAAACCAATTTCTCAAATCCATAACTCAAAACCAAGTTCTCAAATTTACCAAGCAATAAAAAAAAAATCAAATTTTTTTAGTACAATTAAATAAAATAAGTAAAAATTAAACAAATTGGGCAATTGGGTATCCTTAATACAATTGAAAGATCAACAATTCAAAGAAGAAAATAAGCTTCAAATCCTTACCTTGAATGCGTTGATGGTGAGGTCGGGAGAATGAGCGATGAGCCAGGCAAGGTGGGTAAATGCGGCGAGGTCGCCGAGTGTGTGGCGAGGCGGGTGAAGTGTGGGCGGCGAGGTCAGCGAGGTGTGCGCAGTAGCGAGGTGGCGGGGTCAAAGAAGGAAGGGTTGTAGTTTGGACCTAAGAGTGAGAAGAGGGTGAAGTACGGAAGGAAGATTGGATTCGTGAAAGTGGAAGGTGGAACACGGAGCTTGACAAAGAGTAGGGTATTAGGGTTAGAATTAAAAACCATAAAAAAGCAGCGTGGATTTTTTGGGAATTTGGTTACGTTCGGTTTACGAACCCACACAGGCCCGAAAGCTACGACCCAAATGAATTTGGTTCGGTTCGATTTTAAGCCAATTCGATTGAGTTTTCGGTTTTTAGGTTTTTAAACTTGATTCGGTATTCGGCTCGGTTTCGATTTTCGGTTTTGAACCACCTAGTTGAAAGTGTGAGTTGTTTTATTTAACTCAAATCACTGAAAGCATCTGTTGTATCTTTATACACATAATTTGTCTAATACAAATAACCTACGTTTTGTTTAGTTCAACTATTCAAATAAAAAATAAAGAAGGTGAGAAAAATTGCCTTACCTTTGTACTGTGATTTGCTGCAAAAGAACGAAACAAAGTCATCAATTTAGTCTATGTCGTTTAGTCTGTTAGATTGTTGTTGTGGCATGATATGGAAACACAAAATCACTCATTAAACAAAGAAAATCAATGTTTACTTATTTTAAATTTAAAAAACCAATGAATGATGATTATACTGTACTTGCCTTGTATAGGTGTGATGCTCATTACACGTATTTGAATAATTCTGTTCCATGTAAAGCTATCCTTGTAACAGTATATAAACTTGTAATCTTCATGTAAATTCATCAATGAATATAATAACCTTTCAGCAATAAAACTTATATGGTATTAGAGCAACAGCTGATCTTGGCGCAACCAAAGATTATAGGACAATGTGGACGACGTGTCCTGTTTGGCTGGGTAGGGATATGTTCCATCGACATATCTCATGAGATCATACCCTATAAGGAGGGCAATAATCTGAGCACGCCAAGAGGGATAATTCATGGGCGTGAGTATGACAGGCAATTGGGCAACAGCGTTGATCGTAATCAACAATTTAGTGTTGTTAGCGGAAAGCAAAGAGTTGGATGGGTGGACAACGGAACCGGAGTTGGTTGATTGCTCGTCAGACATTGTGAGCGCACATGGAAAAGAGAGAAGAAAAAAATTTGAAAATGGCTCGTTAGAGTTTAGGGCTCGATGATACCATATAAATTTTTATTGCTGAAAGGTTGTTATATTCATTGGTTGCTAAATTCAATACCTTTACCTTGTGTTTGTATGAATGAGTAAAACTTATGGGACTGAACTAAATTTAAAAGGCATTCAAGCTTACGGATATTGATGGAAGGAATAGATGTTCCTGCTATTGAAGCGAAAATTGCAAAGTACCAGGAAGAAAATGCTGACCAAATATTGATTAACAGAGCTCGTAATTGTCCATCAACAAATTAAACTGAAATCCCCGCCGTGCCGTGGCGACCGAGGCCTATAAAAATTTAGTACTTGACAAGGATTTGCAAAGTTCTGGACCATTTTGAGAGAGAGAGACCCCCAGAGCTTGAAGATCAGTTGCCAAAGTTCCTAAACCCAACTTTAGAAGGCGGGTTTTTGAGCTCGTTAATTTAGATCATTAAATATTTTAAATTAAGTTGGCTGGAGTTAGTTGTTAATTGGAATGTTAACATTGATCGTCAGGCTAGCTAGCATAGCAGTGTAACTCTCTCTCCCCCTTGTTTGTTCGTTAGCCAGACGTACGGCAAGTTCCAGCACGTACCGTTCTGCAAAACCCTACACATGATCTAATTTCCTATGCAAAACCCTACCATTTCATTTTCGGTGTTTGTCATGCATAATCTTATTCTATATCTTCTATATCTTCTATACTATTTATTTAACTATTATTATTATTATTATTTTTTATACGACAATATATTTATATTTAGGGTGTGAGGAAATAAATTGGTTGCGAACACGTTATTCACGAGATTCGAACTTAAGACTTCTCACTTACAATTGAAGAAGAATACCACTAGACCGTAGTATAAGAGATACTATTTATTTAACTATTAAAAGCATCTCCAATGGGAGTCCTTTTTTTAAGGATTCCACCACCACCTTTGATGACTCATTTAGAGATTTTAAGAGAATCTTTGTGTCCCTAAATGAATATTGCCTCAAATGAGAAAGTCACTGTAGTGTAAACCTTAAATTTGAGGTTTATGTAATTTTAAGTGATAATTTCATTGGAAGTTTTATTTTAATTTTTTTTAGTTAATTTAACTTGATGTTATCGTAATTTTTTTGTGTGAACATTTCTACCAAAAAATAAATCAAATTCCAACACCCAACTTTTTTCTTCACAAAAACGAGAGTACAATAATGTCATGGTCAATTATTTTTTATTGAGACAAGATTTCGACTCTTTGCAACCCTTGAATTAGATTTTCTCATTTTAATCTCATCCGTCGAATTGTTATCTATTTTTTTTTATCCTTTTACTATAAAAGTGAGGTCTCTATCTCTTTTACATTCATTCTATTTTCTGAATACAACTTCCAAAACCCTCTAATCTCAAATTAGCCTTCCCAAACATACAATGGCACAACAAGGGTATGATACCTCATCCTCCGACGATGACGACCGAGTTATGGTGATGATGACATTCAAAGGAGGAAAGCCACAAAGACAAAACATGGTGGTGCATCATCAATCCGAAGACAAATTCCAAGAAATAAGGTAAGTGGTCATGATAAACTTATGTAGAATTTTTTAAACTTGGTGGTATGAATTTGCTATTTATATGCAAATTAGAGTAGAATTAAAAAAAAAAAATGAAAATAGTAACTATTGTGAAAGAGGGTTTTTGGATGGGCTTCCTTTGCTCTTAGGTTGGCCGGAATGAATGAATTTTTTCATAGGGCCTCCTTTCTTGCTGTTTTTGCTAGCAGTCGCCGCAAACAAATTGTTTTGTGTTTTTCTGTATATCCCTATACAAAGCCCCAAACCGACCAAAATTGTAAAAGAGTAAAAAAGAAAATTAGGGTTAGAGAGGGTAAGCCGAGAGCCGAAAGAGGAGGGTGGAGATTAAGAGGGAGAATAGGTGTTTGTATATTTGTATGCCATCAATTTTTGCGGATTTATTATCATGCTCCTGTAAGATTCACGTTCAACTTCCTACTGCTGACGCTGACAAACCAAGTATGCGACTTGTGTTCCTCAGGTTCGGCTGCGGAAATTGGCTTCCACACATGACGAGAATCTTTGCTACTTTTCTGGCTGCGGCGTCGTCGGCTCCCAAATTCTTTTTTCACCGGCGGCTTGGAACCCAATGAGAGATTTCAGGATACACAATGATTGCGAGTAAGAAGATGTATGTGTTTGAGACAGATTCTAGTGCTGATTCGAATCCTTCCATTAAGCCCCTTTCTGAAAGCAGCAGGTGCAGCATTATAACGGAGGAATTCATAGGCGGAAAAACCCAACCGTTTATGGTTGATTTCATCTCTACGCTCTCTCCGGTTTTCGCCTTGCTTTGTGTTTCCCTCCCACACAGGACATCCAAGAAATGGGATACTCTGCCGGAAATTCCACTCTTCCACTTTCGTCAATTTTAGTCCTCACTCTTCTTTATGCAATTGTGGGCACTAAGATTTTGGTCTCTAGCCTTGAAACTCCGGCGTTCTGCTTTGATGTGGCCGAGAAGGAAGCCGAACGACAACGTTGGAGACAACTGTGTTCTTAAGGTGTCTTCTTTGTAGGTGTAAGCATGTAATACATACAAGCACTCTAGCCAATCCCTTAATCATCATGTGACACTTACTTTTCAATAGTTTGGTTGAAGTTAGACACTTGCTCTTCATCATATCTAATTGTTATTCTTAATTAAAAGAGAAAATGAGAGTATTATACGGTTGTTGGGCAAAGTCTCTTCATTCAGTGATAGCATCGGAGTTGGATAACACAACTACCAGATTACTCAGTAATAAGAGTTAACAAGACAGATATAGTGCCTGAGTAAGGACATCGTCAGACACTCATATTGGGAGAGACAATGGAGTACAAAATTCGATTGATAAAGATAGCGAAAAGTATGCTTTAAACATGACTTTGCAGAATGAGGTTCCCCTCTAGACTCTCAAAAGTTAGGGTTAAGTACTAAGGCTAAGGAATTTACCCCAACGTTCTACCGCAAGTGATGAAGAATATTGCTGTGAACGAGGTTCAAACTGTGCTGATTTCAATTTTGTTTTCATTCCTCAAATAGTTATTGGAGCTAATAATCTATCTGTTAAAATTCAAACCTTCTTGCCATTATTTATTTATAAATTTGCTCAAATGATTCTCGTATATGGTTATGCCTTTTTCTCTCTACCGCAAGTGATGAAGAGTATTGCTATGAAGGAGGTTCAAGTTGTGCACCGACTCTGCTGATTTATATTTTGGTATCATTCCTCAAATAGTTCCTGGAGCTAACGATCTATCTGATAAAATTCAAACCTTCCTGCCATTATTGATGATCGGCAGAAAGACATGTCTAATGAGATTTTATATAAGTCAAAAGTTGGACATTTTTGGGTGCCTTTTCTCTTTAGTTTAAATTTATTTGTGTAAAGGAACTGATTTTGAAATATGTTATCTTGCTATCATCTGCCCTTGGTCACTTTCCATTTTCGCTTTCATTATTGTCCGCATGTTGTTCCTGACGTTCAAGATATGAAACTTTTTGTCGTTATCATGTTCTTGAAATCTGCTTGCCCGCCTTCAAGATCTCGGTGATGGTTCCCCCTGTGCATTAGACGGGGGAATCTTGTATTTCTGTTTGGCATATTGTAGAACCTACTATATACAGAAAACTAAGATAATTCAGTAACATGTATTCTATGATGATGGTGGGTGGTGGCGGCGCCGGTGGTGATGGGTAACACCGATTATGATGATGGTAGGTGGTGGTGGTGGTGGTGTTGACAGTAGCAATGATTGTGATAGTGGCCGTGATGAGTCATGACCACTCATGGTTGATTTTTTTTTTTAGTTTCTCCCCCGTATAGATGACAACTATTTACATAAAATTTAAACGTGAGAATTGGAGGTTCCAAATTTCAAAAAAAAATTTTCTAAACGAAAATTTTAAATTTCTATGTTTTTGAATTGAAATAAGGGAATTAGTGCAATTTAGAAAGAGGTATTCCTCGATCAAACATTCCATTAAGCGGCTTTGACTTATATGCCCCTATTCCTTTGCTTTATTACTATTAATACCTTGATTGCTAGTGAGGTGGGCTTGGTCTGGTTCGATTAGAATTGGGCTTGAAATCGTGGACCAAATTGAATGAATAGGCTCGGTTTGGTTTGGTTTGAAAACTAAGAATATTTTGAAAATAGGTTTTTACAAAAATCAAACCCTTTAGATGCTGGGCTTGCTGCCAGTAAGCATTTAAGGATTTATGGGCCCGATTCAAAACTGAAAAAAAAAGTTTAAATATTCTACTGGCTGTTGTTGGCAGATTCAAACCAAATAAAAAAACAACACATTCATTCATTCATACAGTCATCCTTATGAAAAATCAAGCAATTTAGTTCCCAAATAAGTTCAAGTAAAGCAATCTGCCAACCTTCAAACACATAAATAATTCTATGAACTAGATGATACATAATAAATTTGACGAAAACACATAATTAATGAAAAATTCCAGCTGTACATGTTTGAAATTACTGACATGTAGCATGAGTTGCTTTGTTTGCCGCACTAAAATATGTCAAACAAACATACACATCAAATAATAAAATTTATAAATACTTTAGTATCAACTTATTATAGCTAGTTCGTTGTGGTTTAGGTTATTTCTCGTAATCAGGGTAAATATCTCGTTATATTAAAAAATGTTGGGGAGAAAAATAAAAATAAAAAAGAAAAGAAGAAAATTCAGTCCATGCAAATTGCAATAACTAAAGAGAACAGGGGCAGAACCGTCATAAAAAAATCAAGGCAAAAAATCCTGAAAGGCGCTAACTTTTCCTCCACAGCTTGAAACTCCATTATCTCCGACTCCCAAATTCAAAGGTATGACCATCTCTCTGTCATTTGGGTAATTGGGGTTCTCATTTCTCTCTCCCACCGCAGTTCTTCATCTGAAATTACACTTCTTCTGTTCTGATTCTCGCATATTCCAGAACAAGTTGATGATAAAGTTCTGTTCTTTTCCTCCTCCTTGTTTCCGGTGAGTAATTCATGTATTGGATCGGCTTATATATATCATGACCTCACTGAGATTTTCAATCTCTTTGGACACGTTTGATTCTTCGAACAATTTCAGTTCTTCTTTTTGCTACAGTCATGTAAATGTTAGCAGAGCTTGCGTAGTTAATGCTCTGAATTGGGGAAATCGGATCAAGGTTTCTGGGTTCCCATTCGAATTGTCCGGCGTTTCGGAAGGGAATCAGATGAGTGAGGAAACCAATTTGAGCTTGGTTGAGGGAAACCCGGATTTTCGACACGAAAATGAGAAGGGGTCTGGGGGGGCAAAGAAAGAGAGTAGAAGAGAAAAGGGTTTGAAGTTAAGTTCAAGAAAGAGTAGGTGGGTGAGGGAATTGGAGAATTTTTTTGTGAATGATAGTGAATTTGATGTTGATTATTCTGTTATTGGGTCTGACTTGAGTTTAGAGCATTGTAACGATATTTTGAGACGGTTAGAGAGGTGTAGTGATTCAAAAACACTCAGATTCTTCGAGTGGATGAGGAGCAACGGGAAATTAGAGCGCAATGTGAGCGCTTTTAATTCGGTTTTGCGAGTGATGGGTAGGAGAGAAGATTGGGATGCAGCTGAAAAATTGGTTCAGGAATTGATTGCTGATTTGGGATGTGAGCTGAATTATCAGGTTTTCAACACCCTTATTTATGCGTGTAAGTTGGGGCGCGCTGAGTTGGGAGCCAAGTGGTTTCGAATGATGCTGGAGCATGGGATCCAGCCGAACATTGCAACTTTTGGTATGCTAATGGGACTTTACCAGAAGGGTTGGAATGTTGAGGAGGCAGAGTTTACTTTTTCTCAAATGAGAAACTTTGGAATTGTATGTCAATCAGCGTACTCGGCCATGATCACAATTTACACCCGCTTGAGTTTATATGACAAAGCAGAAGAGATCATCGGCTTGATGAGCGAAGATAAAGTGAGATTGAATTTGGATAATTGGTTGGTAATGATTAATGCTTATTGTCAGCAGGGTAAAGTAGATGATGCTGAAGTAGTACTGGTCTCCATGCAAGAAGCGGGGTTTTCTCCAAACATTATTGCATACAATACATTGATAACTGGATATGGGAAGGCGTCTAAAATGGATGCCGCGCAACACCTATTTCTGAGCATAAAGAATGCCGGATTAGAGCCTGATGAAACAACTTACCGCTCAATGATTGAAGGTTGGGGTCGAGCTGACAATTATAAAGAGGCAGAACGGTACTATAAAGAGCTCAAGCGGTTGGGGTACATGCCTAATTCGTCTAACCTGTACACACTAATAAACTTGCAAGCCAAGCATGAGGATGAAGATGGGGCCATCAGGACTCTTGACGATATGCCGACAATGGGGTGCCAATATTCCTCGATTCTTGGTACTCTTCTGCAAGCATACGAGAAGGTAGGAAGGGTTGATAAAGTGCCTCGCCTTTTGAGAGGTTCTTTCTATCAACACATTCTTGTCAGCCAGACTTCTTGTTCCATTCTTGTCATGGCTTATGTGAAACACGGCTTGGTGGATGACACTATGAAAGTGTTGAGGGAAAAACTGTGGAAGGACCCGCCTTTTCAAGATAACTTGTATCATTTGTTAATTTGCTCGTGTAAAGAGTTGGGTCGTCTTGAAGATGCTGTTCAAATATACAAGCAAATGCCGAGACATCATGACAAGCCAAACATGCACATCATGTGCACAATGATTGACATCTATAGCATCATGGGTCTATTCACAGAAGCGGAAAAACTTTATGTCAAGTTAAAATCTTCTGGAATCGTATTGGACATGATTGCCTATAGCATTGCTGTGAGAATGTATGTAAAAGCTGGTTCTTTGGAAGATGCTTGCTCTGTTCTAGACGCAATGGAAAAACAGGAGGGAATTGTTCCAGACATTTACATGTTCCGTGATATGCTCCGGATTTATCAACGATGTGGCAGGCTTGATAAGTTGAAAGACCTGTACTATAAACTCTTGAAGAGTGGAGTGACTTGGGATCAGGAAATGTACAACTGTGTCATAAACTGCTGTTCTCGTGCTTTGCCAGTCGATGAGATCTCAGAGATTTTTGATGAGATGCTTGAACGTGGTTTTGTTCCTAATACCATAACCTTCAATGTCATGCTCGATGTATACGGGAAAGCAAAGCTTCTGAAAAAAGCTAGGGAGTTGTTCTGGATGGCCCAAAAGTGGGGTTTGGTTGACATGATCTCTTATAATACTATTATAGCTGCTTACGGGCGAAACAAAGATTTCAGAAGCATGTCTTCAACATTTCGAGAGATGCAGTTCAAAGGCTTTTCGGTTTCCCTGGAAGCCTACAATTCCATGTTGGATGCTTATGGGAAAGAAAGCCAAATGGAACGATTTAGAAGCGTTTTGCAGAGAATGAAGAAAACAAGCTGTGCTTCAGACCATTACACGTACAACATTATGATCAATATCTATGGAGAGCAAGGATGGATTGAGGAAGTTGCCGGCGTGCTGACTGAGTTGAAAGAATGCGGACTTGGACCTGATCTGTGCAGCTATAACACGTTGATTAAGGCGTACGGGATTGCAGGAATGGTCGAGGATGCTGTCCATTTGGTCAAGGAAATGAGAGAAAATGGTATAAAGCCTGATAAGATAACCTACATCAATCTTATCGCTGCACTGCGAAAAAACGATGAATATTTGGAGGCTGTAAAATGGTCCCTGTGGATGAAGCAGATGGGGTTGTAAAGTTTACAATCTACGGCTCATAAATAAATAAATAAAATCTGCTTTCGTTGATTCGAGATATTTCTTTAGCACTCTTACAACTTTACAAGTAGTGTGGTTTTTTCTTCTTTTTCTCTCGGAGGTCTGTTCCTTATGTGCAGAACAATCTTTGCTTAACACCAGTCAAGTATCGCTACCGCCGGTGCCGGAGAAACTATGCTTGCATTGAGAGTAAATTCAAAGTGATGCGCAAAATTCGGGTCCAAACACGAGCGAACGGATCAAACTGATCAAACTTGGGTGGTACGTACCATTCAAGATTTTTGCAGAACTATTGATAAATTTCCCTCCTTTCTTTACAGTTCTTGCTCACAAATTTGCAAGAACTTTCCATTGACAAGTGTACATGTATCATTTAATAGTGCTAAATACTCACCCACTTAGCTCCTTTGCCTTTTTCTATCTTTATTATAATTGTTTTAGGCTTAAAACTGCTGTAATGCCTTTTTAAATGATTTAATTATCTCTCTATCTTCTGAAACTCACTTTGTCTCAACTTGCTTCGTAAATTAATTTTCGTGCCCCTCCTACTCGCATCAAGTATGTCATACATTGGTGCATCGAAAAGTCCTGTATTAGTATTTTGATTTCACTAATAGTAATGTATATAAAAAAAAAAAATCTTATGGCATGTAAACTGAGTTGTAATCATAACTGAATTGATTCTAAAATCATAGTCCAAATTTTCGTTAAAGTTATTTACAAAAATAATCTGGTATTGGAAAGATATACTCACTTATATAAACTGTTTACTAATTAACTACAACCAAAATTGAAAACCAATTTGATTAGTAAAATGTTTAATAAGAATAGTACCCGAACGAAGAGTCCAATTCCTTTAAAATCAGGAGTTGAATTCTTTAGTTTGTATAGACTCTGTGTGTTTTGGTTTTGATTTCTCCATATTAAGGGTAAACTGCCGTTTGACTCCCTGAACTATTACTTCAGTTGAAATTGACTCCCTGAACTATTTTTTTGGTAAATTAACCCCCTGAACTATTTGAAATCAGCCAATTAACCCCTCACAGTTAAATTCAACGAAATTTCATCCACTTTGCTGTCAAATACTAGCACGTGTCGTATTTTAATTGGTAGCTCTAGTTGACATTCTAACGAATTAACAGCAAATTGGATGAAATCTAGCGGTAGGGGGTAAATCTACTAATTTAGAAAAGTTTAAGAGGTTAATTTATCAAAAAAATAGTTCAGAGATCAATTTCAACTGGAGTAATAGTTCAGGAGGTCAAAGGGCAGTTTACCCTAATTAATAAACACATAGTAGTTTATAGTAAAAATTTAAATTTTCAATTTTGATTACGGATCAGTAATCAAGAACCCCAGCCTACGAGGATATAAAAGTCATTTTGTCACACACCCCTCTTAACCTCGCCTCGCCTTCGCACCAAAACAGCCGCTGTACAACCAGAGTAAGCGTTTCAGCTCCTTCCTGTTTGGTTAGAGAGAAAAGAAAGGAAAATCAAAAGATGCGAAAGTTCGATCCATGGCCCGTGTTCTTCAAGCGCGAGTGGAATCGGAACTGGCCGTTCCTGGTCGGTTTCGCCATCACCGGCACGCTCATCACCAAGTTCTCTCTCGGTCTCACCGGTACTCCATCCGTCCCTTTCTCTATCCATCTCTGAATATATACGCATCTATATATATATATATATACGTATGCATACACATTTCAGTAAGCTAGATTTTGTTTGGATTGATTTTGGGCTGTACAAATTTTGCAGAGGAGGACGCGAAGAATTCTCCGTTCGTGCAGAGGCACAAGAAGTACGCATCTCAAATTCCCAATCTCTTGAAAAATTTCAACCCTAATTTGAGTTTGTTATAATTTATTTCTCAACCAGTCATTGATCCAAAATCTGATAATCCCTGCTTGTTAATTTATAATTTGTTTTTTTTTCACTGATTTTCTCGGTTGCTTGTAATGTGGATTTTGATAAGCTGATTAGATTTTATTTAACAAAGAGTGAATATTTAGTAATTGAGGTTGAATTTCTGAACGACAACGTTTCGGTCAGCATTGTGTTCACTTTAGCACAGTGGATAAATGAATTCAGGACTCCTATCATATGAATCAAACAAAACTTAGGAGTGTTGTATTGTTTCTTTTGTGCGTCTGCCATTAGCGAGGATTCGTCAACACAAAGTAGAGTGAGATTATGTATAAATTTGGTCGAGTTATATAATTAGTGGTGCTTGATTTCTATATTTGATTTGCCTTTTTAGTTGGTCAATCAGTTCGTAGTTGTTAATACCTTTCCGAGTTCTCATAGAACAATCTGTAGATTTCATGATAACAAAAGCAAGCAATCAAGTTTAGTTTGAGTTTGAATATGGGCTACCCGTTGTCTCCCACACTATTGTCTTGTGTGCTTGATAGCGGGTTGAGATAATGAGTCGTAGTAGATAGTTGCATTGAAGGCTAATGTATTGGATGTCAAGTTTTGGTTTTATTTACTTTTGAACTACAAATATACAGTGTGTTTCTTCTGCAAGCTAACAATGTGAGATGACCCTCATCATTGTTAATTGTGTTAAACCCGCAGTGATCTACGATGTCTTTCAAGAATCACACGTGTTTTGTTAAGAAGTTTCTATCTCATTTGTCACGGCCTTCAAATAGTGTATTTGTGGTCAATGAACTGCAGTGAAATGAGCTAGCGTAACGGTGCATGCTATATATAGTTTGGTCCTAAATGAATGAACAAATTGACTAAGTTTCCTATGCCATTCGCTGCAGATTATGTATTACCAATTAGCTCATCGTTTGTAGGAATTAGGTTGAGACCTTTGAGATCATGATTATTTTCTACCAGCTGACTACATCGTAGCAAGATTGCATATGTGCTATTGTTTTTGCATTCCATCAATACTTATCTGTGATTGCCGAGGAATGCAAGTTATTGACATTGTGCCCAAATTGTTGTGCTTTTAGGTGAACGAGCTGATGATTGGCACCCAATGTAGATCAACTTCAGTCGGGCAGGCGACGAAGAGCGTTTAATAACTATTTTATCTTGGTTCTTTTCGACCTAGCGCGGTTTATGATGATGTACACATAGGTTATTGGAACAAGTCATTATGCTACATTTGCTCTACAAGAAACATTGGGTGATTTGCTTTAGTTTGTTAAATGCATGCTGCTTTTCGACAGTGAAATTCAGTCGTTACGCCTAAATCAAAACCTCAATCGCGTGTCCGATGTCTTGCTCGATTTTGGTTAACATGGTATGATTATGGTAATCGCATTTGGATAAAATATAACCAAGACTTTAGTATGGAGCTGATGAAATTTTAAATTTATATAAATCCCTGTGGTTCAATTGGTAATCAGTAACTGGAAGGGTTATTGGTAACAATTGATTTAAAATAAATTATATTTAGATTAAATATAATCATGATCAACTTTAAGCATTTTGGTCGATTCTCATGTTTAAGCTTTACTCATCAATACTTCATCATTTCAATTTTATAAGTAGTCTCATTAGTCAAGTAAGTATAATTTAGCCAAAGGAAAATCCTGACTGAACAAATTCCTTTGGACCGGATTATGCAAGTTGACCATGATAGAGTGTTCGTCCCTTGCATTCAAGTTTGAATATTTTTACCGTAGTTTAATATTAGAATATCTATTCTTTAAAAAAATAATCCATCGGATAAGACGGAAATAAAAGAAGGAAACAAAAAGGAACACAGAAACAAAACAGTTTATAAAGTGATTTTGTGAAGTGAATTAACAATTACAAACTTTAACTGGGTCACATTTATAATTTACCGGGAAATTAGTACTGAAACAACCATTTTGGAAAAATCTTCAGTGGTACGTACCATTCAATAGTACGGCCACTGAATGATCCAGATTAGTTTGCAGTGAGCCCCAAATGAATCTTAAATCATTCAACAGTACGTACCATTGAAGTTTGACCCAACTATTTTGCTTTCTTTCCGTTTTATGATTTTATTGGCCAACTGAAGCTTAATCAATCCATTAGGTGATTAAAATGAAAAACCGTAATTAAGCATAATAGCCGTCTTAGCTCAGCTGGTAGAGCGCGTGGCTTTTAACCACGTGGTCGTGGGTTCGATTCCCACAGACGGCGTCCTCTTCACTAATTAAAGTTTTAATTATTTATCGATGATAATTTTATTTTACTTTAAAAAAAAAAAATTCTCGGAAAATAGTGATGAAACCTGAGCCATGTCTGATTATCGCAGAGATTTTTGCTTCTCCAATCTTATCCACCTCACCTGCAACTCCTAGCCCAAAAACTCCGGCGATGAACCGGGCCCACCTCACCTGACTAACTAATCCCTCCGAAGCTTTTTTTTCACACAAAAATGGCGGCGGCGAGAATTAACTTCTTCTTAAACCCCACAAACCCCCTCAACTCCAAAGCCACCGCCCATCTCAGAACCCACCTCCGCTTCCAAAGAAGACGACCCAAAGCTACGTCGTTCTGCACCCGCGCCTCAGCTGCTCCCCTCCACGACGAAGCGTCGGGCGCCGGAGGCAGTGACCCTTTTGTCCTCACCACTCCGCTCTATTACGTGAACGCCCCTCCCCATTTGGGCAGCGCTTACACAACCATCGCGGCCGACGCCATTGCTCGATTTCAGCGGCTGTTGGGTAAGAAAGTCATCTTCGTCACCGGAACTGACGAGCACGGTGAGAAGATTGCCGCCGCCGCCGCTGCCAATGCCTCCATTCCAGCTCAACACTGTGACCTCATTTCACAATCTTACATTTCGCTCTGGAAACAGGTAATTTTACTTACCCACCATTGGAAATTTACTGCTTTGTAGAATTGGTGTTCAAATTACTTTTCTTTTTTGTGATTGCAGTTAAAAATGTACTGTTTTGTTGAATTGGTGTGCAAATTACTGTGCTTTTTCACTTTTTGATTCTGGGTTTTTGTGGTGATTGCAGTTAGATATATCTTATGACAAGTTCATTCGGACCACCGACCCCAAGCATGAGGCAATTGTGAAGGAATTTTACTCCAGAGTTCTTGCCAATGGAGACATTTACAGGGCTGACTATGAGGGACTTTACTGTGTCAACTGTGAAGAGTATAAGGTGCCTTTTTCTGTATCCAACTTTCGATATGCCTTTTAGTTACAGATAACCCTCAACTCAATTTGACTCGACTGTGCTTATTCGTAATGAAACTGTAATCGGTTTAGATGGGTTCATTGTATTAATTTTATTTATGACATAATTGGGTTGATTCATTCTTGTGCTAAATTTAAGAAGTGGACAAAATTGCTCGATGAGTGAAAATTTGATTGCTGTTCCTTTCCGTTTGCTATGTATTGTTTGAGGGCATGTCTACTGAGCTAATTTCTCAGGAGTAGCTTCTGCTGTGTACTTAATTATTGTTCTCATATCATTAGTTATGGATATTGCACAGGATGAGAAAGAACTGCTTGATAACAACTGTTGCCCTACGCACCTAAAGCCATGTGTTGCACGGAAAGAGGATAATTACTTCTTCGCATTGTCCAAGTATCAAAAGTCGTTGGAAGAAACTTTGGCAACAAATCCGAATTTTGTACAGCCTTCATTCCGTCTTAATGAGGTAAGAAACAAAGTACAATGGTTTACTTAATTTGAAATTATGTTCTTTATATATGACAAAGCAAATGTAATTCTAGTGCTCAACATATGAGCCATTTGAGCTATTTTCTGCCTGCCTTGCCAATCATCGTTTCTTTATTTGTTTCTCACACTCCATCCTGTGAGTGTATATACAGTTATTTTGGACTAATAGTATTTGGGGAGTGTGAATAACTAAAATTGAAGTACTGATAACGGTACTCTTTCTATAATTCTATAAGTAGCTAAAACATGTTTTATCTTTTCCTCAAGGTTCAAGGTTGGGTTAAAAGTGGCTTAAGAGACTTTTCCATTTCTCGAGCATTAGTGGATTGGGGTATCCCTGTTCCTAATGACAGCAAGCAAACAATATACGTTTGGTTTGATGCTCTACTGGGGTAAAGTTCTTTCTTCCTCCTGTTCCCCGTCCCTTGTATGGCTCATAGTCATGCTATTTGTTAGGCCGCGAGTACTTGTTCAACATATGGCTGACATAGATTAATAACCAAGTTCTCAGACAATTGTTTGTTTCTCAGTAAATAGAAGATTAGTACCGAACCTGTTTTATCTTATCACCAGATGTTTCTTCAGAATCTTTACTACTGGTTTCTCTATTGTTTTTTGTGAATGCTCACTAGAAATTTTTTATTGGACGTATATGTTTCAAAAAAATTTAAACAGTTATATATCAGCACTATCAGAGGATATGGAGCAACCCGATTTGGAAAGAGCCGTTTCATCAGGGTGGCCTGCCTCGCTACACTTGATTGGCAAGGTATGTTGATTTCCCTACTTTATAAATGAACTTGTTAGTTCACCCGTATAATCCTTTTAATCAGTTATCCTAATAAGTTTTATATCATTTAATTAAACTCATGAGTCTCAAACTTCCAAATGTTTGCATGAGGTGATGCTATCTGTTCCCTTATAAACCCAACTAAGTGTTCCTGAGCAGAGCAGGAGATAACCTAAGATGTTACTCAAAATATATATATGCTCATTTTACATTCCCTTGCTGCTCAATTGTTTTGTACTTATTTCTGACTTTCAAATAGTAGGATTACATATTATAGTTGATATTTCATATTCTTCTGCAGGATATTTTACGTTTCCATGCAGTTTACTGGCCAGCTATGCTAATGTCTGCGGGACTAGGTCTTCCTAAGATGGTGTTTGGCCATGGATTCTTGACAAAGGTATTTGAGCCTAGTATATTTTTATGGTTTCTTCTAAAATTAGATATACTTGTGTTGTTATTGGAATCCTTGTTGAATTCTTAGCCCTGTAATCTTTGAGTAATGATCACGTCAACTGGAGATTTAAAGCCTAGCACACACCAAGTTTCTGAACCATATGATCAAATTCTTTTTCTTTAAATCCATTCTCAAGCACACAACTGGTGCCATATCTGTCTGTGTGACACGTTGGTCTTCTGTAGGGATTCCATAGGAACAATATAATGATCTTGCTTGAAATTTATTGCTGTTAGAAGATTGAGTTAACAAAATGAGGGTAATTGGACCTGTTGTAATATGAGTGTCATTTGTATGCTAGAATAACAAAATTCGTAGGAGTCCAAATTGTTGGTCGTGGATTTTGGTCAGTCCTCTTGATTATCTTGTTAGACTTAGCTACATGCACTCCATTGCACTCATGAATTCTACATTTGAAAGCATAGTTGCAGTGTACTACATACAAATTAAAACGATGACTGTAATGAATGCGAGTGCAATTTGAGTTTTTGTCTCATATATGTAATTTTATTTCATGCAGCAATGCTTTTTATTTTTAACATTATAGGATGGTATGAAGATGGGGAAGTCGCTAGGGAATACGATTGAACCAAATGATTTGGTCCAGAAATTCGGGTCTGATGCGGTCAGGTACTTCTTCCTAAGAGAGGTGGAATTTGGAAATGATGGGGACTATTCAGAAGAACGTTTCATCAATATTGTCAATGCTCATCTTGCAAATTCAATTGGTATCTCTATTCAGTGTCATTAAATTCTCTTTTGGTTAGTCATTGGTAGCGTCTTAGCTATTTTATAATTTTGAGAAATTAAGTTTCTATTCTTTGCAGGAAACCTGCTTAACCGTACTCTGGGACTTCTTAAGAAAAACTGCCAATCAACATTGGTGGTTGATTCAAGTTTTGCAGTTGAAGGAACTACGTTCAAGGACACAGTGGAGAAATTGGTAAAATTTTCTTGAATTTTCCAATACCATCATGTTTTTGAAGCATGTCAAATTAGGGGAATCACTTGATTCGAGGTGCCTTAGGTTTGCAAGTCATTTAAACCATTTTCCATTGCTATTCGTTTGTTCATTATCCTTTATGTAACTGCTTGAAATCTTTTAACCTATGTGTCCCAACTTTTTCCATACTTTTATAGGTTGAAAAAGCTCGGGTTCACTATGGAGACCTCTCGCTGTCATCAGCTTGTGAGGCTGTGCTAGAGATCAGCCATAGTGGAAATTTATACATGGATGAGCGTGCACCATGGTCACTCTTTAAGCAAGGGGGTGCTGCTTCTGAAGCTGCCGCAAAGGTTCTCGTAACATAGATAAATGTGTGGGGTTGTCTGTTTGTGTGAGTTAGTGTGTGCATATTTCCTTCAACAAGGTTATTTACATTGGTTTGCTTCAACCAACCATTCATTTAACCCATAAAGGAGGTCAATTCTTGACTCTCGATTCTACACTGATGTCTAATGATACATATCAGCTGAACTCAAGTAACTTTAATCAATCTGCACGTCGATTCAAAGTTTAACTTTGTAGTTGATGGCCAGTAGATATTACCTTTTATTGAAAGCTCGAGTTTTTGGCGCAGGACCTTGTGATAATACTAGAAGCAATGAGGATTATAGCAATTGCATTATCACCTGTCACGCCAAGCTTAAGCTGGAGAATATATGGACAGCTTGGCTACTCAAGGGATCAGTTCGATGCTGCTACCTGGGTCTCTCTCAAACACTTCTATACATGTAAGTAGGTCTGATTTCCAAACACTTGTTTTATGAACTAACATGTACTTTTGCACTGCAGAGCGACACCAAGTGGGGCGGGCTAAAGAGTGGTCAGGTCATGGCGCAGCCTAAACCGATCTTTGCAAGGATTGAAAACCCAACAGAAGAAGAAAACGGGAAGGAAGCACCAAAAAAGGTGGTAAAAAAGGAGAAGCTACCCCAAGCCAAACGGGCGGTAGAAGCTTAAACATTCTTACTTGAAATGCCTTATCTACCCTCATGCCATTTTCAGTTTTTCGCCTACAAATCGGATAGGATCACGTATTGTTTTGTAACTTTTTCTTTTTGCTACGGATTACAATTACAAACTTTCTGTGTAAAGATCAGATCATTTTTCAAATATATAGTTTCAATAAATCGTTTATCTTTCAGATGTGCAAAAACTTTTAGGTCTTATTGATGTTGAAAAAAAAAATTGTATAGTAACGTTGACGAGAATAACTTTAATGGGTAGGGCTGACGTAGTGTGGACACCACCCATAGATGTTTGGAATGACCGCACTATGCCATTAAGTCAGCCCTACCCAAAACTTTCTCCCCGTCAACACACAAAGTTTCTCTAATTTCTGTAGGAGGGAGGGGCAGTCAGCCCTACTCAAAACTTTCTCCCCGTCAACACACAAAGTTTCTCTAATTTCTGTAGGAGGGAGGGGCAGGAAAAAGAGGGGGGAGCCAATCACAGAGAAAAATGGAAGCTAAATGTTAGGGAAAAGTAAAGCTTCTTGATATAAAACTCTCAAATACCATCCAAATTGTTCAAGTAAAATCGTCACAGAAACAAAATAGTAAAACCACTTATTCGTCTACTTGAGAAATATATGGAATAGAGATGAATCACACGGTGGCGGCAAGCAAATTTACAAAGATGCGCCACCACCCTCACATTCTATGCTACACCGTTGACTAACTTTTGAGGACGCCAAGTCTTGCGCGGAAATCATCCTCCATGAGGGGAAGACCTTCGCGCAACTTAACCTTTGGTTCCCATCCCAGCAGCTCCTTCGCTTTTGAGATGTCGGGCTTCCTCTGGCGAGGATCATCAGGTGTGTTCTCAACCATTATGATCTCTACCTTAGGATTGATAAGCTGCAAGTCACACGATCGAATAATTAGTTAACATATAAGCTTTGTGTTGATGTTGGATACAGACCAAGGACGTAGGGAGATTGAGAAATTTCGGAAGTCTGGATAAGATAAAATACAAAACCTACCTCCTTGACGTTCTCTGCAAGTTCGAGCATTGTAAATTCACCTGAAGATAGAAGTGTTAATATTGTCCATGAAATAATACTAAAAAGCTAAACTGCATCCCTATTCAGCACTCAGACATCGTATGATAACCTGGATTTCCAATGTTGATCGGTCCAGTGTTGTCTCCTTGCATAAGTCGAATAAGGCCATCAACCTTCAGAAATAGAAGTGAAGGATTAATTTGTATAAAGACCTGATGAAGACAATTTAATCGTCCGCACGAACATGAAGCAAAATAATAAAACCGTGCTTACCATGTCAGACACATAACAGAAACTCCGGGTTTGTGTCCCAGGCGCTTGAACAGTCAAGGGATCATTACTACAGGAATGGGCAGCAAATATTTCAGGCAGGGCAAGCAAAATGAAAGCTCAACTGGCTGTGCGCCTCTAATAGGTGTACAGAACCATAGTTATTTTTAGTAGAAGTTACCGGATAGCTTGGGCAATGAAATTACTGACGACACGACCGTCATCAATATTCATGCGAGGTCCATAAGTGTTGAAGATCCTAGCGATCCTTATCTCTGTAAAGGACCATTATTTAGCAAGAGAAACAAAGAAAACCAATTTGAAGCAATACATGTCTCAACATTTAGCTTCTATTTTTCTATTTTTCCGTAACATTTAGATGTCGAACAAGAAGGAAACATAAGAAGAAGAAGAAGAAAGGAAAAGAGAGGGGACCTATGCCATGCTGCCTGTGATAATCAAACATCAAAGTTTCAGCAACTCGCTTTCCCTCGTCATAGCAACTCCTAACTCCTGTTTTGTTTTTTCAAACACAACAACCAATTAATATATGCCACGAGTTCGTGCAATTTACATGTTTGCATGATTGTTTAATAGTTTGTATAGATGGCAATGAGAAACCATATATCACATTATGTCACTGTATAAATTGGATTACAATTCAAAGAGAGGATATTAATAGATGAGGGCAAGCCTCACAAATTTTACAGATAATAGAACTTTTAGAATGAAAACCGTACCAATTGGATTAACATTTCCCCAATAGCTCTCAGTCTGGGGGTGAATAAGAGGATCTCCGTACACCTCGGAAGTAGATGTGAGCAAAATCCTGAATGAATTTCATACCATGAGAAACGAAAAGACATCCACAGATGACTGAATCAAAGAAGACAGAACGGCATTATCAAACCTTGCTCCAACTCGCTTGGCAAGTCCCAGCATGTTCAATGTTCCAATCACATTTGTCTTTATTGTCTGTTACAGAGGAAGGTATTTGCCACTGTTATCTCAGTTACCGCTAACACTATGTTCGATTCTTCACTTTCCTCATAAACATGAAATATCGATAGACATACCTTTACAGGATTGTACTTGTAGAAGATCGGGGAAGCAGGGCAGGCAAGATGGTATATTTGGTCAACCTCAATTAGCAGGGGCTCTGTCACATCTGCATGAAGGAAACATAATATTACCAATTCGACAGAGTCAAGATAATTACGAAATGTAAACTTGTTTATACGTCTACAATAGGACATTGTTTAAGATAATGGGAATATAAAAACTACTGAATTATGCCAGTATGAAGAAAAAAAACATAAATATATGAAACAGAAAACCAGCACTGATCAAAAGGATCTCATGTGCCGAGCTGATTTAGTGTTTCTTCCTTTCTTTACATAACTAAATGGCCTTGCCAAACTGTGATTCTTACGTGCTATCATGAATTCATACAATATCCACACACACAGGAAGCTTAATTTTGTTTTTCTTCGTAATGAATAGACGGATTAAAAAGACATACCATGACGAATGAGTTCAAATCTTGGATGACCGATCCATTTCTTCAGGTTATCCTTCGAGCCAGTGAAGTAATTATCAGCAACAATCACCTGAAGAAAAAAAAGCACCCTTTTTAATTTAAACAAATATGTTGGCGGAAGCATGAACCTTTGTACTGTTGGACATGTAAATTATAATTCTTTTCATACACAATAGAATCCCACCTCATTCTTTTCGTTTTCCATCAACTTGTCCACTAGGTGAGAGCCAATGAATCCGGCTCCTCCAGTAACCAAAATTCTCATATTGGCCTGCCATCACATGAATAAACATTTGTATATACAAACATTGCCACAAAAACACAAAGCGAAACAGCAGACTGATCGAGGTAGATCAGGAACTGACCGAACTGATTGAAATATTCGAAAACAACAACGAAACCAATTGGCTAGAGATGCTACCTGAAAAAACTTGGCATTTCTCAAAGGAGAGGGGCTTGGAGGTGGCTTTGGAGTGCTTTGGTGATCCCCATTTGTAGCCATTTCTTAAAACTTCTGCACCACAAACAACCAAGGTTCCACATTTCAGATCAAATTTCAGCATACACCAACATACTCAGATTCGAAACCGAAACCGAAACCAAAACTTGACAGAAAATAAAGAGGCAAAATTTAACATCCAAAAACCACAATTCAGCACAAAAATTGATAAAATCTGCAAAAAAAGATTTTGAATTTAGCCACAAATCAAGCTCAGATCACCTGAATATTGAGAGAAAAATTCCAATTCCTCAGCTATTATATTATTAAGTGAAAGTGTGGTTTGAGATAATGTGAGAGAGCATTTATATACAGAATGCAATGGTGTGAAAATTAATTAAAAAAAACAAACAAATATTTGGAATTAATCACCAAAAAAAGGAAAATTATTTTAATTTAGCACCAAACTCTACCAACTAGAGAGAGAGAGAGAGAGAGAGAGAGAGAGATGCACGAGCGGATGCTTCAAAAACAATCAAAGTAGGTAGCCATCGAAAGCATTCTGTACAACCAAAACTGAAACCCCACAACTATTATTCCCAGATCTGAAATCCAAATCTCACACAAACCCAACAAATATTTTCACCCCAACAAATCAAAAAATCGAAAAAACAATTAAATGGGTGGTAAAAATCGATATAAAATACCTCAGAAAAATAGAAAAAGATTGCTGCTTTCTCTTTGTCAGTGAAGAAGAAGGAGCCTGTGAAATTTTTGTGTTTTTAAGGTTTATTATTTCCTAGACTGCATCGAAGACGAAGACGTAGATGTATAATGTGTTGTGTTTGTGTTCGAGTGGTAACCGAAATTCGCGGTGGTTCGGAAGATTTTTGGAGATTGCGCGCAGAAATCACTGCATGCCACGTCACCGGGAAGTAGGATGCTTTTCCATGTTTCCTACTCTGCTCTCACCTCTTTACGTCTTTCGGTTACGTTGGGTTCAGGTGTGACGAGTCACATGATACGCGCGGTAGGGAGCCAATCAGTAACTGCCATTTCATGAATTAAGAAATTCACGGCTCTCGTTTTATCATTTGACTAGCCAATTGCTGTACGCATACTTTTAAAAAATAAATAATTTATATTATGTAATTTAAAATTAATTAATTAATTTTATTTTTTAAAGTTAGTAACTACCTCAACATTAGACGGTTTTAAATCACATGTATAGTTTTATTTTATTTTTGTTCTTTTATTATTATTATTTTTTTAATAATTATATATAGAAAGGAACAAATTTAGTATTAAAAATGTTTTATCAAATTGGTGTGCTCTCTTTATATATATTGATTTAAATTGAAACTATATTTTTTCTTTGAAAAATTTTTTTGAACTTTTCTTTTTGTACTTAAAAGCTTATTCTATTATTCCAAAAAAGACTTATTCTGTTGAAAGTGTTTTACTTTAATGTTTATGGTTTTGTCCTTAGATTAGTGTTGGTGGTGTGTGAAACATGGGATTACTGCTCTTTTTCATGAGGTAGCCAGAAGTACAATGATGGTAAGAATTTAATATGCCACGTCAGATAGAGATAAATTAATAATTTGGATAGAAATGGTTTGCGATGTGGTTTGATTTTTAGGATGTAGGATTTAGATTTGATACTCTCTCAACTAGGATTTATATTTGCCCATTTTAATTTGGTGGGATTAGCCCCACCCTAAAAAGAAAAAACCTTAGGCCGTCTCCAATGGAGGGCCAAATTTCAAATTTAGCTCATTTTTTTTCAAAACTCATCTCCAATGGAGGGCCAAAAAGAATCTATCCAAAAAGATTCAAGGGCCAATTCCTTGGGGGATTGCTATATTTGGCCTATTTGGTAGGAATGAGCTACCACTATTCATAGGTCTCATGAAGTGAAAAAGCTATATGAGGCATCACATGACAACAATTTTGTACTACGGGTTGCATGTTTTATCATGCACCCGCAATTTTTTGTCTGTAAAATGACGCGGTTGTTTAAATCCAAAGGCTAGGATCATTTTTCATAATTTTAAAAACATAAAAACAGATTTTAAAATAAAAAAAATGTTTTCAATCTTGTTAAATAGTTCTCAATCTTACACGGGTCATATTCGAAATATTTGTCTTTAAAGATAAATATTTTCAATATACATCTTCTTAAAAAAACAATGTGTTCCAAAAATTATATTTAAATAGATAAAAACAGTAGTTTAATTGATTTAAACAACACATAGTAGTTGATGTGCAAGTGTTGTACCATAATATTCCCCACTATGCTAAAAAGTAATAAAATATTGAGAGAAATAAAATGTAGCCCATGCACTATTGGAGATGAAAAATTATAGCCCTGCACTATTCTTTAAAAAATTATATTTTAAGTGTGCTAAATTTAAGAATGATGGCTAAGTATGGCCAAACCATTGGAGATGGCCTTATGGAACAGGTGCTTTAGGCAGGTTGGGTCCAAATTGCAAGGGTAGTGGCCGTCATTTTCCACTTGGTAAATTTTTCTTCAGCTACAGTGAGTGGTCCTTTTCAATCTTTCGGTATCACGGCAAACGGTCCGAATATTATTTTAGGCCGGATAACAATAATATTGTAGGCACCACTAGAGATTTTAGTCTAGAAATTGGACCTTTTGATGATATGTCCAATGTGATCAAGGTGACGTACAGGGAAAGTCCGTGGACGTCCACTCAGAATAGTTATCCGCTGCGTCAGATGCAATGCTTGATTATTTTGACTTACTTCTTTAAATACAATTGTTTTGCAGAAACAGACAACCTTGTGGCTGTAGTTTAGTGGTAAGAATTCCACGTTGTGGCCGTGGAGACCTGGGCTCGAATCCCAGCAGCCACACTTTCAAGTTTTATTTTTATTTTTACAAATTTTTTGGCAAAGAATATGTTTATGTCTAGGAAAACTTACTCTCTTTTCAATAATTTTAACATTTCAAGTGATTACAATTGTTCCGAAAAATCCCTTATTCATGCCCCTAGTCAAAATGAATCTTTCCGATAATATAACGTCTTCAAGGTTTCGTAGCTAACAACTATCGAAATTAAATTTATTACACAATTATTTAAATTAAATGACTTCATTGCACCATTCAACAAACCGTAATAAATATGACTTGATTAACCCGGTAACTAAGGTCTCGTTTGGTACGCCGTATAGCGCACCGGATAATACTAATAATCCGGTCTCGGGTGTTTGATGCGCTCCATACTAAAATAGTCGGCCGACTATTTAAACCGGGCCCACCATTTAGTACCCCTTACACCGGACTAATTATACGCCCAAAAACCTCCGTATAATTAGTCGGGTCCGTCCCTCTCACTCTCTTGGTCTAGCTTGAAGGAAAGTATTTGAATTACAAGTTCATTTGAGCAACACTTAAGCATGCTATTAACAAATTAAAGGCTCTTCGCTAGCATATTAGTACTCAAAAACAAAACTTTGCTCATGACTTTTGAAGCCTAAATATTGTGAACCAAGACACAACTCAAAATCACATTAGTAAGTTGTAGCATCCGATACATTTGTAGAATCTTCTTTGCATGAGCAAAGGCTAAATACCTAAGAGGGCCTTCAATCTCATCTTGGATGAACACCTTTGCTTGGAGGAGCTGTGGTTGCACATTGAATCAAATTAAAGGTTACCAACATACTTCGTCTCCTACGAAGGTCAAACCTTTCGTAGTTCTTGCATTTGATTAGGATTTGAGTAAGTTTGTATGAAGAACAAATTGTGTTCTTCACACATACCTAGGGCCGGCCAACACAGTATAAATAGTCGATATTAGTTCGATACTGCACCAAACGCCCGACTAATTTAGTCAGTACTGTACGATGACAGATTATTCTATCCGACTGAAATAATCAGTCCAGTCCGAGCTGCCAATGGGCTCCTACATCACATTGATATGTTACTTGAACTTTAATTTTCAAAAGAACTGAAATATGGATCCAAAACAGGTTCTTGGAGTGTAACAAATATGATTAAATACTAGATAAGAATGTATTTAAATTTTCAAAAGAACTGAAATATGGATCCAAAGCTGGGTTTACCATAATAATTTGGTAAAGGGTCATCCTTTCTGAAGTTTCGATGGAAGGATTCCTTTACTAACACAATGCAGCCAACTCCATTTGTTAGAACAGCTTCCATTGAGTCTCTGCACCTATCCTTTTTTATTCTCGGTTTATGAACCTAAGACCTCTCACTTACAAGTAAAGAGTAACACCACTAGACCGTAGTATTAAATAACACCATAAAAGTCCATTAAAAGAAAGAAAATAATAAAAAGCATTTTTAACATTCCACATGGACTGTAGTCCACCAAGGACACGAAGTTTGGGGAGCCCATACTGTCATGGGCCAACTATTCGGCCCGAAATTTGACTTATTTTGCCCTTTCGGGTCGGAGCGAAAAGGCGAATAAAACCGCGGTTGTTCTTCTCCACTTCACTCGCGTTTCGTTTCGGCTACAATTCAACGCTCGTTGACATTGAAGATCTGCTCCCTGCTTCTGGCGTTTTCGCGTTCGATCTTCACCATTGAAGGTACTCTCTCTCTCTCTCGTGCAGATCATGTATGTGATGTTTCTGATGAGTTTCCACTTTTATGATTTTTCGAACATGTTTTTGGAATCGCGATTTCTGTGTGTTTGTCAGTGTAAAACCCTGTAAATTTGGTGCTTTTTTTCCAATTTGTTTTTCTGCGTGGGGAAAATTACATTTGCAAGATTAAAATTATTTGTTTTGAGCTGAATAAAACATCATGATCGCATAGCGGAGTGGATATCGCATTAGACTCCGGATCTAAAGGTCGTGGGTTCGAATCCCACTGCGATCGTTCCCCCCTTTATGCATTTCCCAATTTTCTGCTTGTATTTTTTCCCTCTCGCACTGATGGGTTTTTGGATGTTTTAAGTTCCTCACTGGAAGACAATTTAGAGTTCGTATTATTCGGGGTAGAAAAATTGGACAAAGGCATTGCTTATTACTACTGACAAGTGACATAATTCCCTGTGACTGATATACTTTCGAGGATCGAAGAATACGTTAGTTTCAACTTCAATCGTAAACAAGTACTCATATTTTAAGGAAATGGAAGATAAAATGTTTGGTATAAGATTCTGGTTACCAAATTATTCTGGATATGGATAGTGCCACGTTGAAATATGCTTTAGCTTCATCTACAATGATGCCACAACATTACGGTTTCTGGAGAAAGCGGTACTCTAGATTTGTTGATACTACTATACTAGTGAAAAGGGAAAAGATAGCGGGAATATTCACCGAAGATGGGAGTAAAAGGTCTCTTTCTTGATACATTAAAGATATGTTCGGTTTAAATGATTGAAGATGCCTATCTTCATTGGCGAGGTTTCGTTAAGAAGCAATGTGTAAAAAGTGCTCAAATAATGTTAGGGTGTGATCTAGTATGTACACGATTGCTGCGCTCATGCTCTGTCTTCTTGCGTACGCATCACTTTTTTGTTTGGAACAAGTACCCTGTAATTGTTGTGTATGCTATATTGAAATATCTTTGATTAATTGTAACCCAAAAAAAACATCTTTGAATAGTACACAAGACAACTCAAGATACTGAGAGCGGATCTTATGTTTCATTTCTTAGCTAGGCATCGAAGGTTTTTGTGGTCAGAGTCAGTTAAGTAGAATAGGGGACTTGGGACATGATATGATTGAATTTATTCTCACAAAAGAGACCCGATAGAAGAATATATTCCCAATGATTAAAGATGCTTCTGCTCATGGTTTGATGTTTGCTGTTAACCAAAGTGCCTTTGTACCCTATCAAGATTTATGTAGATATGCTATTGGAATTTGGGTAAAGTTGTTTGGAGATTACTTATTTGAAAATCGATATCTGATCATGCCTAAAAGATGTATACACACATACACACATGCACACGCACATTCATGACCTTGCGTTTGTATTTCTGGCGAACCAATTCATCACAGTTCTATATTTCTCCAATTGAGTACTCTCTGTGAATTTTGAACTGCTGTTATAACTGCTACTAGACGCTGTTTGAATCGAAGATCCATAGATTATTGATATGCGTGTGTGTAATATAGATTGTGCTGTGAAGCATGAAAATGTGCATTGCAGATTTAGTATGATATTTTGTGGTGTAATACTAATTCATTCGATTCTATTTGTTTTCGGACAGATGATTGATGATGAAGGGCTGGGGATTGTTGCCGACTTACTTGGCATGTTCATATTTTTTCTAGTGATTGCTTATCATTACGTGACAGCGGACCCAAAATACGAGGGCAACTGAAAAACTGAGTTGTGTATGGGTTAACGGAGAGACCATATGGCACTCCCAGAAAAACATAGATCATACAATGTAGCATTTCAATTTTGTTAGTATACCTAAAGACGGGATATAAACCTTGACAGAAAAACATAGATCTTCTCTTCCCTTTTATCTCGTTAATCATTCGTGCATTCACGATGTTGATCGTGCTTTGCGATGTGAAAAACACAAGGGATTTCTATCTTGTCTTGGACGGTGAAAAATACCTTTTACTAACACCGCTCAAAGCCTTCAATTTTGATACTCGATGAAAGGAAAATCGATTCTATAAACGAGGAACATTTGTATACGTTTTGGTGGCTAGGACTTGTTGAGTTTGTCTCACTCAAAGCCTTACAAGTTCCATCTGGACGAGTGAGTTCTCACCCGTCTAGATGGGATAATATGTTAGATTGTTGTCTAATTTTATTAGTCCGGTCTCAAAATTTGTATGTTTACCAAGCCAGGATATTATCCCGGTTCAATTGAAATAGTCCAGACCGAGCCACCAAACTGGTGTGTGGCTATAAGAGCATTATTAGTATTTGTGGCGGGTGAATGTAGGTTGTTGATGCAAAGAACATTTGTATACATGTTGTGACATGGTTTTATGATTTGAAGTCCCCCAATGACAATGTGCAGCTATAGCAGTATTGTTGTAACAATCGTGAGTGACCGTGACATCGTTGATGCATGTGAGTTTCATAATACAGAAATGACTTGCACCCATGCATGCATGGGTGACTATGAGTCATTGATGCATGTGGGTCTCACAATACATCAATAACTCATAATCTCCCACACATAGAGATTCTTGTGTAGTGAAGCATGTGATATATCCAATATACATACGCACATAAGAGACCCTCTGCATTCAAGTCCAACTCAGGCCCATCTTAAGAGACCCTGATGCAGGGAGTCCTCTTGTGTGTGTTATGGGCACGAAACCAGTATAAGTTAGCTAGAACACATCCAAAATACCGTGCATTGCTTTTAACATGGTTTTGGTACCACAAAAATTAGTTTTGCGATGATTTTTTATAGAAATTCGTAAAACCGATTGTAATATTGACCAATTATTACGTAACTGTGCACATTGAAGAATGCTGAGCAAGTTTTGATTAAAAAAAAAAAAGAATGCTGAGCAAGTGAAGTCCAGAAAATGATGTACTAGTTACTAGGGAGTAGGCTACAATGTTCGCAAGCATTGAATGTTTACACTGATCTCACCATTAAAATGAGGGAGGAGAGAGGAGAGAGGAGAGAGGGAGAAAAAGAGGGTGAAATCGGTGTGAGCATTCAATGCTTGCGAGCACTGTAACCAATCCCAGTTACTAGTTAGCAATGCATAAAGAATACGTGACTCTCCTGTACACAAACACATCATCGCGTCACACACATTCAATGAAAAACAAGCTACATCCGAGCCCACACCTCTTATCTCCATCACATCATCAGTCAATCCCATCCGAAAATCAGAGTACGGCCACACAGTAACAACTCCACACCTCTACGCACCCAAATATTCCCTCTCTTTTTTCTCTCTCTCTAAAGATGAAAACGAGATCCCTTGATGATGAAGCAGGCGATACGAAAGCCCGACAGCAGAGATGAGAAGCCCAGGAACACGAACCCGACAAAGCCCAACGCGATGGCGATGTCCACCTGTATGCAGAAGGCGTTCCACGCCTTACACGTGTCCATCCCTTTTAAAACCCTCGCCAATGCCGTTCCCGCCGAGTCTGCAGACAGCAACAGGTACGCGAACGCCTACAGGATCACAACTCTCTCGTTAATCCATTTTCTTTTTAACACCCTCTATATTTACTACATTTTCAAAATGAGTCGCAATCTTTTAATTTTCTCGTAGATTTAATTTACATTACATCAATTCAACCATCCAATTTCATCCAATTTCGTTAAATTGATAATGTGACAAATGTGAAACTCGTTTCTAAGCCACAATTGCATCATTATAACTAAACTATGTGACTAGTTATTATGTTGGCATGCGAAAGATCAATTAAGGAGAAATTGGAGCTCCATATGGATGGTTATATAGCTAGCCAGCACAAATTGATACGATTTTAAAATATTAGGATACAATGTAAAAAAAATTTAAAATCACGTGGCCTAATTTGAAATTCCCCTTAAAACTAAAGGGGTAAAATGTAATTAGCTCGTAATTGTAAAAATTAATTAAAAATAGTTAGAGAGAGTGAGAAAATGGAGCACCTGGTCGTGGCCGAAGTCGAACCAGAGCTGGACGACCTCGGCGAAGAGAGTGGATTCTCTGGAAATTTCCCAAACGGAAGCCACCATTTCGAAGAGAGAGTAGAGCGCCACTATTGCATTCGCTCCCACTACGAATCTGTTCGTTCCAATTTGACCCAATCATTTTCTCGGCTGGAAAATGTCTGGCTGTTTGGCTACTCGGAAAGTGCAGGAAAATCGAACCAAAAAACAAATTCCAATTGTTTCCTTGTTTCAGAAAATTTGGGAAATTGAGCCGAACGGCGCCATAATTTAAAAAAAAAATCAACTTTTTTTGTTTTGTTTTTGGAATTCGAATTTCACTGCTTTTCTCGGCAGCCAAACAAACAGAGTGAAAATTTAGAAAGAAAATTGGAGGTACGTAAAATTGTGAAATCAGTACCTGAAGGCGTCGAAGTGGTACCAGCGGGGGGAGTTGGCGGCGGCGCGAGAGGTGGAGAGCATGAAGACGAAGGAAGCGAGGGAAAAGCTGAAGGAGGCGAGTCGGAAGACGAGAATGAGGTAGTTAAAGCGCCTTAGCTTCCGGAGCGACACGGTGGAGTGGAAGGGATGGTCGCCGCCGTTGCGGTTATGCTGAGGAGAGCGCATGGTGGCTGTGCTGGGTTGCTGCTGGTGTTGGAGGAGGAGAGTGGGAGGTTTTTGAGAGGGCGAAATCATGAGGGGAAGAAATTGGTGGTGGTGAGGGGAGGAGTCACGGGTGGAGAAAAAAATGAGAGGGTAAGTTTGTGAGAGAGAGATAAAGCTGAGAAAAGATAAAAAGGATGTGTTTTGGAGAGAGAGAGAGAGAGAGAGAGAGAGGAGAGAGAGGAGCAGGGAGACATGAGAGACAGGAGGCAGAGGGAGGAGGAGGAGGGAGGCAGGAATAGTGTGTGGGGTAGTGGTGTATTGTGGGGGGCTTTCAGCTTTGCTTTTACTTTCCCTCTCGGTTCTTTTCTTTGTTTCCTCTTTTCTTTCCTTTTTGGTTTTCCTTTTCTGCCTAACTATCTTTTTGGTTTTTGGGGTCTCTGTGGAGCGAGAGATGATTTATATGATATAGAAACACCGTCTCATGCTATTAAAATAATGGTATGTGAGTTTTTTTATCTACATGTCCTTATTTAATTGGTATGTGACGTCATTTGATGGGGTATCTGTGCCATATAAATTTTTCTCCTGTAAAGAAAGACTTACCTATCATCCTCAGAATGTCGGAGTAGGCTACAATGCTCACAAGCATTGAATGCTTACACCGATCTCACCATTAAAATGAGAGAGGAGAGATGAGAGAGGGGGAAAAGGAGGGTGAGATCGGTGTGAGCATTCAATGCTTGCGAGCACTGTAGCCAGTCCCCAGAATGTCATTATGTTTAGTATCTAAAATCAATTACATGAGGCTCGTTTGAGGTTGTTTTTGTGAAAAACATTTCTACTTAAAGCGCTTAGAAACACGTTCAAATTTATTTATTAAAAACTCAGGCGCTCATTAAGAAGCATCTACAAGTGCTTATTCAAAAAGCACGTCGAAGTTCTTCTACCAAATGTTGTCAAAAACACATTTAATTATGCAGAAAAAATTAAAACAGATGACAATGTATGATTGACTTGAGATTCTATCACAAATTATAGCCTCTAAAAGACATTTTGTCTAACGCACAAAAAGTCTTACAAGATGTGAGTAGTTGGTCGATTTGCACAATAAGTCCGGTCGGCTGGCCCTAGAGAATCTTGTCTATAGAAATCGTAATTTTATGGGTTAAAGATTTATTTTCTACTTGAACAAGCCATGAGACAATATAATCTTCCCTGCCTGCTGCAACCAATAATTTTAAATATTTTCAAATCAATCCAATCCTTCCTTCATCATTGTACCATGCAACTGCAACCAAAAAACCTCAAGACATCCATGGAAATCCCGTGACCATCTTTAAATTCGAGACAGACCCCATTTTCCTCCATACCATTATATCATCTGTCACCACCACTCAGGTGTCCTCTCTCACATTCTTCCCTTTGTCAAGAAATCTGTGATTCCATATCTCTCAGGCTGTATGGTTATTATCGAGTAATTGTTCGCTCACTTTTCGATAAAAGCATGGAAATTACGGGGTATTACAAGTGACAGACATGCAAGTGTTCCTACTACATCATTTAAGATTCAGCCTTACGTTATTTCTATACGCCACTAAAAAAAAAGACATATAAGGTCATATCCAGCCAAGGGCTAGATGCCACCTTTAGCCCAAATTGGTGCAAAACCCGTATCCAGCCAAAGACCAAAATGAACATGCTAAACAAAATTAGGGTTAAATTTAATCAAAGACTGGCTACATATTTCTTAGCGGGCCCCAACACGTGCATCCCGAGCCAATTTAGCCATGCATGGGCTAGAGATGATAAAGGGTAGAGGCATGAAACACTTCTCATGACTAGTTGAGTAGACTACAGAGTGACTTTGTTCAAACTCGATTGCTATCATTTCTCAACAACTGCTTTTGATTTTAACATGACTTCAACTATTTGTCAATGTTCATCAGTTCAAACGGTCAACATTCAGGTAAAGTTTTCAAAGACGTAATCGACTGGGAGGTCCCATCCTTAAGAGCGACTTCCGTGCCAATAACACAACAACACGTGTAAATTTCACTTCACATGACGTATAATTGACACAGGACGTCACAGTGATAAGAGTACGTGTGTCATGAAAGTTGGTGGGGGTTCCAAAACTCACATTGAAAACCGTTCACTTGTTCATTCGATCATGGTTTCATATTGACTTCCCAAACTAAGTGACTTTTTTTCCTACCGGAAAATATGAAAATGTAAAGTAAACAACGAGTTTCAGACTTCCTCCCAAAAAAAGAAAAAAGTAAAAAAAAAAAAAAAAAAACAGTTTGCAGTTTGAGACATTCCAAACAAAAGCAGACCCTCAGAACCTGAACCCAGTTCCTAGCAACTGCAGTTTCATCGGACGCAAGCACGGTCTTGTTGCAAACAGCTCCATTTCCTCAAACAGAACAAAACAGAAGTATTTCTGGCCTCATGATATCTAGCTAGTTTTATGCAATGGTACTCATAACATTTCTTGAGACTTTCTGACACACCGCCGTACTTTCTTCCTGAACTCCTCCCTACTTTCTCTCCATTGTTTCTGCAAACACACATAATTAACTTGTCAGCCGATTAGAAAGTTACCACAAGGTATATAAGTAAATAAGATAAGCCATTCATGTGCATCACCGGTTGAACCAGTTGAACCGACACTTTCGCTTCATTGTTTAATATTCAAAACATCCAAGCCTGAATGGCACAGTGAACCCTAGTATTATGATGTACGGAAAAGCTGCATAGACTATGTTTCTGTCCAATGTGTTTTACCGGGAAGAAAATCACGTCTTATTTGTGTGCTTAGATGTTACTTTTAAGAAAACCAAGTGGACTAACAAGTACAGTACATGTAAAGCATAGTACTCAATCATTTTCTTTTTTCAACTAAGAAGCTGTAGAGACTTTAGGAATTATTGAAGATCCCCAGAAAATACCTTATCAACAAGTACTAACTTCCAAAATCGATGCATTTATACCATGTTGTTCTATATGTGAGCATTGAACTCCAATATCCAATCCAAAGTAGTGTCAAACAAATACTATTCAAAAGAACTGATAATTAAATCAACAAATAAAGATAATAAAAAAACAACACTTACCGCAGCATCGACATTCGCAGGAGATTCATCATTAGGGCTTGAAAGCATTGAGATTATACTCAAAACAATGCTCTCAACCTGCAGAATAACAACAAATTCGTCAGTATATCCTCAACAATAGGAACACGGTAACTACGTTCATATAATAGTATGGATGCATAAAAAATTAAACAAAATGCTTGTTACATTGGGTCTGTGTGTAAACCAGAGCCAAAGCAAACAGTGTACATTCGATAATATAGCACATCCACAACTGTCTCCAGTTAAAGACATTCCTCAGAGTCCTATTTAAACAAATGTTTTACGAGTTCACCACAACTTTCAGTATGTACCCTATATTTAAGGCACAACTTCACCATTACTTCCCCAACAACAATAAAAGTAAAACTGGTGGTTTCCTACAGCCATTCTGAAGTCAGGGTCACAGATCCTCAACTTGCAACAGGCCCACATTTCAAACAACTGATTCCATTGCCTTGTAAAAGTTGGAGTTGGTCCCAACACCAGTGCCAACTTTTGCATAAGCACTTAAAACACTACGTAGAGACAACTTGAAGATTAAATCACAGGTTCATTGTTGGAAAACTCAACTACCATAGTGATCCAGATTCCCCATTCCCTCATTGTGATCTCTTATACTCTCTTGATTTGAGTACTCCCGATTGAAACCTACAGAAAGTTCAGATATGTACTATATCATTAACTCTCAAGATTCTGTCACTACACTGCAAGCGTTCCTCCTCAAGGCAAAGGAACAGGAAGCAAACTAACATGAGGTTTATGTGCAAGAATGACTAATGATTAGGACTTTTCCGATCGAGCGATGCACTAGTTTCCAATGCATCATGCAGGTAAAAAATTGTACTGCACAATATAATAATAAACCCGAACCCAACTCAAGCAATCTTTGTCTAAACTAGAGTTGTGCTAGGGTTTAGGAACAAGCACCTCAATTCGGGCTTAGGATGAGACCCACAGGGCTATTGTACAATTCAGTCCTGCGACGATCTCATTTCAATCCTTACAGTTGGCCACCACCAAGTTGCACTGCCATTATAACTGCCATCAGATAATCAGTGTATTAATGACACACACAAACTCGATCAGTTACATATGTGTAACTCTCCAAGTTTTGACTCTTTATCCAGAAACACTCGCAGCCTTCTAATATTTCATTGTTATATACTTGAAACAGAAAAGGGAAACCACACTGCAAAATCCGCTAAAGAATTGATCCGCTGCTTATAACCACACAATGGCACCCTAAAATCTTTAGGATTATGGCTACAACTAAACAAGTGAAACTATCAAAGCTGGAAAGTAACAAACTTTTTAATCCAAATGGTGCACATTAACATAGATAAATGAAAGAGCAATAATAAAGTATATTGACAAATAAGTACATACTGTATGGACTGGATTCCAGCGCTCAGTTGCAAGCTCGTAGCCATTTGGATCGTCACCAGGGGGATGAAGAATTGAAATACAAACCTTTCCATCAGCGTAAACTGCAAAAAACATGGAAGCTTGATCACGATGAACTAAAGGCAGGAAATCAATATACAAAAGTTACTTCAGAAACAATATACAGAAGACAATCGTTACCATTGGGGTGCCACATCTCTGAAGTAAATCTCACGATAGGAGGGTTGCACGGATAATCCTCGGGGAAACTCATGATGGCATTAAAAAACCCACCATCACTACAACAAAGAAATTATAATGAACTAGGTCAGTTAAAGAATTCGGTTCCCAAACAAAAATCCGAAACCCTTTCTAGTCTTCACTATCAAAAGAATGCAATAAATTAGCTTCTAGTAACATCTGCAAAAATCAAACAACATTTAATCCAATCCTGTTCAAATCAATTTTTCATGCTTAAGAAAAAACCGAAAACTAATCATCACAGTAAAAGATACGAACTTCGTGACCAATTCCATCAAATAATCAGAACCCAAGACTAAACACATGAATTCAAACAAACCCTGATAGTCAGATCAAAAGAAAATCAACTTGTTAAAAGAACACACACATGCACCAAAACAAAAGGCATATAAATTGAAATTCGAAAAAAACCATGTTTCAAAGAACGGGAAAGACATCGAATTACATACTAGAGAGTGTCGGGTGGGCCAATAATCGTGACGCTCCATTCGAAGATGTTGGTTTCGTTCACCAAACCGGCCGAGAATCCATCAACTGGGTTTCTGCAGAGATCTACATAAATATTCAGAAAAAAAAACAGAGTAAAAAAATTAAACAAACTCCCACAAACGAGAAGAGAAAAATAGAAGAGAAGATAGATATATGGATTGAGATTAAGGTGTAACCTTTGAGTTGCTTTTGGAGGAGGAGGCTGGCTTGGGAAGCAGGAGCAGGAGTCATAGCCATGGAAAACGCAGAGAGAAAGAGAGAATTTTGGGTTGGATTTTTATGCAGAAGGAAGGAGTGGGGTTTTGTTATATCAAAAATTCCACCATTAAATTTGTACTCAACTTTGTTTTTCGAATCAAACCGAACGATAATGTTTACCTTTCCTATATAAAAAAAAAAGGAAAATTAACCCAACTGTGGGATGATAAATTTAGTAAGGGAAGAGAGAGAGAGAACGGGCCAGAGAGGGGAGGAGAGAGAAAGGGAGAAGTGTTTGGTGTGTATAATATTAAATATGTGATAAATGTGATTGTGTAAATCCTAGGTAAATATAGATTGAGATATTCTGAATCTCTTAAAGATTATATTCCTATTATGATTGTACTTGTTTCACTATAAATAAAAGCACTTGACATAATGAATATGTAACTATAATTCCTCAAGCCTTTCTCTATTTCTCTCTTTGTCACACCCTTCAATAAAATAGGTCACAACACGTTATCAGCATGCTCTTTCCGCTGTGCTAAAGAGAGTTATACCGGAGTTTTGACCATCTTCAATCATGGGGAGTATTAATTTCAATAATTTTTATTTTGATTTCTTTTTTATTTTATTGAATTAATATACTTGTTATTGATTTAATTCTCTCCATGTTATTTTATATTGAACGAGATTCAACGCATTGAAGATGGAAATTCAGAGTTGAAGACAATTCTGCAAACAAATTGTTCAACCATCATCATCAGCAATCCAAGTACTTCTAAAACACGGTCTCGATTGTCGATATTTTTTCAGCCTTGAGTGCATGAATCTTCACCATAATGCATGAACCCAATTTTCTGCATTTAACGAATTATTGATCTTCTGCAAATATTGTGTTCGCATCTACATTTAATATATCTGTCATATATTAAGTGAATTGATGATTGTGTGAACGAAGGAAAAATCCTGAAGCATTGTATATGGAAGTACCTCGATGACAAGGATTCCATGGCTTTTTGACTTGCTCTACGGACCGTTCTAATCATGCAAAGATGATCTTGCCCGAAGCGAGACATACCTTGCCCAAAGCAAGACATACCTTGTCCGAAGCAAGACATGATTGAACCTCATTCGTGAATAGGTACAATTCTGAAGTTTATAGAATCTGATTGAATTTTCACTGGAGAAGATTTTCTCGTCCTTCCATGCCTCTAAAATGCTCCTGAAGAAGCACTCTAAAGAGTGGAGGTTCACTAATTTCTCGGATCTAATTACTACCACATTGCTCACTGAAAAGCACAACAGTGAAAACGGCACCCCAGTGATTCGGCTGGGAGGTACCAAACGGTATAGACCCTGCTTCGGCTAGAGTCTACCAAATGGCATGCCCTACTTCGGTAGGGATGTATCAAAGGTCATGCTCTACTTCGGCAGAGGTGTACCGAACATAAGGCTTTGCTTCGGCAGACGCCTACCGAATCTACTCATCATTCTTCAGCAGTACTGAATAATGGTAGAATCAGGGTCTACCAAGGGGGTGGCATCACGACCAAACACGTGATCCCTTGGCAACGAAGACCCAAAACTTCAAGAATAAGGGACAATATTCCCGAACCTCAACCGTGCAATATCTACTTCCATTTTGATGGAATAGATCATTGGTTATGCACTTATTTGTGCCCTTACCAATGTTGTTGAGGAGTACCATTCCTGTAATCAATCTGTGAGACTAATTTTGCTTCACCTAAAACATATGGAAAAGCAGAATTTTGACATGGAAGGCCATGTTGGCCGAACCCCCTATCTTTTGGTTTAAGTTTTGAACAATTTTTCATTTTTGTTTGGATGATTTGTTCGGTGTTTGTTTTAGTTATGGATATTGTCCTCGAATATGAGTTAATTAAATCATGTTTCTTATACATGTGACTGGATTCAATTAACATGTGATAAGGTATAAATGTGGGAAAGTTAGTTGTCTGAATGAATGTGCTACTATGCACACTAACTTCATACCTAAATCACCCTTCTAGCAACGAATTCAGGTCTACCTAACCTGATTAAGAGCATTGGCACTGCTCCTCGTTGTATTAATGGTACTGAATTACCATTAAAAGGCCTTATATTCTCTGTTCCAAAAGAACGTCATTGAGTTTTAAAGATATTCGAGAGAACAATGATCATGAAAACCACTGTAGAAAATAGAGTGAAGTATCTTTGCATCACCTCCAAAATATGAAGCCCGAAGCTATGTTTGGGGCCACCGGGCTGCTTCCCAACTCTGGACATGTCACATATAGCCACGCCTGGGGAAAGCCGGGTGATTTGAGCAGCTTAATTGCTTGGGCACGAACGCTTGGGACATTCAGTTGAAACACGATGCAACGTGTTACACAACGCATCACCTGCACTGGAGTAAGGATTTTTGTGCCTACACACTTTGCCAAGCCGCTCGTTTCTGGGAAATTAGATTTTTTATATCATCCCTAGCAAAGCTACTACATAAATCTTCTTTTCATAGTGGATTTAAGGGAATAATGTGACTTATCCAACCAAAAATGCGTACTGCTAAATAATATGGTTTTTGTTGATATATCGACACAATGGTCACATGTTCGTCCACATACACATTACTCGGCCATTTCTTACTTATGGCTCATACCACTCTAATTATCCCATAGTCTAGAAAATTGGATACGTAGAGTTTATATCAAGAGTTTTCGATAAGTATTGCATATCTTTGGGTTTGAAATTGAACATTGAATTCCCCATGTTCAACCCCAAACAAATTTCGTGTAAGCGATTATAAAAGCCGCATTATCAATTGATCGCCCTGATTCTGATGAACGCACCAAGCTTTCTAAGCCGCCTAAGGCTATGCAATCTTGTATGCAGCCATGTTGGTCCGCCCGAGGCCCATTGCTACCCAATACTTTGAAAGCATACTTGGTTATTTGGGTACGAACTACGCTTTGTATTCGCGCATTTCGGGGTATGCACCTTATGCCATTGCGCCACCGTAATGTACCAATATGGGTCCTCAAAGAAGGATGTGAATCTTTGTCGATTATGATTCTCCTTCGAATGAGCCCTTAGGATCCCTTGCATGCGATCTCGTTATCGCCACTCTGTGGATTGTCACTGATGAGACCCGCTCTTCTCCCGCCATTGGGATAAGAACGTCCAACGTTCAAGAACGACGCGAATTATTTGCGGGACGTTCCCACTATGTCTCATCTCGATCCCCTCGTATTCTAGATTCCGTGAGTGTTGCTCCAAACACTTTCCGATCTAGCTAAAGTGACGAGATCACATATACCACTCGCAAACATGCCTACAAGGATAGACGTGATGTAACCACGTCGAGTCAACATCCTCGAAGGGTGTGCCGCCCCGAAGGATTCCGCTGGCCGCCCCCGCAGGACGGCCTCGGTAAGCCGGACGGCTAGCCAATCAATCTGTTCTCGGCCTGAAGCGCGACAGATCACTCGGTTCGAAGGATTCACCTCCCTAGAAGTGGAGAAACATGGCACAAAATGAATCTCTTCCTCTTTCACTATCTCAACCATTCCAACTCATGAAATTAATCTGGATTATCCCAAGACTTGAAGTTTTTGGTCCATTATGCATGCATAGATGAGTTATGGAATTGGAATGAGATTATCATCGATGATATTCACGTATATGGTAGCTACCCGAAATAGTGAAAAGCGACGACATCGAATTGTGTTCCGTTGATGAATGTCGAAGTAGAACTGATTGGTCAAATTGGAAACAAGCAATCCGGGTTGAACTTGGTTCACTTGCGAAACGTAAAGTGTTTGGGCATGTAGTTCCTACACTTCCACATGTGAAGCCCGTTGGCTACAAGTGGGTTTTCGTAAGGAAGTGTAATGAGAAGAATGACATAGTGCGATATAAGGCACGCTTTGTGGCGCAAGGTTTCTCTCAATGCCCTGGGATTGATTACGAGGAGACTTATTTCCCCCATAATGGATGTCATAACGTTCTGCTACCTTATCAGTTTGGTAGTTTTCTGAAAAACTGAATATGCAGCTTATGAACGTAGTTGTAATGTATCTATAGGGATCATGATACGTAAATCTACATGGAAGTTTCTGAAGGACTTTCATAGACTGATTCAAATAGTTCTAGACCACATAACACCCTCTCTATTGAATTGAGGCGTTCACTTTACAGATTGGAACAATCTGAGCAGATGTGGTATACCCGTTTAAGTGAATATTTGATCAGTTAGGGATATATGAATAAACTATGCCCCTGCGTGTACAAAATTTGCTAGAGTTACAGTCTATGTCGATGACATAAATCTCACTTAGACTCTGGAAGAGCTTGAGAAAACTGCCTCTCACCTGAAGTCGGAATTTGGGATGAAAGATCTTGGGAAAACTCGTTTCTGTCTCGACTTGAAGTTTCGAGCAAAGTTCAGATGGTATTCTGGTCCACCAGTCGAACTATACCTAGAAGGTGTTACCCTTGAGTACACCCATGACCGTTCATACGCTAGATGCAAATGAGATCTTTGAAAAGGTTGTGGAACCTGAAGTTCTATATCTAAGTTCAATTAGCGCTTTATTGTACTTAGCTCATTGCATTAGGCATGACATCTCCTTCGTCATTGATCTTTTGGTAAGATACAACACTGTGCCTACACGCTACCACCAAATAGGTGTTAAAGATGTTTTTCTGTTACTACGGATTTGGGCTTATTCAATCCCTACGCATCTTAAAATTAACCACAACCCCTTGGTTATCGGAATGCTGCCTACCTTGTGGGATACGCTGACACAGACTATCTGTCTGTTCCACACAAGACACGTTTCCAAACGGATTATGTCTTTACCGTTAGGAACACCGCAATATCTTGGAGGTCAACCAAATAGACCTTAGTTGCGACGTCTTCGAGCTCATTGCCATACACGAAACCACCCGTGTACATGAGAGCATATTTGAAGCACCTGTAATTCTTCATCCTTCGTTGAGTCCCAACGACGATCTATGAAGACAACGCCGCATGTATCGACCAGACCATAACAGGATACATCCAAGAAGTCAACACCAAGCATATTGCATCTACATCACATCAGCATGAGCATCAGAAGATTGAAGTCAAGCAAATCCGATCCGAAGACAACCTTGCCGACCTCTTCATGAAGTCATTGCCGAAGAAGCTTGTTCGAGGATTTGGTATGTGCAAATTTTCTCATTTGCAACGCTTGTAGTTCTCAGGGGGAGTTTCGTCGAACTTAGGGGGAGTATCCTGAAGTATACTCACTTGACCTTAATGTACTCTTTTTCCCTACGATCAGGATCATTTTTTGTTGCCTGACTAGGTTTTAATGAGGCACTTATTATGGGCTGGTCATAGCCTTGTGTGCATCCTACTGACATCCGGCAGATGTTTAGTATCAACATTGCATTAACTCACTTTTCTCCTTAGACTATGGGTTTTGTCCCATCTTGGGTTTTACCATAGCCAGGTTTTGTGAGAATTTTTATTTATTTTTATATGCAAGTTCCCTATATGAGACTCGAGTGTTCTCTATCGTGCCTACATCATCTTGAAGATCTGATGCGATATCTACTTGAGTATTTGCACACTCAAGGGGGAGTGTTGTGGATAATATTAAACATGTGATAAATGTGATTGTGTAAATCCTAGGTAGATATGGATTGAGATATTCTGAATATCCCAAAGATTACATTCCTATTATGATTGTACGTGTTTCACTAGAAATAAAGGCACTTGGCATGAGGAATATGTAACTACAATTCCTCAAGCCCTTATCTCTTTCCCTCTATTTTTCTCTTTGCTGCACCCTCCAATAAAATAGGCCACAACAGTGTTGATATTTTTTATACTTTTTGTCTTTATTTATGTTAATAAGAGATAGAAATTTGAACTTCAAGTAATATAAGTTGTATAAAGAAAGATTTATTAGGATTTACACAATCGCACATGTGTTATATTTTTAACTACAACACTCCTGTTTGACTATGTAAATACTTAAGTAGTCGGCGCATCAGATCTTCAAGCAAGTTGCACTCAAATATGGAACTTGGGGCTCCATAATCTTTTCAGGGGTCTTATTTGCATCTAGCGTACGAACGATCATGAGTGTACTCGAAGGCAACACCTTCTGGGTGTAGTTCAATTGGTGGATCAAAATACCATCAAAACTATGCTCGAATTTCAAGCTGAGACAGAAACGAATTTTTCTAAGATCTTTTATTTCAAATTTCGTCTTCAAGTGTGGGGGCTTCTTTCGCTTGAGTATTTAGCTTAATTAGGCACTTTGTTTTGGGTCACTTTATTGGGCCAAAATCTGATTTTTTTTTTCTTTTCTTTTTTAGTACAATTCAAAGGCCATGCGTTCCCCCCCCCCCCCCCCAGTTTTTATGCCTTTTATCTTATATATTGTAGTCCTAAAAGTGTTATGATATAAATCATATAATTAGCTTAGTTTTTTTATTTTTTATATCGGGAAAGAACACAGAGTGAGATTCTGAGAGAGGACATAGGCTAATTGACTAGGAAAAAATGAAATTTATTTTTCTATATAAACTTCAATTAATAATAATGATATAATATATAGTTATATATATAAATTATAAATATATACAATATTAAATAATACCGGTTCGATACGGTATACCGTCGGTGATAGTTTTGGATATCGTACAAAAAATGTATGATTCGGTATAAATATTGTACTATTACCAATTTGTACAAATTTTCGGCACAAATTTTGTAACATCCAGTAAAAATTTTGTTATAAAATAATTTCTGGGGATATTTTGGGCACGTGCGTGATTATTTTGTACACGGGATAGTGTAATTTTACTATTTTGGTGGGTGCACAATACCCCAAAAACCCAAAATATCTTTTTTCTTCTCTTCTTCCCCGTCACTTTTTCCTTATTTTCCTCATTTTCATTTTTCTCTCTCTCTTTCTCTCTCTCTCTTCTCACCGTCTGTGCACAGTGCACGTCGACGAAAACCCGTCGAACCGAGGCGAACTAAAATCACCACCATTTTTCGTCTCGATGCCCTGGACTCAACGGTGCAAATCGTTCGTCCAAACTCCCAACCGTTTGACGGAAAAAGCTCACGGAAGAACCAGACCTTCCCGGCGATTTTCTTGCCATTCTAGACCAAGGTGAGGTTTCTAACTACCACCATTGGGTTCCTCTCGTTGAGTAGATGAATTTTCATATGTCGTTTGCTTGATTTGGTTGAGTTTTGACGTAGATCGACAAAGCTACAGTACCCGCGGTTTTTTGAGGCAATTACAAGCCACTTGCCGAGCTTGTACGGCCAAACTAAAGGTATACCGTCATTCTACTCCTCTCTAGCTTCATTTTGGTATAAAGAACGTGAAATTTGGCCAAGAAATGAAAAAGTTATGGAGATTTGAAATTCTCCAGAAAACCGGCCAAAATTCCGACGACGGTGACCGGAGCCAGTTGCAGTGACGTTAGCGATGAGGTCAGCAACGGTCCAAATAAGGAATATTCCTTTAAAGCCTTTAGGAATATTCCGTTAGATTTAACGGAGATGCTGGAATATTTTGTTAGATCTAACGGCATCAGTTGACCCAGTGCGTGAGTCGCGCCTGTGCCGCGCGTGAGAGCACGTGGGGCACTATTTTTGAATTCCGTCAACCCGAGGTGACTCGTGATGACGTGTACTACCCAGGGACAGTACGTATGATATTTTACGGAGTGTTTCGGACCTCCGTGTTGAGCAAACAAGGGATATGTTTAATTAATTAGTTTAATTAGTAACCTTTATGAGTTTAATCATTACTATAGTGATATCTCATATAGGTGAGACTTATCCAGAGGACTATTGGGGCTACCTAGGACAGGGGGGGCTACGACCCGACTACTTACAAGTGAGTGAGTGGGTCTTTGTTTTGATAAATGTATGATTACGTATGGTTTTTCAATGCTTTCTTTAATTTGTTAGCATGACTCATATCATATGTGATTGTTGGAGGTAGAACATTCGTATTATATTTGCCATACATATTTCTATATTGTTGCTCATCAGTAGATGTAGAACACCCCGAGTATCAGTACTCAGTCCTATGGCCAGGAATATCCTTGACGTTTGGAGATGTCACTCCCAGTACCGCTACACAACTTTGGATCCATTGTAGGTACTAGCTTGTTCTAGGTTGCACTAGGCAACTCGAACTTGTGTGACGCACTTTGTGCACAGCGATTAGCGTTAGACTCGCGTCATTGCAGTACTTAGCGTATTACTCATATACCTAGCATGTTCCTCGTATCTTATCTACTTGGGCTTGTGTGTTTACATATGGATGAGTAGTCAGTTTGATTTTTGGGGAGTACATGTGTTCTGAGCAGTCAGTCTGATTTCGGGGAGTACCTGTGTTTTGAGCAGTCAGTCTGATTATCAGGGAGTACTCGTATTACTATTATAGTATTTTGAGGATCATACCGGGGAGTATAACGTATTTTCAAAAATTATACATGCTTTCTAGTGAGGGGATAGTATGCTCTTGAAAACAAAGGTTTTATCAAACTTTGCTTTTTGACCCACTAACCTTTTTATGTTTTGCCCCCCTCTAGGACTTAGTGTCGGATTTGATTTCTAGTGAGACGTGGGCTTGCTCCTACTTTTAGTTAACTTCTACTTATCCATCCTCACGAGGATGTGAATGTTTATATTCCTTCCACTATTTACTATTCTCTGACTGTTATGAACCTGTAATAATGGGTTTTACCTATCACCGCACTCTTACTTCCGCTTCCAACTCTAAATCTATTCACTTTTTCACATATACATGCATAATTGACTTTCGTCACTTAACACGTGTCGGCCAGCACTTCTCAACACTTGGCATGTCAGGATCGGGATGTGTCAAATTTAGTATGGTACGGTAATTTGGTCCTAACAAAGAAGAAGTCGATTGTGGAGATATTGAGCAATTATACAAATAAAATCTAGTTAGTATTCTAATGATATTTTACCACTAGTGACTAAGGGTAATTCAACAAAAAAACCTTGAGAGACAAGTTAATCACGCGAGTCACAAGCACTTTGTAAATCTTTTCACTAGCACTTACTTTAAGCGTTACTAAAAAAAAGGAATTCAACAAAAAAAACTTCTAGAGACAAGTTAATGATGTGAGCCATAAGCGCTTTGTAAACATCTATCTTTTCACTAACACTTATTTTAAGCGTTAGTAAAAAAAAGGAATTCAACCAAAAAAAATATCGAGAAACAAGTTAATCACGTGAGCTACAAGTGCATTGTAAAAGTGTGTCTTTTTATTAGCACTTATTTTAAGCGTTACCAAAAAAGAGGAATTCAACAAAAAACCTCGAGACACAAATTAATCACGTGAGTTACAAGCGTCTTGTAAAAATCCATATTTTCGCTAGTACTTATTTTAAACGTTACTAAAAAAGAAGAATTCAACAAAAAAAAAAAATTTAATCACAAAAGCCACAAACGCCTTACAAAAATCTCTCCTTTTCGATAGCACCTAGCACACAAAGTGTGGTGGGAAACTGAAGAATTGCAATGTGGGCATCACTTTTTTCTTATTGGAAACTTTCACGTGTTTGCTAAATTGTATACCACTAGATTATTTGGATGTGCAAATTTCAAAACAATGGAGATTGGATTGATTTCTTCTCATTTGTCGACTGAGAATATGGCAATATATCTTATTAGTCATCTCAAAGGAAGTGGAGGATCTTCGTTTTTTACGCGGAAAATATATGTTCTATCAGTTAATGGTTCAAGGAGACCTAAAACTCTTAGCATATGGCTATACTTGAAAAAGAGAACTCATTCCATACTAGTCTACTTAGCTATGTCATTTGCCAAAATTTGTGTCCTAGAGAAAAATGGATAGTTGTGTGTGTCAAAAGAGGTAGTTCTCATGCGGATGCTATTGGAGTTTTGAGCGTTAAAATATTCGCTTAGATCATTATATATCTGACATTAATAGGCATGGACGGTTACATGCGATGCCTTGAGAGGGCATACATGCCCCCTCTTACACATTTGTTGGCCAACATGCTTTTTTTCTTATATGTTGTCCTTTTTAAAAAAAATTTAGTCATGAAATTTCTAATACTAGTACATAGTCAAGGGCTGATAAGGCTCGTACATGATCAGTTGGTGTAGTATCACTTGATCTCTATTTGATTACTAATTAGAGAAGTTTTCAAATTCAACTCGGTCTTAGTTGTGGCCCATTGTATATGTAATATATTTAATTTGTCATAAACACATGACAGGCCCAACCAAACCATGCTAAAACTTGAAGGAAACGAGTAATAATAGTCATGAGGATTGAGGTTTACATTTATGGCACGTTTAGGTAAAGGTAATTGGAATCAAAATGCGGAATTGAATTAAAATTAAGGGATACTCTAGTGTTTATCAAATAGTATAAAATAAAAAATTGGTGGGACCCACGTGAATTTTGAAATCCAACTCCAAAATTTGAAGGAATTGGACTCCGTACATTTAGGTGGTATTTGGATTTCGTATTGTTGGGGGAATCTGGAATGGTTTTTCCCTACCCATTATACCCTCACTAATTCTATTCTAATTCCAGAAGGTTTTAGTAAATAGCTTCAACAAGAATCCAATTCTGACTCTTCTCCATTCCAACTTCTCATCAATTCAATTCCTTCTCAATTTAATTCCTCCCATTTTGATTATGGATTAGCAAACGAGCCATTAGGTTTCCAAACTCTCTTCTACTCTCTCTCTCAATAATCAAAGGCCACAGGGCACAGGCTCACAGGTGAACTAAGTGCATGCTTTTTCTGCTTCTGAAACGAAAACCTCATTTGAATTTGCGATGATTGATTTAACTGTGTGATTATTATGCTGCTTTCTATATGTTTCTGAATGTCAAACATCTGATTGTGTGTGTATATCCTTTCTGCAGTGTTCTTGTGATCATTGATAAATTAATTGTAATCGAACACGTGAGTTAGGTCAGTTGACTAGGGCAGTTAACCTAAGTAAAAATCTCCATTTCTGAATGTTAAGAGTAATGTCGAATATAGCATTCGTCAGAAAAATTCAAATGAGCGATTTCTAATCCGTTCAAAACACAATCTCTAAACCCTAGTAATATATGCAGTGCTTTGCTTTATCTCTATCTGCTCAGGAACTGCCATCACGAATGCATATGGAAGAGCCCCCGTCTTCTTCAGAGCTGTTGCTGCAACTTGAGCGTCAAGTCGAAGGCTATAAGGAGAAACTAGAGACAAGTTATGGTGTTTGAATCCACCCGGATGCTCTATCTCTCGCTTGTAGCATTGTCATGCAATACTTTGATGGTTTGATTGCCTTGCCTATACTGTTTTTTTTATCTACTATTTTTTTCCAGTGTATCTTTCTTTCTTATTAACAAAACTCCATCATTTTTCCTGTTTCTGCTTTCTTTTGTTTTAGTTTTATTCTCAGCCATTGCCAAAGAAAAATATGCGAATCATCCCTCCCTCGTCCTAACAGTGAGGAGAAGAAGTTGATGCGGAGGCAGCTGGCAGTTGATATGCTGGATAGAGCATGTTCTCAACTCATCGAAGACTCTTGCACGAGGGAGGAAGAAGAAGACGGGTGTTTTGGTCAGCTTGATGAATACCGTTACATTTGTGCTCACATTGAGTTAAGCAAAATTTCCAAAGAAATTCAAATTAATCCTCTTGGCAAGAAAACATGGATAAATTATGTAAGTTTCTCTCCCTGAAATTACACAGATTTTGATGTGGTTTTCGCTACTCTTGATAAAAGAATTTGAAAAATATGTGGCGGTTTTTTGTAATGATTCAGGTAAGAGATGAGTATGAACAGCTCAAAAACAAGTGGAATGAATTCAGAAGAATTCGGACACATGAAACAGATCAATATTTAGCAGCATATGAGTGTTTGCACGATGAACTTGTTGCTTTTCTGGTAGAGTCACAAATTTTGGAGAAGATGGACTGTTCCTGGCTTCCACCTGTATGAGTGAGTGTGAAGCTTGCAGCTCGCTGTGGTTCCATCAAGTTGTTAACTGTCGAGCCTTTTCTGTCATTTAATTCTCTTTGGATTTATTCAATATAATAGTTCTCTTTTGCTTTGCTTCCTTTCCTTATGATACAATCTAATCTACGAGTCCAATGATGGTTTAGATGGATTATGATATATTTTTTTCGGTTTCTGTCTGCGCAGGTAACCAAGTAGCGTTGTGCAGCAAGAACTTCCTAAACTTGCTGTCGCCACTGCCTTGGCGACGCGTAGGCGTGTGCCTGGGCCACACCCAATCGCTTCATTTCTCTTTCTCTGTGACCCTAACAGGGGCAGGACGGAGCTTGCTGAAGCTGTTGCTGAGAAACTTTTTGATGAAAAAGACATGCTGACTACATTTGATATGTTAAAATAAAAATATACAAGGGTCAAGACTCCGAGTCAGAATATAGGCAGCAACTCATAGAAGCCGTGGAGAAAGCGCCTTATGGTGTTGTCGTGCTTGATCATTTGGAAAGGGCCTGTCCTTTGGACGTAGACATTGTGGTCGAAATTTTAACTCGTGGTAGACTGAGAGATGAGCAAGGACACACTGTTGATTTAACTATGATTGTACTTATACTGACATCAAATGTTTCATGTCCGGTTTGGAATCCTTGCAAATGTAACACGGAGGTTGAACAATTTTCTGTAAAAGAACTGGATCAACATCCATCAATGTCGAATGGTGATTGCGATCATGTTTTGGCACTACTAAAGGTAATTAGCTGTTTCTAGGAATTAATGTTTCTACTTGTGCTTGTGCAGGTGTAATTTTGAATTATCGCTCTTGAAGTTTTTTTAGTTTGTTTAGTTAGAAAACTGTTTTGTTTGAGATATATGATTGTATATGTGCATGCTATAGGCAAGAAAGAAGTTCAGGAAAAAGTTGTTGGAAAATCTTGATGATATAATTCCGTTCAATCACCTTGCACTTCCTGACCGTACATGCGTCACAAGATTCTTGCTGAGGGAGATTGTGTGCTCCATTTCGCTAAAGAGCATCATCGTATAACCGCCTGAATCTGCAGTTAGAGATGTATCAAATATGTGTAAGCAGCTTTGCTTGCGTTTTGATGAATCTCGAAACTTCAGATTGTAATATCAAAATCTAACAGATTCGGAAAATCTTGTACCTACTAGACTCTGGTGGTTAATGTTGATTCCTCTTCTTGATCATCAGGATATGAGGATTTTTCTTCAGACTCTAGTAATACCCGCACTACATGAACTGCTTCAGGAGAATGAGACAGGTGACGTGTGTGTTGTCTATACTCTATATCGATTGTTTGGTGGGGAAATTGGAGTTGTCCTATAGATGTGAGAAGAGAGGTGTAGAGGAATATGAAGAACTGAGGCAATTCCTAAGCTCTTCAAGGGAATTACGTAATCTCTATCCGAGAGATTCATTTTGGATCAACATTAGGGCCAACCTAGAAGCAACAAATTCTGAGGAACTTCTCGATAGAATAAAATGCGTAGTAGAAAATATAACTGCGACAAGTGAGGATACCACGTATGAGATGTACCTCATGTCCTAAAGCAAACTTCGTTTTTGTTTTAATTTACCTATCTTTCAATTGGTATAGGTTGCATCCGGCTCCATGATGGATGATTTCAAAAATGTAGACCTAATGCGGAGCCCTAACAAGATAGAAGAGGTAAGGGTCAATACCTTTCGAGCAAGATTGCAAAATCTGACGATAAGAGAAGAATTCATTGGTGTGGTCACCGAGGCATTTCTCAAACCTATCGCTGAGCCGCCGGATATGACAAATCGTCTTGGGAAGGCATTTTTGCTTATAGGTCTTACGGATGCTGGTAAGGCAGAGCTTGCAAAGCGTTTAATGGAGAACTTTGTGAGTGATGATGGGACGAGTCTATTGTTTAAAATCGATATGTCCAAGTGCGACGACATGGAAGCGTGCTTTGTGAACACGTAAGGGATAAGATTTTTGCTATTATGACGCTTTTCTTTTCCTTGGAATTGTACTTGAACTGAAGTTGCTGTCAATTTTTTTGGTATATAGGTACACTAGCAATGAGGCAGCTCCAAGGACAGTGCCTTACGGCATTTTCTTTATCGATCGAGTTGAAGAAGCTTGTGATTCTGATTGGAGTGCTCTAATTTCTGCTCAACTGCGGATCATTGCGTGGACTGCATGGACAAGAAGAGATTGTTTTCAGTAACATCATCGTCCTGATTGCTTCCAATGTTGGAAACAAGCACTTCATTGCCAAGAGAAATGGAATTTTTTTTGAAACTTGACGGAGATGCTGCCTTTGAAGAGAAATGGAAATCTTTTCGGCACGAAAGTTCGTAAGGCTATCAATGCACGCTAAAATTAAAAAAAGTAATGGTGACAGAGGCTTTCCATTTCTGTATTGGTTGCGGCCTGTTGCTAATGGAAACCCGACTCAAGTGAGTATCACACTACTAGAAATTTGATCAATAGCCACAAACATATCCGTGGCTACTGATCAGTAGAAATTTAGCGTGTGTTTTTTTCTTGAATCCATTTGAATGTGTAGTTAAGTACGGTAATTAACTTTGTGGTTTTTTTGTTTGTTTGTAGCCTGGTACAGAATATATTGGTCTTCCTCTCGCTGATTCTAGCTGCGCGATTTGTCTCTTACAATGGCGAGTCGGAAACAATGGGAGAAAGTTATCTGAAGATGAGGTCAGGAATTTTTATCGTAATTTCTCAATGTTAAGATTATGCTAGTACATATCTATGGACAAAAACGTCGTTTATGAAAACATGAGCCATCCATCCCACGAGGAAAATGTAGAAGAGAAGCAAAGGAAAGGAGTGTTTGAGTATTCACAACATACAATTGGTTCCTTTCAAATTGTAATGATTGCCATTGATTTTGAAAAAGGGAAGAGAAGACTGGATTAAGATTATGGGGTGACCTTTGAGTTGCTTTTGGAGGTGGAGGCTGGCTTGGGAAGCAGGAGCAGGAGTCGTAGCCACGGAGAATGCATTCTTACAAAAAAAATCATTTGAATCGAAGATGGTTTAGTCATTTAAAGAATAATACAAATTTAGTTAGGATCCTAATAATATTGTACCACTAGTGACAACGGTCAATTTTAAGCGATATCAATGGAGAGGGGATCCAACAAAAAACCTTGAGTGACAGGTTAAATTGCTTTTTAACTACGTGAGGTACAAATTTCTTGCAAAAGTCATACGACATTGGTTTTAGTTTGAAAATTAGAGGATTTTGATTTCTACCATTGAATGAGCAAAGACGAGTCTATGCTAGCACCTAGCACACAAAGTGCGGTGGGAAATTGAAGAATTGCAATGTGGGCATCACTTTATTCTTATTGGGAACATTAATTTGTTTGCTAAATTGCATGAAATTCTAGCTTTGCCATTGTCATCGACCTATGTATTTCAGGTTGTGTTTTTCAAATTGTATTTCAGACTGTTGGATGAAAAAAAAATCAAGATGATTTTATTTTATTTTTTGGTTGAAACTATTGTGATTTTTACAAAAAGAAAAGTATACAAAAAAAAAATTATTTAAACAACATGAGATGTCGGTGTATGCACACTAAAATTTAAGACTCAAATTTTATATAGGAGTCTAAAACGAAGGAGATTGGATTAGTTTCTTTCTCATTTGTAGACTTAGAATATGGCAAAAATATCTTATTATAGTCATCTCAAGTGGGGATCTTCTTGTTTACGTGGAAAATATTATGTTCTATCACTCAGTGGTTCATGGGAGGCCTAAAATTCTTAGCATGTGGGAATACTTAGAAAGAGAAAATTCATATCCCATACTAGTCCACTATGCCATTTGCCAAAGGTTGTGTCCTAGAGGAGAAAAATGGATGGTTGCGTGTGTGTAGTCTCTCATACTGTCCCTATTGGAGTTTGAGCGTTAAAATGTTCGCTTAGGCATGCGCATAGACGGTTATATGGTGCCAAGAGAGGGCACATGCCCCCTCTCACATTAGTTGCCTAGCTAGCAAGCTTCTTTTTCTTATATGTTGTCATTTTTGAACTCATTTTGATGTTTTATTTGACATTAATACTCTTCTAGATCCAATAGATACTGTTCTTAATTGTATTATTAGAAAATATTTTGAGATTTTGTGTTCCTTCTGAAGTTGATTCATAGAAGCTTGAAATTTATATTATGGACACAAATTGAGGGTGCTTCCTCTTTGTTAAAATCCTGGCTCTGCACTTGCTAGTCGGTTCTAATAGTATAGAGAGGTCGGAGGAGGCTATTAGAGTGGTTGGAGGGGTTTGTCGTTGGTTACACAAAATTGTGTATGTAGAATTAACAAAATACTATAGGATGGTGCAGTCCTCTTGACTAGGCTGAAAGTACAGTTCCTTCAAGTTATGGTTGGAGTCGCTAGATCTTCTTTGAAGCATAACTCAATGCCGCTACCTCCATGGAGATCACTCGCTAAAATCTAGATGAACGGAATGTTAATACCATTTGTTGAAAAATAGAAGAATTTCTTGTAGGAAATTTGACAAAATTAATATTAAATGATTCCACTTCTAATTAAAAATGAAATGAAATAGAAACCCGTCCATAGTCATTACAATTTGAAAGGAACCAATTATATATTGTGAATACTCAAACATTCATTTCCTTTCCTTCTGTACAATTTCTTGTTCGGATGGTTCATATTTCGTAAGTGATATTTTCATCCATTATAGTCCTAAAGTACTAGCATGAGATGAACCTTCAAAAAAACTACGATAAAAGTTCGTTCTAAGATCAGCTTTAGACGACTCACTCCCACTGTTTCCGACACGCCATTGTAAGAGACGAAGTGCGCAGTCAGCTTCGGCCATTGCACGGCCACTACTTTCTTCATCAGGCTGCAAAAAAACTAAGTAAAAGTTAATCACCAAACGAACTATAACACATTCAAATGGATACAAGAAAAAGAGAAAATAGATTAGATTAGAATATCGCTTGAATACTAATACTTACTTGAGTCATTGCAGCATTTTTAGCACGCATAAACAAATGCTGAAAAGGATACCCAGCGTCACTACTCAGCCTTCCTGGAATTTTAGTATCCATTGACATCCTTAGGAACTTTCTTAGTTGATCATCATCTAAAGGTCTAAATAAGACCATCTCGTCCACCCGATTCAGCAACTCATACCTAAAAGATTTGCTTTTCTCTTCAAAGGCAGCATCTCTGTCAAGTTTTGCGGTAAATTTTTGGCCGATAAGTTTGAAAATGAAGTCCTTGTTTCCAACATCCGAAGCAACCAGGACGATGATGTTACTGAAAATAAACTCTTCTTGTCCATGCTTTCCACGCAACGCTCCGCGGTTAAGAAGTGAAATTAGCGCATTCAAATCAGAATCACCAGCCTCTTCAACTCGATCAATGAAGAAAAGGCCATAAGGCACTGTCTTCGTAGTTGACTCATTGCTATCAGACCTATGTATACAAAATTTAACAACGTCAGTTCCAGTAAAATCACAAACAAATTAATCGACTCTAAACCGTTTAAATCCAAGGAAAATAAAATCGTCCTGATAACAGAAAACTCATGACTTACAAGCTCACAAAGCATGCTTCCATGGCATTGCGCTTGGACAAATTGATTTTAAACAATAGGCTTGTTCGTCACCCTTTTGTAGGACACAGGCAAAGAACAATATGATGGCTAACCGCTGGATATCATCTTCTTTCTACTGGCGTTCCAGCAGGCTTCACTTTTATTCTTTTGGAGAAATCCTTATTAGGCCTTTATGGTGTTGGTGTATTCGTCAGGCGTGCCACTATTGACTTCTGCCAATAGAATGATGTACTATTAGATTAGGTTATAAACGTGTTAGATACTTGCGCCATAAGTAATATAACTTTCTTTCAAAGGATTGTGACTTTATTGAATAAGTTCTTGGTTAGGTTCTTTTTATTGCCTTGCTTGTTAAGGACTTTTAATATCTCTAGATTTTATACCAGAGACTGCTAAGATGGGGTTTGTTATAAACTGGTTATAGCAAATCGCGCCACTCCTGTACATACATTAGGAAAGTAAAGACTGTAATTAAAGGCAGAATGTAAAGACAGGAATTGAAATACTTGAATGTAAATACAGAAAGTAAAGACTTGAATGTAAATACAGAAAGTAAAGACTTGGAAGTAAATACATAAAGTAAGAACTGATATTGAAAGACTTTATGTAGATAAAAGTACAACAATGTTACATGTAATGGTCATTTTAGATTGATAAAACTCCCATCGGATTGGATATAAATCCATCAGGATGGTCTGAAAGCTGCTTCCTTGTAAAGGGAAATAATCAAAGACACTTTGACCTAAGATTGGTAATCGATACTATCAAATAGGGTTGATTTGATGGCAGAGCTTAATTCACTACTCCTCAGAGGAGTTGGGTTGGAATGATCCTATGATTCTAGTCTTTGATTCTCAAAGTCACGAACTACACATGTAGTGTGAATGAGATGACGGTAGATAGAGATAAAATCTTTATCTGAAAGTGGGCTCGAGGGATTTCCTCAGAGGATTGCTTTTTGAACTTAAGAGTTATGTTTTTTGATTGTTTGAGTGTCTTCATCTTTGAATCCTTCCTTCGTTTATATAGACCGGTGGGAGTCTATACCGTAGCTGTCAAATCCCTCTGGGACCGTCTTTGAAGACTCTGTGAAGTAAGACTTAATCAGGAAGATATGAATAATATCTCTGATTAGTCTACTCCCACTGAGAGAGTTTTTTATACATAACCTTATTCCCTCCAAAATGCCGAGTTCTTTGCATTTAATGCTGTCAGTGGAGAGAGATATACAAACTTTCTTCTTTTGTTTACCGATCTAGGTTGGGCCTGTCCTCTTTTAGGCCCAACCCATTACCAAAACTAAGTTCTGGCCCAATGGATATTTTTAGTGTAAACAAGGCTTGTCCCGTCATCAGTCACAAAGTGCTCCATTAAACCATGTACAACCTCTGCCTTGCCAACATCCGTAAGACCTATAAGCAAAAATGCCTTCCCAAGTCGATTTGTCATATCACGCGGCTCAGCAATAGACTTGAGAAATGCCTCGGCAACTACACCAATGAATTCTTCTTTTATCATCCGATTTTCCAATGTTGATCGAAGACCATTGATCCCTGCCTTTGCCATATTGTTAGGTCTCCCCGTTAAGTCTACATTCTCAAATCATTCGTCGTGGAGCTAGATGCGACCTATACCAATTGAATGATAAGTGAAAGAAAGAAAAAAGAAAAACCAAATAGGAAAACAAAGTTTGCTTGATGACATTAAACATAGCTTACTGAATATTCTATTTATTGGAAAGCAAGGGACTAAATAACTTTTCACACACCTGTTTGGTAAGGTTGATCGCCAAAGTCACGTTTTCTACTACACATTTTATTCTACAGAGAAGTTCCTCAGAATTCGTTGCTTCTAGGGCGGCCCTAGTGTTGATCCAAAATGAATCTCTCGGGCAAACATTACGTAATTTCCTTGAAGATTTTAGGAACTGCCTCAGTTCTTCATATTCCTCTACACCTCTCTTCTCACATCTATAGGAAAACTCAAACTTCCCCACCAAAACATCAATATAAACAACAGACATGTCGCCGATCTCATTTTCAGGGAGCAAATCACGTAGGGCTAGCACTACTTCAGTCTGCAGAAAAATCCTCATATCCTGATGATCAGTAAGAGGAATAAACATGTTAATCACAGTCTACTAGGTCCAAAATTTTAAAAACTAGTATGTGTATTTACAATTTGAATGTTTGTGATCCATGAAAACACAACAAAGCTAGCTACTTACTTGATACCAACAGATAGATGATATAGCTCTAACTGCAGCTTCGGACGGGTATACGGTGATGCTTTTTGGTGAAATGGAGCACGCAATATCCCTCAGCAACAATCTTGTGACGCACATACTCTCCGGAAGAGAAAGAGCATTGAAAGGAACTATGTCATCAAGATTTTCCAACAACTCTTTCCTAAACTTCTTTCTTGCCTATAAAACATGCACAAATACAATCATATATCTAAAACCAAAAAAAAATTTATAATGCAAGAAAGCAAAATAAAAAACTTCAAGTGCAATATTCAAAAAGTACACATGCACACTCGCAAGTAGAAACGTTAATTCGTACAAACACCTAATTACCTTTCTTAGTGCCAAAACATGATCGCAATCACCAGTCGATGTTGATGAATGTTGATCCATTTCTTTCAAAGGAAAATCTTCAACTATTGTGTTACATTTGCAAGGAGAGCAAACTGGTCTTGCAACATCTGATGTCAGTATAAGTACAATCTTAGTAAAATCAACAATGTGTCCTTGCCCATTGCTCAGTCTACCTTGAGTTAAAATTTCGACCAGAATGTCTACGTCTGCAGAACAGGCCTTTTCCAAAAAATCAAGCAAAACAACACCATAAGGCATTTTCTCCACGGCTTCTATGAGTTCCTCCCTAAATTCTGAGCCCTTGTATTTTAACATGTCAAATGTAGTCAGCATGTCTTTTTCATCAAAAAGTTGTTCGGCAACAGCTTCAGCAAGCTCCCTCCTGCCACAATTAGGGTCGCAGAGAAAGAGAAACGAAGCAATTGGGTGCGGCCCAGGCACACGCCTATGCTTTGTCAAGGCAGTGCAAACAGCAAGCTTAGGAAGTTCTTGCCGCACAAGCCTACTTGCAAACCTGGGCCCAAAATAAGGAAATGATTGGGTTTTCGTAGCATTAAGCAACCATGATCTTGGAATGCCAGTCAGGGACTTGGTTACCTGCGCAAACAGAAACCGAAAAAAATACATCAAAATCCATCTAACCCATCTTCAGTCGGGTAGATTAGATTGTATCATAAGGAAGCAAATCAAACATCTAGCCAAAGTAATAAAGTGAATGCACTATGTACCTTGGCTATCATAAAAGGATCGATATTTTTTTTTGGACCATGGCAAGCTGCATGCTCAAGCTCACTCATGAGGGTGGAAAGCCAGGAACGGCCCATCTTCTCCAAAAGTTGTGGCTCCAGCAGATAAGGAACAAGTTCATTGCGCAAACATTCACACGCTGCTATATATTGATCTCTTTCACACGTCCGAATCCTTCTGAATTCATTCCACTTGTCCTTGAGTTGTTCATACTCATCTCTTACCTGGATCATTAAGAGCAGCCAAACCACATAAAAAACTGCCCTAATTTCAGAGAGAGAGGTAGATATATAGAGAGAAGTACAAAGAAACTTACATAAGTTATCCAAGTTTCCTTGCCAACAGGATTCAGGAATACTTGGAATTTCTTTGTTAATTTCATTTAACTCAATGTGTAAGCGGATGTAACAGTATTCATCATGCTGGCCAAAATACACGTCTTGTTCTTTCCCAGCGAGAGTGCAAAAATCTTTGATGAGTTGAGAACATGCTCTATCCAGCAGATCAACTGTGAGTTCTTGCCGTTAGGGCAAGGAGGAGGATATTCCACATGCTTGTTGGCTCTGGCTGAGTATAAAACTAAAACAAAAGAAAGAAGCAAAAGAAAAGGATGGAGTTAAAGAGAAAGAAATACTCTGAAAAAGAAAGTAGATAAAAAGGAAAAAAAAGTATAAGCAAACCAACCATCAAAGTATTGTATGACAATGCTACAAGCGAGAGATAGAGCGTCCGAGCAGATTTGAACTCCATAACTTGTCTCTAGTCTCTCCTTATTGCTTTCGACTTGACGCTCAAGCTGCAGCAGCATCTCTGAAGAAAACGACGGCTCCTCCATATTCATCATGTTGGAACACAATTTCGCAAGACCTATAAAAAGAGTTAAATAACTAAACTCAAAGCAGCAGGGTGGAACTTGTTATGACGCGTACCTTTAATTGTGCATGAAGAGGGGTATTTGTACAAGTGATGAAATAATCATTACACATATGGATTCAAATCAAAAGTTCTAAGGATTCAACAAAAACAAAAACAAAAACAAACAAAAAACTGCTAATCTAAGGAGGAAACCCAGGAATTAAAAGTTCCCTGGGTCTAATCCCGGCCTCCTGCAGCTATATTCTACTTTAAATTATCTAAACTATGGGTATCGGAATTTGAACTTGTAGAGGGAGGAGTGCACTGTTCTAGCTAATTTGACTACACCTAGATTTGCATAATCATCATGAACCGAGGGAGGGAGTGGTATACCATATTTTTACCCACCTCACCTGTGAATGTGCGTGTCGCGTGGGATTCGCCTTAGGTTTTCTTTCAATGTCGAGAGAACCAGTAAAGAGTCAGAAACCTAATCTTCAATCCCCGTGAATAATATAGAGTAAATTAGATTCCCCACTTTTTTTTCACAAGTTTTAGACTATACACATGTTTCTTTTCAAGATTTGATCAAAGTGCTTTTACCAATAGACATGTCAGCATTTTTTTTTATTTAAATTATATGTTATTTTTGTGTTTTTTTTTTTCTGAAATAAAGATTAAATTTATTTTTTTAGTTATTGGATAATTGTGCATTCTCTTATCTAGTAGTTATTTATTAATTTAGTGGTAGCAATTGATTTAATTAATCACCAAAATAATATCTGTTTTGTTGTAGATAATATTGACATGTGATAAATGTAATTATGTAAATCCTAGGTAGATATGTATTAGAATACTCTCATCATCCTAAAATCCTTGTTCCATTATGATTGTACTTGTTTCACTATAAATAAAGGCACTATATGAGGGAAATAACACAATTACGAGGAGACTTATTCCCCCGTAATGGACGTTATAACGTTCCGCTACCTTATCAGGTTGGTAGTTTCTGAAAAACTGAATATACAGCTTATGGACGTGGTAACTGTGTATCTCTATGGGGATCTTGATACAGAAATATACATGAAAGTTCCCGAAGGACTTACATTGACTAGATCAAATAGTTCTAGACCACGGAACACCCTCTCAATTAGATTGAGGCGTTCACTCTACGGATTAAAGCAATCTGTATGGATGTGGTATATCCGTCTGAGTGGGTATTTGACTAGTCAGGGATATGTGAATAATGAATTATTCCCATGGGTGTTTATTAAGAAGTCACATTTCGGATTTGTGATTGTTGCAGTTTATGTCGATGACATGAATCTCATTAGGACTTCCGAAGAGCTTAAGAAAATTGTATCGCACCTGAAGTCGGAATTTGAGATGAAAGATCTTAGGAAAACTCGATATTGCCTCGGCCTGGAGCTTGAGCATTGTTCGGATGGTATTCTGATCCACCAATCGAACTACACCCAGAAGGTGTTACGTCATTTTAATGAGGATAAAGCAAAACCTTCGAGTACTCCTATGGTCGTCCGAACGCTAGATGCAAAACGAGACATTTTCCATCCTAAAGACGATGAGGAAGAGGTTTTGGAGCCTAAAGTTCCATATTTGAGTGCAATTGGCGCTTTATTGTACTTAGCTTAGTGCACTAGACCGGACATATCCTTCTCTGCTAATCTTCTTGCAAGATATAGCAATGCGCCCACACGCAGACACTGGAATGATGTTAAAGACATCCTTCGTTACCTTAAAGGTACTTTGGATTTGGGTTTATACTATCCATATGCATCTCAGAATAGATCACACCCCATTGGTCTTCGGAATGATGCTTGCCTTGTTGGTTATGTTGACGTAGGTTACTTATCTGACCCGCACAAGGCACGTTCTCAAACGGGTTATGTCTTTACCATTGGAGACACCGCAATATCTTGGAGGTCAACCAAACAGACTTTAGTTGCCACCTCTTCGAACCATGCTGAGATTCTCACTCTACGAAGCTACTCGTGAGTGTTTTTGGCTGAGAGTTGTTGTTGAGCATATTCGAAGCAACTGCGAACTTTCATCTGTCATTGATGTCCCAACAACAATCTTTGAAGATAATGCCACCTGTATTGACCAGATCAAGAAATGATATATCAAAGGAGACAACACCAAGCATATTGCGCCGAAGTTCTTCTTCTCACATCAGTAGCAAGAGCATCAGAATATTGAAGTCAAGCAAATCCGTTCCCAAGACAACCTTGCCGACCTCTTCACCAAGTCACTGCTGAAGTTTACCTTTCAGAAGCTTGTTCAAGGAATTGGTATGCGTAAATTGTCTGATTTGCAACATTGTTAGTTTCTCATTCGAAATTTTGTCAAACTCAGGGGGAGTATCCTGAAGTATACTCGCTTGACCTTAATGTACTCTTTTTCCCTATGATCAGGATCATTTTTTTCCCATTGGGTTTTTGTCGCCTGACTAGGTTTTAACGAGGCACCCATTCTGAGCTAGTCATACCCTTGTGTGCATTATATTGACATCCGGCAGATGTTTAGTATTGACATTGCATTAACTCACTTTTTTCCTTAGACTATGGGTTTTTGTCTCGCCTTGGGTTTTACCATAGCCAGGTGTTGTGAGGATTTTTACTTTTTTTATATGCAAGTTCCGTATTTGAGACTAGCGTGTTCTCTATCGTGCCTACGAGACGACTTCATCAACTATCTCTACATCATCTTGAAGATCTGATGCGATATCTACTTGAGTATTTGCACACTCAAAGGGGAGTGTTGTGGATAATATTAACATGTGATAGATGTGATTGTGTAAATCCTAGGTAGATATGGATTGGGATATTCTGAATATCCTAAAGATTACATTCCTATTACAATTGTACTTGTTTCACTATAAATAAAGGCACCAATATGAGGGAAATCACACACCATAATTTTCCTCATCCCTATTTCTCTCTAGTCTTTCTGTGCTGCCGGCCATCCCTCTCCCTGTTCTTAACCCTTCAATAAAATAGGCCACAACAAAATGATATTTTTTGTTGAAACTATATATTGTGATTTTTATAAACAGAAAAGTATACAAAGAAAATAATTTAAAGAACATAAGATGTCGGTGTAAGCTAATGCATGGAAAACTTAAACTCAAATCTTATATATGAGTTTAAATATGAGTACAAGCCTCCTTATGCACTAGAGACTCATATATAAGTTCCCAGCTAAAGTGAGATTTAAATTTGAGTTTCAATATAATATGTGAGTAAGGTGGAGGTTATACCAATAAAAAAATATTATCGAACCAAGAAAAATAATGACACATTCCGATCCTGACACGCCAGGTGTCGGAAAGTGCTGACCGACACGTGTTAAGTGACGAAAGCCAAGTATGCAAGTGATTAAGAAAAGTAAGTAAATTTAGAGTTGGAAGCGGAAATAGATAGAAGTGATGGGTAAACCTATTTTACAAATGCATAACTGTCAGAGCATATTAAAAGTGCAGGAATATAAATATTCACATCCTCGTCAGGATGGATATTAGAGAATAAAAACTAAAGGTAAAAAAAAATCCTACTTATTCTGGAGAAACTGTCAGAACTACCAATTACAGCCGAAGGAATCCCTCGTCTCACTGGTACTCAAACCCGCCACTAGGTCCTGGAAGGACTTAAAACATAAAAGGTGAGTGGGTCAAAAAGCAAAGTTTGATAAAATCTTTGTTTTCAAAAGCATAATATCCCCTTGCTAGGAAACATGTATAGTTTATGAAAATATGTCATATTCCTCGGTATGATCCTCAAAATACTATAAAAATAGCAATACGGGTACTCCCTAAAAATCAGTGCTAAAAACAGTACTGGATTGCTCGACAACAAGACTGAATTGCTCATCCATATGTAAACACACAAGCCCAAGTAGATAGTCTACAAGTACAGACTAGGTATATCAAAGAATACGCTAAGTACCAGAATGATGTGAGTAATAACGCTAATCGTTGTGCACAAAATGCCTTACACACAAGTCTTAGTTGCCTAGTGCAACCTAGAACATGCTAGTACCTATAATGGATCCAAAGTTGTGTAGCGGTACTGGGTGTGAACTTCCAAACGTCAAAGGTAGTCCTGGCCTTGGACTGAGTACTAATACCTGAGTGTTCTACATTTACTGATGAGCACCAGTAAAAGAAATGTATGGCAAATATAATACGGATGTTCTACCTCCAACAGTCACATATTATATAAGTCATGCCAACAATTTAAAGAAAGTAGTGAAAAATATACAAAAATATATATACCAAAACAAAGACTCACTCACTCACCTGTAAGTAGCCGGGTCGTAGCCTCCCTGTCCTGGGTAGCTCCGGTAGTTCTCTGGATAAGTCTCGCATATGTGAGATATCACTATAGTAATGATTAAACTCATAAAGGTTACTAATTAAACTAATTAATGATACTTATCCCTTGTTTGTTCAAAACGGAGGTAAAAAAAGCTCCGAAAAATACCATACATATTGCCCCAAGGTAGTACGCTTTGTCACGAGTCGCCTTGTGTCGACAGAAGTCGAAAAAGTGGTCTCACGCACCCGCACGCAAGGCTCACGCGCTAGGTCAAACCAACTAACACCGTTAGATTCAATAGAAGATTCTGGTATCTCTGTTAAATCTAACGAAATGTTCCTAATGGCTTTAAAAGAATATACTTGAAAATATTTTAGGTCTGGACTGGGTTTGAACCAAATATACTAACGTCAGAATCGGCTTGGACCGGGTTCGCTGACGTCAGCCTACTGTAACTCACCAGAAAAATATAAGTTTTTGGCCAGTTTTCTTTTGAAGCTCACCGCATGTCCGTCGTTGGTCCACCGCCGGTTTTGAAGGTATCAATGGGAGTGGTTTCGAGTGACGTTACTTAGTCGTTTGGTCGGAAATGCCTCGTCGGCCTTCTGTTTTCTCGCCGGAAAACAAAAGAAACTTCCTCTGCTTCGATCTGCTTCAAAACTCAACCAAATCAAGCAAATGACATATGAAAATTCTTCTACTCAACAAGAGAAATCTAATGGTAGTAGTTAGAAACCTCACATTGGTCTGGATTAGCCAGAATATTGTCGGGAAGGTCCAATTCTTCTGTGTCCGATTTTTGTCGAATGGCTGGGAGTTTGGACAAACAGTTAGCACTGTTGAGTTCAAGGCATCAAGACGAACAAGGTGGTGGTGGTGGTGGTGGTTTGGCTCGGTTCGAAGAAAGTGGCGTGGCCATTGCTTGTCTGTGGGTGTGTTTCTACGGGAAGAAGAGAAGGAAAATGAGAGAGAAAGAGAGAGTGTGAGCTAAGAGAGCGGTGGGAGAGAAAAAAGAGACAGAGGAGATATTTGTTAGTTTGAAGAGAGCACGAAAGCCGACTTTTTATAAATAGAAAGGGCCGTGAATTTCAAACCACACACGCGCATCGACCACACTGCATAATCACATGGCACACAGTGCCAAGCATTGTGTACTCCGTGTAAATATTTAGCATGCATGTGTCCAAAGTATCCCCTCGAAAATTATTTTATAATAAAATTTTGACAGAATGTTACAAATAAAATTTAAGTTTTAACTTTAAAATTTTGACAAGAGGAGAAGAAGATGTGGATTGTCAAATTTGGTCATCTGGAGATAACGGAGGAGAAGATGTTGTTGCAATGATGCATAAAGGAGTGCAATTCAAGTGGTAAATAGAAATGAAGAGTTTTGTTGGGACCTGGGAGAAATTTTTCAATGTGACATACCATATTACCTTGAATGTTTTCACTTTAACTCAAAAGAAATTTAAACTTATGCGCCAAACATAATTCTAAGGGAGTTTAATATCTAAACCCTACAGTCTTCAACAATTTGTAAATAAAAAAGGAAAATGTCTAGGGAGATCGAGCTCTCCAAAGGTGACCTTTTTTCAGCGATTTTTGCCAATTTTCTACCAAACCGGATAGAATTGGTCCTTGACCCAAGAGAGAAGTTTAATCCTCTCCTCATGGCTTCTTTTCCATGTAAGGCCTACTCCAATGGTGGTCTACGGCCAACAATTTTAGGCCTTCAATCTTTGTTTTTGGTTCTCCAATGGTGAGCTACCTTTAGGCCCAAGTGAACACCAAAAAAAAAAAAAAAGCAACATTTAGGCCAGAGTATTGGCCCAGTCAAAAGCTGGAGGACCCACCCTGCCGGTGACCCTGCGCTCCTGAAGCCCACAAAAGCATCTGACATGCACCCCACGCCCCGCATGTGCTAGTCATTAAGGATGTGGGCCATGCTGATGTCAGGCCTGTTGGCCACATGCAAAAGAGTCGTTGGCTCTTCAGCTGATCAACAGTCCAAAACATTTACTAAAGGTCATGTTTCAATATTTTTTTTAAAAAATAATTACTTTCACTCATAATTCAACGGCTGTGATAAAATGAGATCAAATCTAACGGTAAAAAACAAACATCCAACGGTCCAAATTAAAATCCATTGGCTAAAATAATTAGAAACATATATTTAACTCAAATTTCACCCCAAACTCTATAAATACCCATCATATGTATCAATTGCGTGATTTTTCACACTTTCTCATAATTTAAATATTTTTAGGTTAAAATGTTCATAAAATTAAGCTAAGTTAATCTAAACAAAAAATATTTTTCAAAAAATTAACGAAAACAAAAAAAATTAGGCTAAAACGATATTTAACAATTTTTTGACCTAGAATTTTGTTCACACCATTGGAGGAAAAACATAGTTTCTGGCCAAAGGCTTAAATTTGTTTTGGCCATAGACCAGCCATTGGAGTTGGTCTAATAGCTTCCTCAAAATTGTTACTTTCATATTTGGTTCTAGGAATAGTGGAAGTGACACTGTTTAGTTCTAGAAATAGTGACAGTGTTTAGTTTTAGAAATAGTTGTAGTGACACTGTTCAGTTCTAGAAATAGTTGCAGTAGTTTGATGGATCTGGGCTATCACCCGTTAGGGGGCAAAGGCTGGAAGAAAAAAAATATGAGGGTTGTGTGTTGGGCTTTGCTTCCAGCTTGTGGGTTTTAATATTTAAAAGCTTGATGTATATAATTTGTGTCTTTTTCATTAAATAAAGTTGTTAAGGTGTTTTTGATTAAGAAGAAGTTTGAAGAAACCCTTTTCATTAAAGCTTCCAAATAAAAAATTACATATTAATGTTTGGGAAGACAAAAAAACCATTTGATTATTCAAAGAGTCTAAACATGATATAAATAGTCCATACAAAGTTGTACTATTTTATCTTTGTTATAATGTTAATCGCAGTGAATTACGTGAATCCGGCCTGCTAATTACATGAATCCAGGCTACAAAAGGAAGTAAATCAATATACTAATCGATTATGGAGTGTTGTAATCGGGCTTCACTTGTGACACATAACGGTGGTCTTCATAGAGTTGTTTAAAACGTTAGCATCTATTGTAAATGTTTTCATTCGAATCTAATAAAAAAATTTATTGTTTAATAAAAAAAACAATAATAGTCTTAACAATATGCTGATTTTGGACTAATATTAATGGTTTCATGATTGAAATTTATTCTACTCAAATATTGTTCACTCTTATTATAAGATGTGAAATTATACATCACGTGTTATTTTTCCCGTCCTCATCAAAATTTCTCATCTATGAAATGACATGCAAGAAAATTAGTTTACGATAAATTAAGGTTTATATTCTCTCCATGTTGGGTTGACCTCCGTATGTGTGTGGCACTTGCAACACTTGAAAGAGAGAATCCATATTCCATACTAGTCCACTGGGCCAATTACCAAAGGTTGAGAGCAAGAGAAGAATGGATGATTGAGTATGTCAAAAGAGAAATTTACACATCTCGTTGTTTCTAAAAATAGGATGTCATAATAGCAGTATATCCATGTTATACAAGTTTTTTTTATGAGCACATTATGCTCACCGTTCGGGTCCGCATAAAAGAATTTTCGTTGTACAAAATGGCCTATAGTAGTAGTTGGTCTTGAAACATTCTAATAAGCGAGGAGTCCGAAGTGTAGAGCACCCGAATTGTCCTCGACCTTTTTTTTTTTCTGGTTTATAATCACAAGCATAACAGGAATCCAAAGCATAGAAGACTCTGATGAAAAAGCTAGATCAAAAATATAATCAAGAGGTCAATGGAGGCATGAAACATCATTGCTGTAGTGAAAAGTCTTGTCCCTTGTGGAAAATTCCCAAATTAATTGAGGCAACTTTTTCTCATTGACAAGTAATTGGATTCTGTAATTCTCTTGCAAATACTATAGTACATTAGTACTGTTGATGCACAAAATCGGGTTAATTCTAGAACAACGTAAAGTGTAAATGTGTGACTTTCGCAGGGTTGCTTTGGTCACTAAATGAAGATAATGTGTAGATAGATAGAGATAGGGAAACAAACACAATATGTACATAGTTGACCTTAAGTTGCGCTACATCCACAAGGGTAGAGAAGTTCTCATTGATAATGTAGAGTTTACATGATACAAAGGTTTAAGTATAATCATCATTAATAAGATCTAAATATAGATTAGGGAATCTTAGATCAAAAGAAGCTTAATTATGGGAGAATGATCTCCCCTTTTATAGTTGAGGAGATTCTCCTGTTTTCATCTACGGTCAATGTGGAACTCTAGGGACTTTATTCTGGTGTTGACACGTGTTGCATTGTGATTGGCCTCTTGGTTGAAGAGAAACTCATGTGCTTCTGCAAAGGTGCCTTAACACGAACTCTTCAGTAGGTCTCTGAAGGTATAAAGTTCATCGATGCTCGTTAGTTTTAGAGTTGGTGAAATATGGTACAAACAAGTACTTGTAAGAACTGCCTCCGATTTGGAATATGGGTCAGGTAATGTTTTTTTGTCAAACTTGTATTTCTAGAGAATTGCTTATATTGTTATGTTTTCAAATCGTTAATCTAAGCCTTGCATTCAGGAGATTTCGACATGATCAATTATTCAAATTCACCGTCTAGCACCAAAACATTTTCCGTAAAATGTATATCTCAATTTTCTATTTAATAAAATGTATATCTCAATTTTCTATTTAAACCTCTTGCTTATTAATGTCAATGTCGTACAGAGGACGAGAAGTCAACATACAACGACAAGTTGCTTATTAACTCTATTGATGTGGCATTGGATTCCCAGACATGTTTTGGAGGGCATTCCATAATTTTCAAACTAAGTTATGATTAATGAATAAGTAAACTCAATTATAAATCTAATCCTGCATGCTTGCGAGACTCCCACACACTTCCAATCCTCCCATGCAATAAACTCAATCGCACTCCAAAAGATGAAGAGAAAACAAGTTGTTGTGTACCTTGTTTTTGCACTACTCATGCTTATAGCTCAAGATGCAGATGCAGATGCAGATGCAGAGTTAGGCAAGTCCTCAACCTGTAAACAGGACGTTGTTTTGTAATCCGACACGTTGATTCTGAATCGAAAAACCGGATTAATACATACTCATGATCTGTTTCCTTGTAATGCTTTCTGCAGAGCTTGATTTCGGAACTTTTCCGGCGAGACACAGTTTGGTGGCCACAAGATTCATGTTAGCTACTTGGGTAAGCCCTAGTACTGATTCTGCTACTGCTGATGCTGATTCTTTTATCTGTTCATTTACATTTTGGTCTGCCAAATTTAATCATTGTCCGTTTACTGATGAGAGAACAACGGTCTTGTTTCTGTGATAACAGCTCAACTCCAGAAAGCTGGTTCAACCTCAAACTGTTCACAAAATTCCGTCCGGGCCAAACCCTATCGGAAATCAGAAACCGCCATCTGTGCATGATTGAGAGGTCGGTGGGGCACGCGCACGAGCGCTAGTTAGCAAGCTGCAGAGGATGCATTTTTGGGATTAGATCAGTAATCAGTTTGATGAATTTTCCAGATTCGAGTTAAATGTTCATCTTTCCTAATTTGCTGCTGCATCTGTTTTCAGAGCAGCTATGAAGAAACAGCAATGACAGAGTTCCCTGGTGTTTTATCTTCGAAATCAAATCCAACCTGCTCGTAAAACCTAATCGAAAAACCGAACTCCGAGTGTAAACAATAAAATTTCATAGAGAAGAAAATAGGCTACATAAGTTATTTGCTTTATACAACGAACCTTCAATCCAAAGCATAACGTGGGAATGCAAACTTTATAATAATGTCGAACTCCCGAAACTGCTATGCACTGAGATTTTTAGTGCAAAGCTCTACAAGCAAAAGGCAAATGGCCAAATAAAGCATAAGATACACAGCAGTCTTACCATACCATCTATAAATCAACATATCAATCTGATAAATTGTATGAAATGAAAAGGAAAAGGAAGGCTGCTATATTTTTCTCTTTTTTTTTTTTCTAGGGGTGGAGGGTTTAAATACCTAAAGGGGAGGCGGGGGGGGAGAAAAAAAAAATCAGATTTCATTCAATAGATTTCCACGGCGGAATCAAGTTAAAAAAACAATGAAACAGTAAAAAATGTTTCTTGCATCTGTCATCTGAATGCCTGCTTCAGGTCAACAGATGCTCTCTTTCGTTCCAGGGCGAGGGGCGAAGGCACACACGGACCTCGTGTTCTTCTGGTCCCACTCGACGTTTAGGCACCATAATCTCGAGCATTGTTCCTGTCTCATCGCAGTACGCTTCCAGTTTAGCATCTTCTGGAATGCGGGTAGGAAGCTCAATTTCCCTCACGAATTCCCCGCGAGGGCAGTGCTCTGGCGTTGGATCTGTTAGCTGAAATGTTCTATCACGTCTCTTAATGGATGGCAAACAAGCTGTACTCACACAAGATATCTTTACAATCCCACGTGAGGGAGTATTCCTCCAAGTAACTTTTACCCTCTGAAGATCTACAAATGGCAAGCTAACAATGATCAAAAACCCTTCCTCATCCTCATAAATTGTTTTTGCGGCCGTAACAGGGCCGGATGCTTTCTTCATCACCCCACTGAACTCATTAAACCAATGTGACTCAACTGGGAGGACTTTGCCAGCTCTGTCGAAATGTGGGTTATTAGGTAAACAATCATTGTCATTCCCATGGGGGAAAAGGTCCTTCTTCCGCTTATTGCAGACCGGTGACAGGTCCATCCCCTCGTTGTTGACATGCTCTGATGGCTGAGTTGACAAATTCAAACCCGTACCATCAAGCAATTTTCTTGGTTGTGAATTTATATTGTTCTTTGGAGGGGCAGGCCGTTCAAGCTCCAAATCAGTGTTCTGAAGGTTCCTCCAGGTACCAAAGTCACTTGCTTCAGTTGGGATTGAGAAATTTATATCTCGGCCTGTAAGCTCTGTCCACCTCTTCCTCTCTTCGTCATCAAGACACATGAGGTTGGGTGACCGAACAACTTCTATCCCGTGAACACACTGCGGGTTAGAAAGACCCCTGTAGTGCTTCCTCTGCATACGATGAGACCGAACAAAGCCCCTGTCCGCACTAAATGGGAATGGGCGTTCTCCTTGGCGAGAATGCCCATTCATGTAGCTCCTCAGCTGCATCTTCCCCAATGCATTTTCAGGCCTGTCCTTGAAAACCCACATATACATGTTCTCCATATCGTGCTGAACCAAGAAAGCATCCAACTGCAAGTCTGTCTTGTCATACCCAGACACCCCATTACTGTCCCGAATGATCTTACACTTGGACTTCTCATTCAAAACAGGCTTGAAGTAGAAGCTGAAGAAAAACCAGGCGCCCCAAATGCTATCAAGCCTCTTGTTGCATTTCCTTGCAACTTTGGGGAGAGTGATTGTCGCCTCAGCCTCATAAACTTGAGACCCAAGGCCTACATCTAAGATGTCACATGAATCATTCCAAGTTTGAGGGGGTGGGCTAGGCTCAGACAGTAGCGGGAGATTGATATCAGGAGGACGAGAAAGTATGAAAGTCCGATTCATCTCTCTTTCCAATTCATCATGCGACACAGAACCCGAATCCATAGACAATAATGTAGACAAATGAGAATTCTCTATGGACAGGGTAGTGAGAAGAGCTTCCCCCATGATTTCCCACAACCTTTCCCTTCTCTCCTGCTTCCGGGTTTCAATCTCTAAACCCGCTTTACAAATACAACCACCTCACAAACATCTCAGCATATCGAAATGAGCCAACAAAGATTGCAGATCCATCACAAACTCCACAAATTAAACTAATCCTTAATATTCACACCCACAAATAGATCTTCCAAATTTTTGCAGGCCCATCAATCAATCCATGTCACATTGAACTACAATTATTGTTCTCAAAACAAGAACAACCTGAAAGCCTGAAAGCCATATCATAACAGTGCAAATCAATCAGGACTATTACTCACAAACTTAATACCATTATATGCAAGAAATTAACTTCAGAACAGCTTGTCCCTTGTTTGGTTTCTGAGAAAACTGAGAGGAAAATAAAATTAAACATGATTTAAGCTTAAAATTTCTCTCATCCCTGCTCAATAAATTCCATTACTTTCACAAAACCACACATCTCAGTTGCATCAGAGCTCAAATTATTCAGAATCACCAATACCCAAATCAATATTTTCCCAATATCCAATTTTTAGTATATTTTATTTTCCTACACTTTCTCAGCAACCAAACAAGGATACCCAGAACCGGAAAAAACCCTAGAATCTCAGAAAATGTACCAAAAATGTCAATCGGAATAAAAATATCCCAATGGATAAAATCAGGCAAAAAAAACCCTAGCCCTAGGAAAAAAAATTCCCAAAATAAAAAGATAAAATCAAAGAGATATTCATTAGGTTACCTATAAAGGAAGGCCTCGAAACAACAGCTACAGAGAGAATTGCAATCAGAGCCCCAATTTTGAGAAAAGAGAGCGAAAGAGAGAGGAAAGGGAGAGAGAGAGAGAGAGAGAGAAGGGGGGAGATAACGGAGTCTGTTTAAAGAGACGGAGTTAATGAGAAAAGACCTCCACCGGTTACATCGCAGTGTAAAACCAAACGACGTTTGTAGCGGTGAATTATGTGTCCGAGATGGGTCAAAACAGGCGTCTATTGGAGTTGGAGTCGTGGACCTTTTGTGATTTGTGATGGACGATTGTGCATTTGACCCGGACCCGGATAATCTTAAACCGGGTAAAGTCCTACTTTGTTTAAGTCGATCTTGCCCGTTGAATCATGGTTTGACGGTTAAGATAGCGCCACATCAGATATTAATTTCTTAAATTGATCGTATGCTTTTTATCTTTAGAATATAAATTTTTTCTTATTTTCCTGAAAATTGCTAAACCTTTTTTGTTTTGTTGTTTATGCTTGTAAAATAGAAATTAGATGGCAAGATTATGATTTCAATTTGTGCAGTTCCGTCAAAGTTCTATTTCGATCATTGTAGATTCAACAATTGCGATCTCACATAGGGGTGGGCACTTGAAACCGAAAACCGAAACCGAAACACGAATCGAATCGGACCGCACCGAACGGTTTGGTTTTGCAGTTTTGAAACGGTTTCGGTTTTGAAACCGAACCGCGGGAAAGAAAACGGTTTGGTTTCGGTTTTGGGTTTTCAAAACCGCACCGAAACCGAAACCGTACTATTTTAAATATTATGTTTTGCAGTTTGCCTTGCAGGTTGCAGCACTTCTTCTGATTCTTGAAACTCATCTGAAATTCCTATCATTCAATTTTGCAGTTTGCACTTCTGAAACTTCGATTCTTCATCTTTTCCTTAAAACTCATCTTTTTAAAAACTCATCTTCATCTCTTCCACAGTCGACAACACACATCAGTGCCCTGAAGTTGAACTCGCTGCTTAGTGCTTGCATCTCTGCGTGCGACGGTGCTACCTGGCTGCTTGCATCTGCAACCTCACTGCTTGCATCCCCAGGACCCCAGATCCCCTTCATTCACCTGCTATTCAATGATTTTGAACAGATGAACATCCCTAAAATTTCGGAATATGCAATAGGTCTGGTTTGATTTGATTAGTGTATAATTGTATATCCCTTGTGCTTTAGTTTATATGTATGCTTGCCGCTTGGTATATCATTTGGGTGCAATTAATTGGAGATTTTTGAATATCATGTTTGTGCCTTGCTGGTGCATAACCCTCAAGATTGTAAAATGTAGAGGGTTATTATTTACTACTCTCAGTCTCACCCACTCGGCTGAAGTCCAAAACTAATGGCCTCTGATTCATGGCAAATGAGTGTATGGTAAATTGGAGCCACCATTGTCCCGTAAATCTTGTCTGGTTTAATCGAATTTATCAAATTTATCAGTAGGATACAAAGTAGTGAAATTGTAGTTCACGTTTGGGTTGTTGCCACCCATCAAAACCTACCTATCAGATAACAAATATGTTGTTGAATGATACAAACGACTTGTGGACAGCTGATTTGTTTTCCTCCAGCCCCCCAGACACAGTACTCATATATATATATATATATATATATATATATATGCACCTTCTTTAGTTTCTATGTGAAATATGTACTGTCTCTGCTGTAAAGGATATTTGGTTTAGTGACTTAATTATCCTTTGCTCCTCTAATGTAGTTGAAGATTGGTATGTTAATTTAGTTTATGTTAAATGAATGGTTTGTACTTCTAATTGCATGTGGTTCTCTTTATCTCTATTTTCTTTTTTTTGTTGCTTTTCTCTGTGGATGGATGGATGGTTTGTAGTCTGTGATCTACTCATTTGTGGTCTACCCTCAACCCCAAATGAATGGTTTGTACTATATTTTCTGTCTCTACTCTCTACCCTCAACCCCAAATGAATAATCCCCACCGCAAAGATAATATTGAAAGGACTCTAATGCTAAACAAACCAACCATATCCATAAGGCATCTAAGCATTTGAGTTTGAAGCTTGAAGCAGGAGTTCTGCATAAATATGTGATGAAGCTTGAAGCAGGAGTTCTGCATAAGTCTGCAATCTGCATAAGTTCTGCATAAGTCTATGATGTAGCCAAGTCTGCATCAGTCTGCATAAGTTCTGCATAAGTTGAAGTTCTACATGTTGGAGTTTTGAGACTCCTTGTCCCACATTGGTGAAAACCAAATTTTCAACACACTTTATATATCTTCTTCCCTCTACAAAAGTAGTTAGGGCTTGGGCCAAATGGAATGAGGATTGAGGTTTGGGCCTCAAAATTATGTGGATTAGGCTTGATGATTATACCATAATAATAAGATTAATTAATATTAATTAATATTAATTAATCAAGACAAGGGCCTTGGGCCTTGGGGCACTTGGGGCCTAAGAATTAAAACTAATCTGATCAATTAGTTTTTAATTTCCGAATTAAATTTTAATTAAAACGTTTTAATTAAAAGACACAACTCTTCAAAGAGTTGTATAGCTTCAGATACATCCAAAAGGTATTTGAAGAGGTATGAAAGAGCCTATATATAATCCATGTCCTCAGTTTCATCTGGATATCTTTTTCCATTCCTTCCTTCACTTCTGTAGGAATTTCCAGAGAGTAAACACACAAACACAATTCGCTAGAATTCTATAATCTAGTGCGGGTTGTAGAGTTAGGTAGTTGTATCCTGGTCGAGCAGACGTTGTAGAACCACAAGCACAAGAGTGGGACGGAAATACTGTTCGAAGGACATAGTTTTTACGCTAGCCTCTACCTGTGATCAATCAAGTTAGTATCATTTAATTTTTTCTGTATTTATTCTTGTTATTTCATTTTAGTAAGCAAGTATTATATAAATAAAGTATTTTCAAATTCTGTTATTTTATTTATTTCTGAATTGTTCTCCAACACTACATAAGTCTGCATAGTGCATAAGTGGAAAGAGCATCCTAGGAATTTCGGAAAAAACCTTTTGCTAGAGCTTTCCCCATATTCCGCTTTCTAAAAACTTTTTGTCGTGTATTATGAACTCCTATTTTGTGCACCTTTCTGGAAGGAAAAGGGATTATATTATGTATGTGCAAATATAATATTAACACAATTTAGGATTAAATATGCTACTAAAAAAAACTTTGGAACTTGATTAAATTGCAGTAAATCTTGATAGGATTCATTCTGATGAGATGGATTTGAAATTTAGCTGCCGTGAGCTCGATTTCAACTCTGATTTGATTGCATATAATGCGTGTAAACGACCATCACTAGAGATATATATATAAATAGAATATCAAGGCTCTTACATTTGCAGATCTTTGTAACCAAATAAGGTTTTGCAGGAAAGAAAGAAAGAGAGAGAGATGAAGTCTCTGAAAAAATATCTGAATCAAAAGGCTCTTATGTTTGTTATAGTTAGTCAAGCCACCCCTCTAAAAAGCTAGAAAACAGTGCTTAATTGGATTTATATGTTGGTGGATAGCTTTTGACAAAAACCAAAACCGAAACCGTTTGAAACATCAACCGAAATCAATGATGATCATTTGTTTTGGCTTCAAAACCGCACCGCAAAATGTTTCGGTTTTGGCTGCGCTTCACTCAAACCACACCGGAATCCCGCACCGCGCCTCACCCCTAATCTCACATGTATGGTTTACTCTATGTGGGTAAGCTTTACCCAAAAAGTCAAGTTCATCCTTATATATTAGCTAATAACTAATACGTTGAGGAAATGATTTTTACACACTATTTTTAGCTTTTTACATCCCTTTTTTTTTTTTATAAATTTATAGTCATTTGAATAAGTCAAACGTAACAATAATCATAACTAAACAAAGGTGTGTAAGAAGGTAAAAAGGATTGTAAAATCTCATTTCTATATGTTTGTCCTTATAATGCAACAATTATGAGAGTTAAATAAAGACAATTGAATATTAGGGACCAAAATCATAGCTTATCAATAATTATTTAATAATTTTTTTATTGATGAAAAATTAACAACATATTATTCTCAACTACAACAAAATTATTAGAAGTCCAAAAATATTCATCATCTGCTCAAGAAAAATGATTTTATAGATGATGGGTATATATTACTAATATAAGTAACTTTTAGTAATGTGAGAAAACTTAAATTTGTTATGTGCTTGGTTATTTTGTTTCAACTTTTCGTAAAACGATTAGAATGAGATTGTTGTCGTGTGACTTTTTCTTTAATTTATTATTTTTTCTACTTTAAAGAATGTTGGAAGAGGCCTAAAATTCCAAACCCCTTCTCTCTATTTACAAAGATGAACTTTTGGAAAAAGTAAATAGGAAAATAATGTTTTAGGTTAGGGACATTGTTGGGAAATCACAAGGTTAGGTGCAAAATGGCATTTGGCATCCAAACGAGGTGGGTGTGTTTGACATATTTGTAGCGACGACTACATGACTACCAGTCAACAACACTGCCGTTTCGGAAATAGACGGTGTGTGAATCAGTGTGATGCCTCGTTATCCTTATCACATATGAAATTGGAAAATTTGTAAAACTTATCAATTCATCATTGACACGTTACACGTATTAGCTTTTCATTTCACACGTATCATACATATATATATATATATATATATATATATATATTATAATTGTCGAGGAGGATCAGAGGTGCTTCTCTGAGCCACCGCCAAAGCTACCAGGTGCAGAGGATTAAGAGGAGAGATATTTATAGGGTTATTAGTACGCCCGAATTTTTTTTTGCATAATTCGTTAATTCAAGACTAAAATGTTACTTAAAATAATAAGTTTTTGGTACAATTCGTTATCTTAATACATTTTTAAAGGTCGAATTAATTTATTAGTTAAAATTAAAGGTGTAAAATAATTTGATTCGTTAAGAATTAGTTAAGATAATCTGTAAGACAAGAACGACACGAATTGGCAAGTATAATGCGCATTGCACAAACATGACAAATGCGACACAATCGCCAGGTCTAATTATCCAAAATCAAAATTATTTCCGACATATTATTTCACGTATTATAATAAAAATGATAATAAAATTGATACGTCTTATATTTTAAAGTATACAATAAAAAATAAACCATCATTTAAATTATAGAAAATAATACGTGTTTATGTTCGAAGTACACCGAAAAATTGCACAGAGAGGAGAGATTCATACACGTGTGTGCACAAGACAATGCTTCTCGAGCAACGAATCTCAAGTCTACTTATCACCAAACACCAACCCCTTATTTGATAACACCTGTTGGTCTGGTATCACCACCCCGATTACTTTAGTGACTTTAAGGCCGTTCATCTTAGAGCTTGACTTTAATCGAAACAAGTTATAAAGGACAGATATTAGAGACCGCCCACTTGTCTACTCTCAACTACACTCCAACTGATTATTTTAGTGAGTTTAAAATCGTTCATCTTCATGGGAAACAAATAGCTTGCACTTGAACCAACATTCGATCGAAATAAGTTGTATCGGTAAGATATTCAGAAACAGACACTGTCTACTCTTTAATTATACCGACATTGCTTTCTCAACTCGCATTTTGTCACTTACATAAAATAATAGGTGTGGGGTTTTACACCAAGGACTTTAGCTAGAAGAAGAGTGGAACCGCACACACTATAAGATTTCTAGGTTTAGCACTGTGCTCGATAATTTGAGTGTTGTGTTGTATTGCTATATTTATAGGATTTTACAAAAGAGTTTGAATGAAGAACAAACTCTCCAAACAAAACAGATAAATGTATAAAGTATTTGAAAGTATTAAAAAGATATGTACAATCTAAATAACTTCAACAAATTTCCAAGAATTGGTCTGAGACTTAGTCTTCTTTGAGATTCCTGAGATCAGGGCGTACTGGAGTGAGGCGAGAGAACTCGAATTCAAATGTGGTTTATCACGCCCCGCAAGCTAAGCAATGACAACGAACTGAAGCTTTGGTGAGAAGGTAGTTGAAACGAGTGGTGGACAAACCTTTGTCAAGAAGTCTCCATGAGTTGATCTTTGAGGGCAACATAACCGACTATTAGTTCTTGATGTGTGACTTTCTCCCAATATAATGATAACTACCTAACATGACATGCGTGTGCATGGAAAACAGGATTAGATGCCAAAGAAATAGCAGAAATATTATCACACCAAATTCTAGGTGAGGATAAGGGAAAATGGAAGGTTCCAAAGAGCTTGCGAAACCACATGATACAAATGGCAAAGAAAGAATGGCTAATCAAGGATATTCGATTCAACATTGAACGAGACTCTTCTCGCTGGAACCTGGCCACGAGATTAGAGCCAAGAAAGATGGCAATAACCCCGTAGATTTACGATCACTGATCCCAAGATAATCCGTGACTCGCATGTGCAATCAAAGCATGTGAGTCATGTTTATACACACACCGTGATCTCGGCGTGGACTGCAAATAACGAAGTAACACGTTGACAGCAATCCAATGAGGAAGTAAGCCGATGCATGAATTGGCATACCGATTGATCGTAAATGCGATGGTCGTGACGTGTAAACGTCAAGTAATAGCGCACCAACAACACTTCAAATTCAAGTGATATCCGAAAGAGAGGTTCACCATCATATAAACTCAAGCGTCTACCACTAGCAACCTGGGGTTGACATGTGCTTACAATCCTCCATTTTACGTTGCAAAAAGATCCAAATATACTGATTGAGAGATAAATATAAACCATGATTGGAACATGAATCATACCTAGAAAAATAATGGAAGGCCCAAGATCCTTCATGGAAAACATGCCGCTTCACTTTAATCGTGAATTGATACAAGTGGTGTCATTGTTAGATAAATTATCATCAACATAGATGAGCAAGTATATTTTGATCGAACCATGACAAGAAACAAATAACGATGAATCAAAGAAGAGAAGCCACAAAACCCATGTTGTTCTGGGCAAGTGATTGAGTACATTGAAACCAAGCTCTAGGTGCTTGTTTAAGACCATAAAGAGAGCTACGGTTGCAAACATGTTGAGAAATCGAGGATCAACAAAACCAATGGTTGTTTCATATAGACTTCACTGCATATGACCCATGTAAGAAAGCATTTTGCACATCCAATTGGCGAGGAAGCCAAGAAAAACTGACTCCGCCAAGGCCGAATCATGCGAATATGCAGTTGTGTAACAACGGACTAAAAGTCTCTCCATAATCTAGCCTGTGTTGTTGATGAAAGCTATAGGCACCAAGCGATCTTTGAAACGTTCAATGTGAGCCATCTAACGACGCACTCCGAAACACCCACTTATTTGGAAGAATATCTGCGGATGGCGAGTAATAAAGTCCATGTGCCCGCACACGGAGGGCATTACCCATCCGCCTTATGGTAGTCATCTGGATGTTTCGAGCGTGACCGTAACAAGTAGGCTCAAGTAGCACATTAGTAGTCAAACATGAACATATTTAGGTTTAAGCCATGAATACCCCCCGGCAGCTCCTCGTGACTATAAATGGACGAACCGATGCAGTTGGCACATATTCGTACAGGTCCTGAGCCGGCAAGTGAGAGGTGCCCAAGGGAGAGGGAGGTGGTTATCAAACTGGGAATCGGGAAGAGTGATGTTGGTGAAGTGTCTAAGACGTGATTAAGAGAGGCAGGGAGAGGGTGTGGCTCGGGGACGAAGATAAAGGATTGGAGAAGATAAGGTGGAGTGGAAAAGTTGGGTGATGGTGGAGCAATAAGAAGGGAAAAAGACCCAAGTTCCGTGTGATGTGTATCATGCAGGAGGAAGAAGTTGAAGTAATACTCTGATCGCTCCCGAAAAGGAAATAAGAATGCCTACGAAAAACAACATGTTTAGACAAAAACTCGACCATAAGGTCAAATACATCGAGCAACTGGTTGGATTCAATGAACATCCTAAGAAAACACATTTCTGGAAACGAAATTGCAATTTATTTGAATTATATGGACGTAAATAAAGAAAACAAGCGCACCCAAATACCTTAAAAAAATCTACAGATGGATCCCGTTTGGAATAATTTTGAATATGAGCAGTTGTTTAAAATTTTAGTAGGCAAACGATTAATTAAATAGTTGATTGTATGAAAAGTCAAATTTTAAATAAGAGTTAGGCATGGAAGCATGTGGTAAGAGCGTTAAACCGGCTTTCAACTAAATGCCTATGCTCATGCTCAAACATACTCATTTTGTTCAGATGATGTGGGCAAGTATAACGATGACAATACCTATGTTTTTCCAAGAAACTTTTGAACATATTATCAATATACTCACCACCTCCATCAATTTGAAAGTTTTTAATTTTGAATCAACATATTCTCCATTTGCAGCTTTAAATTTAATAAAGGGAAACACATCGTATTTAATTAGAGGAAATAAACTATATAACGAGAAAAATCATCAATGAAAATAAATATAATAACGAAAACCAGAGATAGATAGAAAGCCGTGGGAAGTCCACACATCGAATGAATAAGCAAAGGAAATGGAGAAATCGAATTAGATGAAGAAACGATAATTTCTTACTTTCTGCCAAAAGGACATGAATGACATACATAATCGAAATATGCCAACTAATGGGCAATTTACTATTTGAAATAAGAAATTTTAAAAATAAAAGACGACTACGACCTGCATTTGAACACAACACGATCATCGACACAAAACACCAACAAAAGCAAATTTCACATGAGCTTTATTTGAATAAAAACTTTGAGTAGGATATAATCCAAGATTACTCCTACCGAATAAAAGGATTCCTCCCCGAGCGGATATCCCGAACACGAAGAAATTAGGTAAAGGACGAAAAAACAATCATTATCTTGAGAAAATTGGTTATCAGACAAAATATTTCGAGAAGCAAATAGTATAAAGATAAGGTATTAGAGAGGGATATAAAGAGGTAGACTGAGTACGTGTCATAAGACGTGCCAATTTTAGAGATTTTCAATCTCAGTGCATCACACCATCGACATGATCAGCCTCATTATACTTCGAGGGTTGGTGATTTGAGCAGATCATTTGGTGATATGGCATTGGCACCGAGCCAAGAAGCCAAGTGGTACAAAGGGCGACAGGTAGACTTGGCACCCAAAGCAAGCTCGGGCCCAGTGGAGGAATGACCATAGAGAGGTCGAGGCTAAGTAAAAACAACAATCGCAGTAATGACCATCGCGATGACAAATTTGACACTTGACAACCGATTGTTAGAGGATGCAAAGCCGAAGAACGGGACTGAAGCCGGCCTCCAAGAATACCAACGCCGCATCCACAAGACACACACTCACCATCATGAAATGAGCTGGACATGAGAAACCACCGTAGTCCCCAAAGAAGCAAAATGAGAACTACCACTCACACGACGACCTCACGAGTAGCCGCCATAGCAAAGCACACCTGTCACTAGGAAGTTGGAAACGCCAACTGGACGAGTCTTCATGACCGAGAAGCAGCGCCTCAGAGTTGCACAGAGACGAGATTCACTGTGTCATTGAAGCAACCGTGTTTTCATACAATCCACCAACATTGTTCATAATGACAAAGAATTAAGTCGCATCACAGTGGGAAACCAAAGAGCAAGTTGATCAAAGTAAGCATTAACTTATCTAAATAATCAAGAATACAGAGGTCACCTCGACTGAGATTCATATGGGCGCTCACTTAACTGACAACGCTGTTCTGGTAGGATGGCATAACGCTCTTTGAAGAGCCTTCCACAGTTTCGCAAAGACTAATACATTTCTGTTAACCGCGTACATGACAGTGGTGTCATGAAGCCGTGAGCCACGAGAGAATCCGTCTCTGAATTTGCTGAATCCAAGGTTCAAAAGTGAATTCACTTCATCGGGGCCGGGCCTGATCTTCAAGATTCCTTAAAATGAAGGCAATGGACAAAGGAGCAAGCATCAGTCAACAAATGAGAAGTCCCCGACTACAAAGCAAAGGAATGAACCGAGCCCTCCATGGTGGCGCTTATGACGATCAAGTTTGATGGTCACAAAGCCGGAAACATCGGGAGAGAGGCTGGCAGCTGAATTTGACATGGCGAGGAAGAAAGGTCGCGAGACTGGAAGAGGTGATACCATAAGTATTTCTAGGCTTGGGGCTAGCACCGTGCTCGACACCTGAAAGGCCAGGTTGTATTGCTATATTTATAGATTTCCATAAAAAGAGTTTGAAATGAAGAATAAACTCTCCAAACAAAACAGATAATGTATAAAGTATTTGAAAGTATTAAAAGATATGTACAATCTAATATCCTCTGGGTTTCAAAGATTTGGCCTGCCGAGACTTCTAGTCTTCGAGAGACTCCTGAGATTGTGGCGGCTTGGATGAGGGAGAACCCTGACCAAAATGTGTGGCTTATCGTCACATATATTATATTTTCTTAATTTTTCATGCGACATATATCTCAACAGCAGGATGTATCCACCATAATGTTATATGTGGAAATCAATCATACATCTAAGCCATTAAGGAGAAACATGGTGTTACATTAAACCCGGTATATCGCATACCCATGCCATGAAAGACCCACATGATCCACAATCAAACTCACTGCTACCATGTCACACATTCGAGAGACGGTCACTACTATAAGATGATACCATCTCGCCATAATATAGATTGCTTAAAGATGATGGAAACCATATCATAGTTTTGATCAATACATGAGTATTGTTGGGGCATTACAGTACTTGACTTTTTAAAAAGGCCTGACATTGCTTTTTCATCAACCAAGTTAATGTCAATTTATGCATAATCCCATGGAATCATGTGTCATTGATGTCAAAAGACTAAGATGTCTCAAAGGTACAACAGACTTTAGTATTTATTTGTGACCAAGTGAATTATATTTACAGTCATACAGGATGACTAGGCTGGTGATCCAAATGACAAAGATCAACCTCAGGTTTTGTTGTATTTTTGGGTTCAAGTCCACTCTCATGGGCATCAAAGAAACAGCACACTGTATCAAGATCTTCAACAAAGCAGAATATAGGCAATCTTATAACAACAGCTGAGCTAGCTGATTAGGCAACTTTTCTGTGACTTACATGTGCTCAGAACTATTCCTCCTATGATCTACTGCGACAACATCTCTTCTGCCATAACTTTGTCAACCAATCTAGCCTTCCATCTCCAAGGCCAAACACACAGAAATTCGACTACACTACTTCGTCAAAGAATTTACAAGAGGAGACCTGCAAATTCAACATGTTTCCTCCAGACATCCTACTAAAGGTCTCCTTGGGCTCTTCTATTCCAACAATATTGTGGCAACTCATGCTCCGTTCCTCTAAGCATGAGTTGAGAGGGGATATAAGGACAACATCAATGGCTCTAAGAGTGACACTGGACAATAGATTAAGCGAGCTGTTAGATTTGGAGTTAAGTTGTTAGCTTTCTGTTAGATAGAGTCGGTGGCAAAGGTTGTATAAGTACATTGCACACCATTCAGTTGTGGCGAGAGTGATAAGCAAAATACCAATTCTCTCTCTATGCCCTCTTCATCCTCTCTCTCTTGTTCTTCATCCTCTTCTCTGTTCTTTTTCTGGGTAAATATATCAGTTTTTTCTATATGTTGATAACTACCACTACTAACCACACCGATATCAGTCTCCAACTCGTATCTTGCCACTTGCACCAAACAGCAAATATGAGGGTTTTACACAAAAACTTTAAGTGGTATTAAGAGGAAATTATACACTTATATATTGTATTTTATTTTTTTAATTTTCCAACGTGGGAGATATATTCAACAGTAGCAACTCAATATGTCTGTTGTGCAGAGTTTTTAATCTCTTTTTCTTGCGAGAACTTGTAGTTTAAAGTGCGTTTGATGATGTCGATAGTTTTTGTGGTTGTAGCTCTAGATGTTGTCGACATATTCTTTGTTGTATTAATCAAATCTCCAGAAATTTAGACTAGGTAAAAGATTAAACAACACTGAACAGATTAGAATATCATAAATCAATTGCTTAATATATATTATATTCGAACTTGGGTGTTTTAAGGTTCATTAACTCCACTAATAGTATAATACCATTAATATCTGGCCAAGAAGAAATATGATTGCTTATTCTCTGTGTTACCAGAATGTGGCTGTCATTTTTGCCATGGATAATACCTTCCCATAAGTCAAGACGTTTTCTGTGAGGAGGGAGGTGGAGGCTGTATCTTCGCCCCCTTGTTTAGTCCATTGGATGTTATTTAATTGAGACCATAATCATTGACCAAATTAAAGAAGATCAGCGTGGCTTATATTATAGCTAGGACTTTTTGAGTTCGACAGTAGGATAAACCCTAACCAAATTGAAGAGTTAATACTACACTAATCCAGTTGATTGAGCCCTTTACACTTTTGATCTCATTTTGAATCGTTCATAGTCTCGTTCAAATATCACACTTACAAAATTTATCAATAAGAAATCATTAAGCCACTATTAGTTTTTATCGCTCATCAACAGTAGTATTATGTTTTTGATAAAATTCTGCCTATTTAGTTAGACACACTCAGATAACTAAAATTTTGGCTGAGTAAAATATTGCAGGAATAATCTTTTAGTGACGACTAGTAAATAATCAATTCGATCATGAGAAAATTGTGAGCTAGGTCCAAACGAGTAGTTAGTGTCTTATTAATCAACATTAATGCTAATTAAAGGCGTAATCGCACTTAACACATCGATCGAATATTTACTTTTAATGAAAATATGACTTTTAGCCTCTCAAATTCATTTTTTCCATATAAAACCCGACATAATTTTTTTACTTGAAAATAACCCAATGACTAATAAGAGCGTTAAACCAGTTTCAACCAAATGCCTATGTTTGCGTTCAGCCATACCATTTTGTTCAGGATGATGTGGGCAAGTATAACGATGATGAATACCATGTTTTTCCAAGAAACTTTTGAACATATTATTAATATACTCACCACCTCCATCAATTTGAAAAGTTTTAATTTTGGAATTGAACATATTCTCCATTTGAGTTTTAAATTTAATAAAGGTGGGAAACACATCAGATTTTAATTTGAGAGGGAACAACCATGTATAACGAGAAAAATCATCAATGAAAATAACATAATAACGAAAACCAGAGATAGATAGAGTCAGTGAAGTCCACACATCAGAATGAATAAGTTGTAAAGGAAATGGAGAAACTGAATTAGATGAAGAAAACGATAATTTCTTACTTTTGCCAAAAGGACATGAATGACATACATAATCAGAAATATGCCAACTAATGGGCAATTTACTATTTGAAATAAGAAATTTTAAAATAAAAGACGACGGATGACCGAGGCGGGAATGCCAAACACGATCATCGACACAAACACCAACAAAAGCAAACTTGCCATGAGCTTTATTTGAATAAAAACTTGAGTAGGGATATAATCCAGTATTACTCCGGCCTGATAAAAGGATCCACCCCGAGTGGATATCCTGAACACGAAAGAAATTAGGGTAAAGGACGAAAAAACAATCATTATCTTGAGAAAATTGGTTAATAGACAAAATATTTTGAGAAGCAGTAGGGCAGTATAAGGTATTAGAGAGGACATAAGAGGTAGATGGAGTACGAATATAAGACGTGCCAATTTTAGAGATTTTCAATCCTTGTGCAGCATTCACACCATTGACATGATCAGTCTCATTATACTCTTGAGGGTTGGTGATTTGAGCAGGATCATTGGTGATATGAGCATTGGCACCTGAGTCAAGAAGCCAAGTGGTTACAAGGGGCGAGGAGTAGATTGGGCAGCCAAAGCAGTCAGTCTGGCAGAGGGAACACGACCTTCATAGGAGAGGTTGAGGCGGTTAAAACAGTCAATCGCAGAATGACCATTGCGATGACAAATTTGACACTTGACAACTGATTTGTTAGAGGATGCAAAGCCAGAAGAATGGGATGGAGCTGCTCCAAGAATACCAACGCCAGATCCACAAGACACACCACCATTGCGAGCTGAGTTGGATGAGAAACCACTAGAGCGTCCCCAGCAAGCAAAATGAGAACTACCACTCACACGACGACCACGAGTAGCCGCCATAGCAGTTACACCAGTGTCACTAGGAAGTTGAAACGCCAACTGACGAGTCTTCGCACTGAGAAGCAGTGCCTCTAGAGCAGAATAGGAGATGGGAGATTCACGGGCTTGGATTGAAGCAACCGTGTTTTCATACAACAGACCAACATTGTTCATAATGACAGCAATCAAGTCAGCATCAGTTATGGGAAAACCAGAAAGAGCAAGTTGATCAGAAAGGGCATTAACTTTATCTAAATAATCAGCAATACAGAGGTTACCTCGACGGAGATTCATAAGGGTACCACGCAACTGGACAACGCTGTTCTGAAAGGATGGAGCATAACGTTCTTGAAGAGCCTTCCAGGCTTCTGCAGCACTAATACATTTCACAATCACAGACATGACAGGTGGTGTCAAGGAAGCTGTGAGCCACGAGAGAATCGTCTGATCCTGTTGAATCCAAGGTTCAAAAAGTGAATTCACTTCATCAGTCAGTCGACCTTCAGCATCTAAAATGAAGGCAGTTGGACAGGGAGCAGTACCATCAACAAATGAGTAAAGTCCTCGACTACAAAGCAAAGGAATGAACTGAGCCCTCCATAGAGGGTAGTTATGACGATCAAGTTTGATGGTCACAAAGCTGGAAACATTGGGGAGAGAGGTTGCAGCGGAATTTGACATGGTGAGGGAAGAAAGTGTCGTGAGACTGGAAGAGGGTGATACCATATAAGATTTCTAGGTTTAGTTATAATTGTGCTCGATAATTTGAGCGTTGTGTTGTATTGCTATATTTATAGGACTTTACAAAAAGAGTTTGAATGAAGAACAAACTCTCCAAACAAAACAGATAACAGATAAAGTATTTGAAAGTATTAAAAGATATGTACAATCTAAAACAACTTCAACAGCCCAAAGGATTGGCCTGTTGAGACTTAGTCTTCTTGAGAGATTCCTGGAGATTGTGGCGGCTTGGATGAGGCGGGAGAACTCGAATTCAAATGTGGTTTATCACACATATATTATATTTTCTTAATTTTTCGATGTGCGACATATATTCAACATGCTATGCATGTGAGTCCACCACATAATGGGCCATATGTGAAATCAATCATACATCGGTCATTAAGCGTAGAAACATGGTGTTACATTAAGCCTGGTATATCAGACACGACATGAAAAAGACCCACATGATCCACAATCAAACTCATTCTGATACCATGTCAAATATTCAGAGAGACGGGTCACTACTATAAGATGATACCATCTCTGCCATATTATAGATTGCTTAAAGATGATGGAAAACCATATCATAGTTTTGATCAATACATGAGTATTGTTGGGGCATTACAGTACTTGACTTTTAAAAAGGCCTGACATTGCTTTTTCTATCAACCAAGCATGTCAATTTATGCATAATCCCATGGAATCACGTGTCATTGATGTCAAAAGGACTTTAAGATGTCTCAAAGGTACAACAGACTTTAGTATTCATTTCAGACCAAGTGAATTATATTTACAGTCATACAGTGATGCAGACTAGGCTGGTGATCCAAATGACAGAAGATCAACCTCAGGTTTTGTTGTATTTTTGGGTTCAAGTCCACTCTCATGGGCATCAAAGAAACAGCACACTGTATCAAGATCTTCAACAAAGGCAGAATATAGGGCACTTATAACAACAGCTGAGCTAGCTTGGATTAGGCAACTTTTCTTTGACTTACATGTGCTCAGAACTATTCCCTCCTATGATCTACTGCGACAACATCTCTGCCATAACTTTGTCAACTAATCTAGTCTTCCATTCCAAGGCTAATTAAACACATAGAAATTGACTACCACTTCGTCAAAGAAAGGGTTACAAGAGGAGACCTGCAAATTCAACATGTTTCCTCTGCAGACATCCTCACTAAAGGTCTCTCGGCTCTTCTATTCCAACAATATTGTGGCAATCTCATGCTCCGTTCCTCTAAGCATGAGCTTGAGAGGGGATATAAGTGACAACATCAATGGCTCTAAGAGTGACACTGGTCAATAGATTAAGAAGCGAGCTGTTAGGATTTGGAGTTAAGTTGTTAGCTTTTCTGTTAGATAGAGTCGGTGGCAAAGGTTGTATAAGTATTGTAATACTCATTCAGTTGTGGTTAAGAGTGATAAGCAAATAATTAATTCTCTCTCTACAGTTCTTCATCCTCTCTCTCTCTTGTTCTTCATCCTCTTCTCTGTTCTTCTGCAAATATATCAGTTTTTCTATATGTTGATAACTACCTCACTACTAACCACACCGATATTGTCCCCCAACTTGCATCTTGCCACTTGCACCAAACGGCAAATATGAGGGTTTTACACAAAAACTTTAAGTGGTATTAAGAGTAAAATTATACACTTATATATTGTATTTTATTTTTTTAATTTTCCAACGTGGGAGATATATTCAACAGTAGCAACTCAATATGTCTGTTGTGCAGAGTTTTTAATCTCTTTTCTTGTGAGAACTTGTAGTTTAAAGTGCGTTTGATGATGTCGATAGTTTTTGTGGTTGTAGCTCTAGATGTTGTCGACATATTCTTTGTTGTACTAATCAAATCTCCAGAAATTTAGACTAGGTAAAAGATTAAACAACACTGAACAAATTAGAATATCGTAAATCAATTGCTTAATATATATTATATTCGAACTTGGGTGTTTTAAGGTTCATTAACTCCACTAATAGTATAATACTATTACAACCACTTAAACATCTGGCCAAGAAGAAATATGATTGTTTATTCTCTGTGTTACCAGAATGTGGCTGTCATTTTTGCCATGGATAATACCTTCCCATAAGTCAAGACGTTTTCTGTGAGGAGGAGTGTGGAGGCTGTATCTTCGCCCCTTGTTTAGTCCATTGGATGTTATTTAATTGAGACCATAATCATTGACCAAATTAAAGAAGATCAGCGTGGCTTATACAGAAGTAGGGGACTTTGGAGTTCGACAGTAGGATAAACCCTAACAAATTTGAAGAGTTAATACTACACTAACCAGTTGATTGAGCTACTTTACACTTTGATCTCATTTGAATCGTTCATAGTCTCGTTCAAATATCACACTTACAAAAATTTACTTAAATAAGAAATCATTAAGCCACTATTAGTTTTTATCGTTCATCAACAGTATTATGTTTGATAAAATTTCGTCTATTTAGTTAGACACACTCAGATAACTAAAATTTTGGTTGAGTAAAGTATTGCAGGAATAATCTTTTAGTGACGAGTAGTTAGTGTCTTATTAACTGATTAATGCTTAATTAAGCATGAATTCCACTTAACACATCGATCGTAATATTTATTTTTTACTTGTAAGTGAGAAGTCTTAAGTTTAATTCTCATCAATGACAAATTCGAACTAAGTGATTATGATTAGTTCATTGTTTTACGTAACTCAAATTTCATACTACTTAGCGTAAAAATATCATTGAAATCATAAAATGTAAGGATTGAAAAGCGAATACCCCAAGAAATGGAATTAGCTAGTGTTAGATGTATGAACTTCCTTAATATTATTTTCTGCATAGGAATTAATGAAATTAAAAAGAATGCATTCCAGGCAAGAGCTTTGAACTTGACGTTAATTTTTTGTGCTTACCCTACCAAATTAGGTACATAATAAGGCAATGGTACCCTTGTTATAACCGCCTACTCTATATAATTTCAATGGCCATTTTAGCCAATTCATACTCCTCTTCAAGCTCTAATTTTTTACCATGGATTTCGTGATAGAGTCTGACCCCTTCACTTTTGTACTTGCTTTCGGCGTGTGTGTGCTTGCGATGATCTGCATCGGTTTATGTTCCGGTGGCAGGAAAATCCCACAAGGAGAACCAACACAAGGTCGTTTGGGTCCTGTAATGCAAGAGACCTCACCAGCAAGCAACATGGAAGCCCAAATAAATTGGGCCCAACAGAAGCATCAAAAGGTTGTGGGCCTAGAGTTGGTGGGAGATGGCACGTGTGCCGTGTGCCTAGGCGAATACGAAGAAGGCGAAAATTTTCGTACCTTGCCGGAATGCAACCACTCGTTTCACGTTCCATGCATTGACATGTGGCTCCATTCTCATCCGACTTGCCCGGTTTGTCGGGCCAGTGCAACGCCGTTCACGGTAGTCGTTCAACGGTTGTAGAGTTCTGGGTTCGGTGAGCCGGAGAGGTCTTAGGAGGGTCAAGAATTTTGCAACAAAAAAAAAGTGGCATTGTTGTTATGCACATTGCAGCCTAAGCTTGGATGAGTACTGTATGATGGGGAGGTTTTTATACCAATGGTTTTTGCTTTTTAAATAGGATGCCAATTACCCAAAACTCATGTCACATATATCATGCAACCTGGCTCGAATAAGGGTTTGGTGAGGGATGACAAATCCTAGATTACATTAGGTGCTATAGTATAACTGGTTGAAAGTACCCGTTTTTAAAATCCGAAAACTCAAATCCGTTTCTCTTTCATATGTGGTCACCTGGTCGCCATCACAGACGTCGACCAGAGTTCACCGTCGGCGTCGTCCTCCTCTCATATCTTCCTCTCTCCTCAAACCGGGTTGAAATAGCGGCTATTTCAAAACCATTGCCTTCACTTCATCCCTGCATCTCTCCTCATCTCCTCATCTATGCTTCAAATTGAAGACAATGGATCTATAAAAAGTCCCAAACTCGTTTTTCTTTCATATATATGTCCTCCAATTGTTGAACGGCTGAGATCTGAACAGATAGATTATCATAATTGCGCCGATTGATAGTCGTTATTTTATTATTCAACTGTAGATATATCATTGTACATGTTTTTCTTTTATCTTTCCTCCTTGTGTTGAAATGTTGAGATATGGATTGAAAGATCATCGCTATGTAATTATTCAACAATTTATAAGTGACATCATTTCTCCTTGTTCGCATTGTTTCATGTATTTTAGCAAGTCAGTTCGACTTGCTTGTACCATATGTATTATTTTATGTTTCAGTCGTCTTATCCATATAGTCTGGTTTACTGAATTTTAAGCATGGTTTACTTGCGATTTAAGAGAAATAGCTTAATTAGTCAAATTTTCAATTAAATTAGTTTGAGAGAGTGATTTATGCACAACGTTGTTTATTTATAACGTTTGGACTAAATATATATCGAAAGAGAATTAAGGGACATAAATAATATGAAAAGAGAAAAAAAAGAAGGTGTGCAAAAATCATCTCTTCTTGTGAGAATTTGTGGTGAGAATTTGTAGTTTAAAGTTTTTTTTTATGTTGACAATGTGTGGTCCAATCAAGTCTTGTAACGTTATTCAGCATATATATATTATAGCCTTTGTGGTTATGGCTTGAAGAAGTCAGTATTTATAGATGTTGTCAACAAAAAAAGAGATTCGAACTTTGGTGTAATGGACAGATGCACTACCACTTGAGCAACTGACAACACTCGCATTTACATTTATTTACCTTAAAATTTAAAGATTAAACAACATTGAACAAATTAGAATATCATAGATTAATTGTTTGATATATATATTATATTCGAACTTAGATTGTAAGGTTCATTACGCCCACTAGTACTATTACAAATTTACAACCTAAAGCATCTGGCCAAGAAGAAATATGTTTGTTAATCCTCTAAATTGAAACACTATGTATCTTGTATTCTTGTTACCAAAAAGAAAAGAAAGAATGAGGCTGTCATTTTTTAACTTATTAAGGCTTATTGATACATTCATTTTGCTTTTATAATTAAAATTTGAAAATTGAAAAGCGAATAACCCAAGAAATGGAATTAGCTAGTGTTAATCAGAATGGTTTCTATAAGCAAGAGCTTAGGACTTGACGTTAATTGTGTGTGTTTAGCTTACCAAATTAGGCACGTAATAAGACAATGGTAACCTCGCTATAACCGCCTAATCTATATAATTTCAATGGCCATTTTAGCCAATTCATAGTCTCTTTAGGCTCTGATTTTCTACCATGGCTTTCGAGGACACGAGTACTAATTACCCCTTGGGTTTGCTTATTGGTTTCGGCATATCTGTGCTTGTGCTGATATGCATATGTTTGTGTTGTAGTGGCTCACGCTGCAGAACATCCCCCAAGAAGAGGCAACACGACGTCGTTTGGGCCCCGAAATGCAAGAGACTTCAGCAGCAAGTAACATGGAACCCCAAATCAATTGGGTCGGCCAGAGAACGTATCAAAAGGGTGTGGGTCTGGTTTTGGTAGGAGACGGTACGTGTGCCGTGTGCCGTGTGCCTTGGCGAATTCAAAGAAGGCGAATATTTTCGTACATTGCCGGAGTGCAGCCACCCGTTTCATGTTCCATGCATTGACATGTGGCTCTATTCACAACCGAGTTGCCCGGTTTGCCGTGCCAATGTCACACAGTAGCTAGGCAAAAAAGTCTAAGTAAAGATGAACACAAGGATTTATACTAGTTCGACAAATGTCTACGTCCAGTTTGGAGACTATGGAGTATTTCTACTATAATCAATGAGAACGTACAATAGTGTTTAACACTCAATATCTCAATGACCCAACTAACCCAAGCTCACATACTCTCAATAGAAGAGAAAAGAACAAAATACAAAGTAAAACAACTCTGTTAGGTTGCTCTAGCTCTTCTATCAGATTGCTCCTATTCCAAATCTTCGCCCTCTTCTGTTTTTCTGATTGCTCCCAACTGCCTTTAAATAAAGCCAACGAAACAAACAGACTTCTTGAAGACAACAAAGGCCAAAACCTTTCAGATGCCAACAAACACATAAATGCATCCACTAATGTTTGTTTCCCACATGCATCAGCTGCCAACTAACTTTCATAAATGCAGCAGTAATGAATACTGGTTTGAGCCAATAATCAACAATCTCCACCTTGGCTTAAACTCTCCAAGTAGAACTCCAATTCTTATCTCCCACTCCCACATAGGGCAATCAACAAATTTTACAGATGCCAATCAAGTCTAAGCAGCGCTTCAACTTGAGCAAAGAGATTGGCTTTGTTAACATATCAGCTGGATTGTTTGCAGTCCCAATCTTCTGAAGAAGAACATCTCCCTCATTGATAATCTCACGAACAAAATGGAACCTCACATCGATATGTTTTGTACATGCATGATGAACTTGATTCTTTGCTAAATGAATAGCACTCTGACTGTCGCAATGAACATCCACATGATCTTGTTGAATCCCTAAATCATCAAGCAGCCCTTAAAGCCATATGGCTTCCTTTATAGCCTCTGTTACTACCATGTATTCAGCCTCAGTAGTAGACAAAGCAACTGTAGATTGTAGAATCGACCTCCAACTTACTGGACCTCCAGCAATGGTGAATACAAAACCAGTAGTGGATCTACGCTTGTCCAAATCACCTGCGTAATCAGAATCCACATATCCAACAACACCTTGACTAGAACCTTTATCCTGCTGCAACAATAAACCAACATCCACAGTACCCAGAATATATCGTAGAATCCATTTCACAGCTTGCCAATGTCCTTTTCCTGGATTATGCATATATCTACTGACAATACTCACAGCTTGTGAGATATCAGGCCTAGTATACACCATAGCATACATCAAACTACCAACATCATTTGCATAAGGAATTTGAGCCATGTACTGACTCTCTTCAACCGTTTTAGGAGACATAGAAGCACTAAGTTTGAAATAAGGGGTAAGAGGTACACTAACTGGTTTTGAATTTCCAATCATCCCAAAATGTTGTAGTACTTTCTTCAAATACTGTTTTTGACTCAAACTAATCTTGCCCTTAACTCTATCTCTTTCAATTTCCATACCTCGAATCTTCCGAGCTTCTCCCAAGTCCTTCATCTCAAATTCATTACTCAGTTGAGCCTTCAACCTTTCAATCTCCACTTTGCTCTTACATGCTATAAGCATATCATCAACATATAAAAGCAGATAGATGAAGGTTCCATCTTGTAGTTTGCGAAAGTATACACAATGATCATAGTGACTTCTTGTGTACTTTTCCCCAGTCATAAGTCGATCAAATCGCTTGTACCATTGTTTTGGAGACTGCTTCAAGCCATACAATGATTTTTCCAATTTGCAAACCTAATTTTCTTTTCCAGCAACTTTGAATCCTTCTGGTTGAGACATATAAATCTCTTCCTCCAAGTCACCATGTAAGAATGCAGTCTTGACATCAAGTTGGGCCAACTCAAGATCAAACTGTGCAACCAAAGCCAACAGAATTCGAATCGAAGAATGTTTTACTACAGGAGAGAAAACCACATTGTAGTCAATGCCTTCTTTCTGAGCATACCCTTTAGCTACCAATCTGGCTTTGAATCTTACATTATCTTTTCCCAATGATTCCATCTTCTTTGCATACACCCATTTGCAGCCAATTTCTTTCTTCCCTTTAGGTAACTGAACCAGCTTCCAAGTCTCATTTTTATGAAGATATTTCATCTCTTCATCCATACTTTTCTTCCACTCCTTGCACTCTGAACTTATGACAGCTTCTTTGTAAGAGGAGGGAACATCATCTTCAATAACTGGAAGTGCATATGCCACAATATCAGTAAATCGAGCAGGCTTTCGAATTTCCCTTCTTGTTCTTCTGGTTGCAATATAGTCTTGTTGTTGTGGAGGCTCTTGGGTTGTTGCCTCTTCTTCATCATCCTCGTCCTCATCATCAGGATTAACTATAGGACTAGAATCTGTAACATCAGACCTTATGGGGACAACTATAGTCTTTAGTAACTCCACCTGCTTTGAGTTACTCATGGTCTCAATCGCTTTAGTTTCACCTTCATGCTTGTTCTGATTAATCATAGCAGCCTCATCAAAAGTCACATTTCTGCTTACAACAAACTTCTTCTCATCTGGACACCAGAGACGATATCCTTTCACTCCAGTGCTAAAGCCCATAAATAGAGCTTTCTTTGCCCTTGGATCTAACTTGCTTTCTCTAATATGATAATAAGCAGGACAACCAAATATGTGTAAGAACTTATAATCAGTACAAGGTTTACCATACCATACCTCCATAGGCGTTTTGCCCTTGTTTGCAACAGTTGGCAATCGGTTAATAAGATGACTTGCATAAGTGATTGCCTCAGCCCAAAATACCTTGCCTAAACCAGCATTAGACAACATACACCGGACTTTCTCAAGCAAAGTGCGATTCATACGCTCTGTCACTCCATTCTGTTGCGGTGTCTCTCTAACCGTGAAGTGCCCCCTAATACCCTCATCTTGACAAACCTTCAAGAAAGGATCAGACTTGTATTCACCTCCATTGTCTGATCTGAGAGTCTTGATCTTTTGACCACTTTGCGTTTCAATCATCTTTTTCCACTTCAGGAATTTCTCCATGACTTCATCTTTACGCTTCATGGTGTACACCCATACTCTTCTAGAGAAATCATCAACAAAGGAGACAAAATAATGGCTTCCTCCCCAAGATGCATTCTTGGAAGGTCCCCATACGTTAGGGTGCACATAATCAAGAATACCTTTAGTGTTGTGAACAGCAGTGCCAAACTTTACTCTCGTTTGCTTTCCCAACACACAATGCTCACAAAATTCTAATTTGCATGTCTTTGCACTTTTCAATAAGCCTTACTTTACCAGTCCTTGCAATGCTTTTTCACCAGCATGCTCAAGGCGCATATGCCATAACCTTGTAGTATCTGTACTGTCTGTATTAGCAGCTTCAATGACAGCTGCTCCACCAATAACTGTACTCCCCTGCAAGAAGTACAAGTTATTTCGTCTTGTACCTTTCATTACCACCATCGCTCCGTGCACAACTTTAAGGACTCCACCTTCTATGGTCATCCTAAGACCCTTGGATTCTAAAGTTCCCAAAGAGATAAGATTTTTCTTCATTTCTGGTATATACCGAACATCACTTAGTTCTCTGATTGTTCCATCATGCATTTTCAAACAGATTTTGCCTATCCCTTGTGCTTTGCAGGCATTATTATTACCCATCAAAACAACTCCACCATCTAGTTTCTCGAAACTAGAAAACCATTCCCGAATGGGACATATATGATAGGTGCAACCTGAATCCAAAATCCACTCCTTGGGGTTACCATCAGAAGATGAACTAGACAAAGCAAACTCGAAAACATCTTCTCCAGATTTTGCAATATTTGCTTCAGAACCCACTTTCTCCTTCTCTTTATTCTTCAATTTGGGGCAGTCTTTCTTCCAATGACCCTTTTGGCGACAGAAAGCACATTCATCTTTAGCAGGAAACTTTCCTCGTGACTTTGAATGAGATTTTCCTTGCTTTCCAAATTTTCTTCCTTCTGTCCGACCCCTTGCTACCAGTGCCTCAGTTTGTGAATTGTGAGTCTTTAGATCCTTCTTTCGACACTCATGATTCACCAATGCCGCAGCCACCTCATCAAGTTTCACCTCGGATTTTCCATACAACAGAGTAGTTGTTAAATGATCATAATCATCAGGCAATGAATTTAACAAACATAGTGCCTTGTCCTCGTCAAGAATTTGCACATCAAGGTTTGCTAAGTCAGCAAGTATTCTATTATAATCATTGAGGTATTCATGCATAGAAGTACCTGGACTATACTGAAAACGGAAGAGTCTTTTCTTCAAGAAGAGCCGATTTTCTGCGCTCTTAGTCATATATTTTTCCTCCATTTTTGTCCATAACTCCTTAGCAGAAGTTTCCTTCATATAAGGATATTTCAACTCCTTATCAAGGAATGATCGAATAGCAGCACATGCATGAAGATTCATCCGCGTCCACTGTTTGTGGTCAATGTCTTCCAGTTTATCTTCCAGAACCATATCCAATTCTTGTTGATACAACACATCCATAACTTCGCATTGCCACATACCAAAATTATAGAGCCATTGAATTTATCAACCTCCAACCTTGTAGTAGTGTGTTGGATGTAGACGAAGACGAAGTTGACTCATTCCCCTTTACAAATTCATCTTCACCTCTAGCCATCTTCACTCTCACTACCCAAGTCGAAACAACTGGGCTCTGATACCACTTGTTGTGCCGAAGCAACAACCAAGTGAGAGTGAACAGAAAAAAAACACAGTAGCTAGGCAAAAAAGGATAAGTAAAGATGAACACAAGGATTTATACTGGTTCGGCAAATGCCTACGTCCAGTTTGGAGACTATGGAGTATTTCTACTATAATCAATGAGAACATACAATAGTGTTTAACACTCAATATCTCAATGACCCAACTAACCCAAGCTCACATACTCTCAATAGAAGAGAAAAGAACAAAATACAAAGTAAAACAACTCTGTCGGGTTGCTCTAGCTCTTCTATCGAATTGCTCCTATTCCAAATCTTCTCCCTCTTCTGTTTTTCTGATTGCTCCCAACTGCCTTTAAATAAAGCCAACGAAACAAACAGACTTCTTGAAGGCAGCAAAGGCCAAAACCTTTCAGATGCCAACAAACACAAAAATGCATCCACTAATGTTTGTTTCCCACATGCATCAGCTGCCAACTAACTTTCATAAATGCAGCAGTAATGAATACTGGTTTGAGCCAATAATCAACAACCAATTACGGTGGTCGTTAAGCAGTAGTAGGGTTTCAGGTCTAGCAAGCCGGAGTGGTCTCACGAGAGTAAAGAAATTTGCAACAAAAATAAAAGGCATTGTTGTTGTGCACATTGCAACCCAGCTAGGAGGATTGTATGATGGTGTGGTTTTTATGCTAATGGTGTTTGCTTTTTTTATTTGGGGTATTGAATAGAATGTCAAAAGAAAATGGGACTGCAGTTTGGAGGTCAACCCTAAACACATGTCAAATATTAGAGTGGAAAAACAGAGTTCAACAAATTTAGAGCTAAATTATGATTGCAGACAAGCATAGTCACATTTTCTAGAACGAATTTGCACCCCCGAATTATCTAAGTTTGAATTCCAATTTCTACACTTTAGATTAGTTTAAGATATATTTATCGCTTGTACAAAGAAAATGGCTAAACTATGATTCTGGCCTCAAGCAATATATACTGGCCATTCAAGTTCGGGTGAAGTCCCAATTTTATGCGAGACTTTAGTTACATTCAGGTGATTAATCCTCGAATATACTCAATTGTGAATTGCAATTTTCACTATTGTTCATACCCTAACTCCTTCGATTACCAAAATGTCTGCAGAAATGCGAGAAAAAGTCTAATATCCCCGGATTATTGATGTTAAGATGAGGAAAGAGGTCAGAACTTACATATTTTTCATCACATTCAATACGCAGCGTAGCATGATTTTAAATTACCATAAATGAAGGAAAAAGAAGCCGAACAGACACCATTAGCTACACATGAATTTGTTATGTTTGTACATCACCATCGTTGATCTTTTTAGTCGTTATCCATCCAAAGATACCAAGAAAAGGGAAAATAATAGTCATTCCTTGTTGCTTTGTTGGCTAGCTTCTGCAATATTCATGATATGAATTTGATGCTTACGGAGGAATCAAAACCCTCCAAAAAAGCTAACTACACTACAAATAAAAGAGGAATATGGCTTCTTTGCCATTCATCCTTACTGCATGCATGTAGTGCTTTTAAAATGACTGAAAGCGCTTTGGTGAAATTGTTTTTGAATTTCAAAAACACTTTAAGTGTTTCCTAACAGAAGCACTAGTTATGTGCTTCTTGCAGAAAGCACTTTAAATGTTTTTTCAGTATTCACTTGCATTTTTACTAAAAATTGGTTCCAAAAACACTTTTATAAAAAATGCTTTCAGTCATTTTAAAAACATTTTCAAACGAGCCAATCGTTGAACATTATATATCATCAGAATCATCATACTACATTTTTTTTTGTTTTATAGTTTGCTGCACTTACTACTTCAAGTGCGACGTATAGTGGGTTTGCAGTTGAAAAAAAAAGAAAGATATGATGTCACTCATGTGTTTTTTTAAGGGAACAACGATGGGTTAGATTCGTTCTAACACAACGATTACGCAAACCTTCGATTTACTTACAAATGGAAAAAAAATAAAGAGGCATAGAAAACGGCACTCATTCAAGGAAAAAAAAAAGCAAAACCATAACTAGATAGGATTCAAAGAACAATGTTTGTGGTGACTCTAAGAATTTGAACGGACTTAGAGTCACCACAAACATTGTTGTTGGACCCAGAAATTTCAACGAACTTAGAGTCACCACGGGAAATGGGCGGAATAGGGTCACCAAATAATGAATCACTTAAGCGCCGATTGCTCTTGTTGGGGGCAACTACGTCGTGCATTGCTTTCAGAATGTCAGCCTTTAGGTGAGCTATAGACTCTTCCACAACGCCCCTAAGCTCAGATTTCATCGTGCCAAATTGCATCGCAATTTGTTTTTTTCCCTGTGGGTCATACTATCTAATTCCGTAAAATTAAGTAGCATACATAACATACAGGCTAAAATTATACAAATTCTCATTCTATGTAAACAACATGCCTTAATTACATATTCCCATAACACGGAAAAACTAGCAAATCACTAATGAAAACCTTAGTCAATTTTAAAAATTAATTTTCACTAATGAAAACCTTATTCAATTTTAAAAATTAATTTTGAAAACCCGCTCGAGAACCCCCTTTGAATGGTGATGGTAATCTATCTAGTTATGGTTTTGCTCTCTTTGTTTCCTTCAAACAAGTGACACCCTGCTCTGATACCATAAAAAAAATTGAAGTTCCACTATAAAATTAATTGGCACTATGAGGAATAGCCCAATTAAATACTTATAAGTACATATATGCAAGATCTCTTGTTTTTCCGATATAAAATTCATACTCTCAACATGTAGAACATGGAATTAATTAAAATTCCCTTAATTTAGAGGTTCAATACGTCCACACGTTGTCTATTACAACTACTAAAGCATCTGGTCCAGGAAATAGGTAGGGTTAGATATATGAAATTTCATAACATTTTCTGCATAGGAAAAAATGAAATCAATTAGAATCACTTTCTAAGCAAAGAGCTTTGGACTCGACTTAACATTTTGTGCTTATGAAATTAATAATAAGACAATGGTAACCTTGCTATGACCGCCTATTCTATATAATTTAAATGGCCATTTTAGCAAATTCCTAGTCTCTTTAGACTCTAAGTTCTACCATGGCTTTCGGGGACTTTGACCGCTTCGACGCTGGTGCTCTAGTTTGTCTCAGCTTTTCTGCGCTTGTGATGATAGCCATCTGCAGTTGCTGCTGCAAGAATATCCCCCATGAAGAACCGACACGACGACAATTGGAAGATGATGAAATGCAAGAGACCACAGCAGCAAGCAGCACAAGGACTACTACTGCTTCATCGGTAATCCAGAAGTATGAAAAGGGTGTTAGCCTGGTAGGAGATGGTACGTGTGCTGTGTGCATAGAAAAATTTAAAGAAGGTGAACATCTTCGTACCTTGCCGGAGTGCACGCACTCGTTTCACGTTGCATGCATTGACATGTGGCTCTATTCTCATCCGAATTGCCCGGTTTGCCGCGCCACTGCCACACTGTTCAAGGTTGTCGTTCAGCGGTAGTAGGGTTTCGGATCCACCGAGATCGAGAGTGCCTCGGAAGAGTCAAAAAATTTTTTGCACAGAAAAGACATTGTTTTGCAATTGCGGCCTGGTTAGGAGGAGTATTTTATGATGATTGTGCTGAGGAAGGTATATATAAAGCATGCCTAGATGCTTGAAGACTCGTATTCCTCCATGGGATTGATTGGGTGTGGATTCGTTCATCGGAAACTGATCTAAGATTGGATTGGCTAGTTAAGTTCACTATATTGATTGTATATTAAAAGAAGAAATCATTGTCAGCTTCCAAATTTGTTCTAATCAAGTTGAAAATAGATGATAGATTGGCCATGAAAGAGACTAAATTATCCATTCTAATTTTAGACATCAAACGAAGGCCTCAAGATAGAGAAGAGGATATATTGAGTTAATTGTTGGAATGATTTGAGAGATGTATTTTCATTAACAACGTTTTGGTTTGAGAGCTTTCATCTTTTACATGATCCTGCAACACTAGATGCATTGGGTTTCTATCGAACCCCCATATTTTTCAGTTTCTTGCTACATATGGGATTATTATTTTGTAGTTTCAACTTTCAAATCTTTATTTGTAAGTACCCTCACTTTGTAGAAAAAGACACATCCAAACACAAATGAGAAAATCACTGACTAAAAATTGTAAACATCAGGCGCACTTAAGAAAATTTAAATATATGATCGGATGATAGATCAAACTAAAAGTTCACTCAAACTATAAGGTTCGTTAATGTCTACTAGTACAACCTATGTAGCATCTGGTCAAGGAAAAAATGTTGGTTAATACCTAAAATTGAGATTATTCTACAAGTATAATTTTCGGACACCCATTTTCTCTTTCTATAGACTCTATTTATTATGTTCCTTGATTCTCCTTTTGCAGACTTTGATTATTACATCTCTGCAAATAAGAACTGTTAATACTCTTTTATGGATAATCACTTCTTCAAGAACCATATATAATTAAGTCCTAAGAGTATCTTGACCACTTATAGTCCACAAATTTTTTCATTAGTTGGGTCTATAATCAGTGACTAAAACAAGATAAGCAGTATTTATATATCTTATTATAGTCTCGCTTCGAAAACAGATTTAGGGCTTGTTTAGAAATACTTTTAAAATGATTAAAAGCGCTTTTGATGAAAGTGTATTTAGAACCAATTCTTAGTAAAAATGTAAGTGAATACTGAAAAAGCACTTGAAGTGCTTCATGCAAGAAGCACATAACTAGTGTTTTTGGCAGGAAACACTTAAAAAGTGATTTTGAAATCTAGATACAATTTCACCAAAAGCACTTTTAAAAGCACTTCCAAACAAGTTCTTATATATCTTATTAGTCTTCGTATATATGATCATTTATGGATTGTGGTGTGTCATTATAAGAGCCTCGCATGGATTTCACGTAAGTAGGAATGGTTTAATACATAAGAAGTCCATTTTGCTTTATCAGCATTAGTGCTAAAACTGAACCAAATAACCCAATAAAAGTAATTGTGTTAGCTACGACTGCCTCAATTAACATTACTTGCACGAAATTGGTAAACTTATGTTATTCCAAGCTTAGTTCGTTAAAAGCTTTTACTGTTTTACCTGATGTCCAAGTTAAAATTTAATATTATGTAATGCTTAACACTATGTAGTACTAAGGCAATATCCGTATTATTGGTATAAAACTAAAAAACAATTTATATATATATATATATATATATATATATATATATCTCAGCAAGTTAGGGAAAAATTTAGGACTCAACAATTTTTTGTGCTCCAAAAAGGCCGACTCGGAGCTCTCATTTGTCTGTGTACGTAGGCGTATAAGACAAGTGCAAACCTTGCTATAATCGCCTTTTCTACATATAATTTAAACGTCCATTTAGATTCCTTGGCATTTCAGCCAACTTTCTACCATGGCTGAAGGCCGTAATATTGTTTCTGATCCCAAATTATACATTATTCTAGTTGCTCTGAGCTCGGCTGTGCTTGTAGTCACACTCTACCACTGCACAATCATTTGTTGCTGCAACCGCAACCCCCAACCACGACAAACACGGCGACGTTTGAGGCCTGAAACCTCAAGCCTTGCCGAAGGCAGCATGGGGCCTTCGTCGGCATCCCAACTCATTCCGGCCCGGAAGTATCAAAAGGGCGTTGGCTTGGTCTTGGTGGGAGACGGTATGTGTGCTGTGTGCATAAGTGATTTTGAAGAAGGTGAAGAGTTTCGTACCTTGCCGGAATGCATGCACTCATTTCACGTTTCATGCATTGACATGTGGCTATTTTCTCATTCAAGTTGCCCGATTTGCCGTGCCGACGCCACGCCCTCAACCCTCGTAGTTCGGTGTTCGCCTGATTTGGAGTCCGGTAACCTAGAGAGCCGATAAAGCTTAGTAGAATTATCTGGGCCTAGTGTATAGTCAGATAGAAACAAAATATAAGATATTATTGTGCCCTAACAGATGACGTAGTGGGACACCGCTATCCAAGTTTTTCTGAGGCCTTAGCAGCCAATAATTTCTAAGGACACTGTAGTTATGCAATCTAAACTATTGGATATGATGGTGAGGTTTGTCTTATTATTGATGTATTTCCCTTCATTTGGGCTGTCTTCATGACACAATAAATAGTGATTTTTTGTACACTAAAATTTTATTTTTGGACATCCATCAAATTTATGGTTCTAAATAAATGTGTGAGAATAAATTGAGTGTACAAAAAAAATAAGAATGACCAAAGACAAAATTTGGGTGTTCATAGAACCACTTCACAATAAAATAGGCCTGTAATTTGGAGGTCCAACCCAAAACACAAAAATAGAGTTGAAAAACAGAGTGAGTCCTGGTAAAATTCCAGCCTCTCTAGGGTGCCATAATTTGGTTACCAAATGTAGTTAGTCCTAGGCTCAGTAATTGCCAATTCATATAAATATTATTAGGGGTGCAAGTTGGAATGAGTTTCTAATTTTCAACAATAAAATTTTTGAATTTGAATATGAAAATTCTGAATTCGAATATTTTTTTCAAAAAATTGGAATGGAAATCGGAATACATTTAGCAATTCTGATAACTTCAAATTTCTGATCCGAATTTTTCCAAAGTGTTCTAAACTTATTCCAATAAAAAAAATCTGAAATATTCCAATTTCTTATAGTTATGTGCTCAAATTATGTATTTTGTTATCAACTTTTGTATTTTAGTGTTAGTTTTAGATATATTTTGTTCATTGTTTTTATATTAAACATAATTCTATATATTAAAATAGATAATTATACTAGTATACTACTAAATATGACACATCCCGATCCTGACACGCCAAGTGTCGGGAAGTGCTGGCCAACACGTGTTAAGTGACGAAAGCCAATTATGCAAGTATAAGTGAAAAAGTGAGTAGAAATAGAGTTGGATGCAGAAGTCAGAGTGTGGTGATGGGTAAAGACCCATTATTACAGGTGCATAACAGTCAGAGCAAAGTAAATAGTGCAAGGAATAAAAACATTCACATCCTCGTGAGGATGGATAAGTAAAAGTTAACTAAAAGTAGGAGTGAATCCTACATATTCCGAAGGAAGTGTCATAACCACCAACCACAGCCGAAGCAAGCCCTCGTCTCACTGGTAATCGAAACCACTACTAAGTCCTGGAGGGGCGCAAAACATAAAAAGGTGAGTGGGTCAAGAAGCAAAGTTTGATAAAACCTTTGTTTTCAAGAGCACATTATCCCCTCGCTGGAAACCATGTATAGTTTTGAAAATACGTCATATTCCCCGGTATGATCCTCAAAATACTATAATAGTAATGCTCAAAACACGGGTACCCCCGATATGCATGACTGACTGCTCACCCATATGTAAACACACAAGCCCAAGTAGATAAGCTACGAGAAACATGCTAGGTATATAAGTAATACGCTGAGTACTACAATGATGCGAGTCTAACGCTAAGCGATGTGCACAAAGTGCGTCACACAAGTTCGAGTTGCCTAGTGCAACCTAGAACAGGCTAGTACCTACAATGGATCCAAAGTTGCGTAGCGGTACTGGTAGTGACATCTCCAAACGTCAAGGCTAGTCCTAGCCATAAGACTGAGTACTGATACCCGGGGTGTTATACATCTACTGATGAGCAACAGTATAAAAACATGTATGGCAATATAATACGAATGTTTTACCTCCAACAATCGTATATGATATGAGTCATGCTAACAAATTTAAGAAAGCATTGAAAACCATACGTATAATACATTTATCAAAACAAAGACCCACTTACTCACCTGTAAGTAGCGGGGTCGTAGCCCCCTATCTTGGGTAGGCTCGGTAGTCCTCTGGATAAGTCTCACCTATATGAGATATCACTATAGTAATGATTAAACTCATAAAGGTTTTAATTAAACTAATTAATTAAACCTATCCCTTGTTTGCTCAACACAGAGGTCTGAAACACTCAGTAAAATACCATACGTACTGCCTCTAAGTAGTACGTGTGGTCACAAGTCGCCTCGCGAAGACAGAATTGAAAAATACTGTTCCACGGGCCCTCACGTGCGGCTCAAACGCGGCTCAACCACGGCTCACGCGCTGGTCAACGTGTCGACCAACGCTGATGTCACGCCGGTCTGGACCGATTGCTGACGTCACGGCCGGTCTTAACCTTTGCTGACGTCACCCGGTCTGAACCTTTGCTGACGTCACCCGGTCTGAACCATTGCTAACGTCAGCGCCGATCACCGCTACAACTTTTTTCAGCCGTTGGCGCCGGAAATTTGGCCGGTTTCTGGAGAAATTTTCAAATCTCCATAACTTCTTCATTTCTTGGCCAAATTTCACGTTCTTTATACCAAAATGAAGCTAGAGAGGAGTAGAATCACTGTGTACCTTTGGTTTGGCTGTACAAGCTAGGAAAATGGCCTGTAACTGCCTCAAAAGGTCGCAGGTACTGTAGCTTCACCGATCTACGTCAAAACTCAACCAAATCAAACAAACCACATATGAAAATTCATCTACTCAACGAGAGGAACCCATTGGTGGTAGTTAGAAACCTCACCTCGGTCTAGAATGGCGAGAAAATCGCCGGAAAGGTCCGGTTCTTTCGTGAGCTTTTCCCGTCAAACGGTTGGGAGTTTGGACGAACGGTTTGCACCGTTGAGTCCAAGGCGTCGAGACGAAGAAGGTGGTGATTTTAGTTCGCCTCGGTTCGACGGGTTTTCGTCGACGTGCACTGTGCACATACGGTGAGAACAAGAGAAACAGAGAAAAAAAATCAGAAAATGAGGATAAGGGAGAAAAGAGAGAGATGGACGGGGAAGAAGAGAGAAATTGAGATATTTTGAGTTTTGGGGGTATTGTACACCCACCAAAACAGTAAGATCACACGATCCCGTGCATAAAATAATCACGCACGTGTCCAAAATATCCTCCAGAAATTATTTTATAACAAACTTTTTACGGGATGTTACAAAATAAGTTACATGTAATACAAAAAAAAAATCAAGAATATTAAAAAAATTATAAAATATATAAATCTTTGAATTATGTTCCGAAATTTATGAGATTATTCCGATTTCGAATTTTCCGAATTTTTCAAAAATTTCTAATTTGAAAATTGTGTTCAGACCTGATTCAATTCCGAAATTTCGAATCGAAAATTGGAAACGTAGTTTCCAATCCGATTCTTCCGAAAAACACCCCTAACTGTTTTATGTCATTATTTCGGAAGGTTACATATCTTTATGAGCATTTTAACCTCCATAAAATACTGAAAATAATGTGTAAGAAAACCAAAAAGACTATTCAAAATAATGGTTGGTAACATGCATAGAATTCTTTTAACGTGGTCCTTGGGTCCCAATTTTCATGAAAAATATTATTGATTGATTGATTTAGTGTTTTTCAATTGAGATATCATCCACCATCAACTAGGATGGGTATATCAATAGCATTCGGAATAAAATGCCACAAAAGGTCAACTACAAATTTGACACTAACCATATGCTTAGTTAAACCAAGCACCATCAACTCAAAACAAATTTAAAACTTATGGAAGAGACTACAAACTCGCACAACAAACTTCAGTTGAATTCTTGCTCAGTATTCAGACTCAGCATCACAAATCTCGACAAGCATTATCCCATGATCATCAGTTAGGATAGTGAAAGTCTTTAGTATTTATATATTATCTCAAATAAAAAAATTGTTATTAGCACTCTAAAAATATCATATACAGTTTTCTTTTGTAAATTATAAATTAGAAGCAATACTTATGCAAGAGTGCAAAACAACAATTTTAAGGTGCCAATAACAGTTTTAGAAGATTAACACAATACAGTCTAGCTGAATCAAAGTCATAATTTAGAACAGAAGAACAACTTATATAAAACAAATTCATCATCATATAACAGGGTCAAACTTCAATGGTGCGTACCATTCAATGATACGTACTGTTGAATGGTTTAAAATTCATTTTGAGCCCACCGCAAATTAATTTGGACTATTCAATATTCGTATCATTCAATAGTACGTTCCTATATAACATACTAATATAATAATGCAGTGAAATACACAGTCTTGACAAATATGTAGTTGGACTTGAGAATAATTTATTTGCTTAAAAAAGGAAAGGGAATATGCATTTGCCAGAAGATAATTACCCTCTGTAGCTCTGCTAATTCTTGGACCGTCAACCAAGTTCTGATTTAATGACAAAAACGAAACAGTTCTCTTCCACTTGGACTTGGAGTCAAAGAGTCAAAGATTGAGTCACACAGCCAGCCTTGCTCTACCAATTCAAGACTCGAAAAAGCTAATAAACTTTCAGAATTCATATTTATAAATGCAGTGTTTTCCCCCAATTTGCAAATTGAGATATGAAAAAAAAGCTGCTTTTCCTGTGAGCAGAGTTGGGTAAATAGATTAGAGTCATTAGACAAAAGCCAATTTAGCATATAATCAAAAACGACACGTCACTTTCTTTGTCTTTGTGTTCCCATGTGAACTTCCCCTCGAACAACGCCACTCCTTTCCTCTCCTCTCAGCCATACTTGCCTATTTGTCGACTCTCTTACCACTCTGCATTTTTGCTGCCTGTTTTTGCAGAGCATCCCAGTTTTTTGTTTGTTCATTTCTTTGTTTTAATTCTCTGCAATTTGCCAATTTTCTGTGATTATCCACATCCGGGTCGGGTGGGCTTATAGCATTAGTGGGTTTCAAAAGCACTTTTGTCATCATGCTTCATGATTTAAAGGGTGATTTTCTCAGAAAGATAAGGCCTTTGAGTGATTTTTTTAGCAGGTGGGCATTTGGGCAATTTTATTTTCCCCTAAAGTAGCCAGCAAGCTAAGAGGAGTGTTTAGTTACTGAGTCCCCACTATCTGGGTTTTTGGGTTTCTCCTGTGTTCATGGAAAAGATTGGAACTTTTTCAGAAATTCCCAGAAAATTAACCTTTCCCTTGAGTTTCTTGGGTTTCTGTTGAACTGGGTAAAAGGGTAATTCCCAAAATTAACTGCGGTTAATTTTAGCTTGTTTTTTGGGTAGTTTTGATGTGAAATCAGTAGCTTTCTGATGAGATTTGATGACAAAGATGAAATCTTTGAGCAGTGTGGGACTTGGGTTAAGTGTGGTTTTTGGCTGCCTTTTCTTGGCTCTGATTGCAGAGCTTTACTATTTACTGTGGTGGAAGAAAAGATTTACCAGCAGCAGAGAGATTGACAATGGCTACAGCAGCAGCCCACAGAAGGAAATCTTCTACATGTTCTGCTGGAGAAGAAGCACTTGCACTTCCTCTCAAAACCCCACAGATATCTGTGCCTCATTGAGAATGTCAGAAACCCTAGTCCATGAACCAAGCAGCAACAATCTAGTGCTGAAATCATTTGAGGATGATGATTTGGATGCTGAGCTCATGAGGCTGCAGAATGCTGGTGGGGGCCCACCAAGGCACCTGTTCACAATTGTGGAGGAAACAAAGGAGGATTTGGAGCAGCAGTCAGAGGATGGTGGGGGGAGAAGCCAGAAGGGTTCTAGGAGCAAGAGTCTGAGTGATTTGCTTGTGGGATTTGAGACTCCATATCTTACTCCTCTTGGTTCTCCAACACTTTTCACACCTCCTCTCACTCCCCAGCAAGGATTCAACCCACTCTTTGAGTCAAAAACTGATGCAGAATTCAACAGGCTGAGGTCCTCTCCTCCTCCAAAATTCAAGTTCTTGCAGGTGGCTGAGGAGAAACTTAGGGTAAAATTGAAGGAAGAAGCTCAGAAAATTGATGGAAATGTTGAGGAAGAAGGTTCTTTTATCACGATAATTGTTGACAAGAACAAAGAAAAATGCCATTCATCAAGCACTTCACAGGTTCTTCCCTTAGCTTCTTCACCTTCAGGATTCAGATCAACAATTGGGAAGAAACCCAATTTACATTTTTCATGAACCAATTTTTTTATGATTTTTTTTTAAATTATTATTTTTGGATAGTTTGTTAAATTTGATCAGTAATAGAGGTTAATGTGGAAAACCCTTTGTGGAATGTAATGAGTTTTAGTGGTGGGGGAACATGTTTTCAGGAACATGATGGTGAGAGATGGGTTTTTCTGTAAGTGGGGGACCTCTGACTGTGAAGTTGCTTTGTTTTATTTAGTCTTCATGTTCCCCTGAGTTGTCTCATACGTGTAATTTTTTTGTGAGTGATGATGCTACAAAACTCATGTTCTTGTACTCCTTCCTCTCTCTCTCATAAATTTAAACACGATAGCCAAAATGTTAATGTGTCGATATTTTAAATTAATTATAAAAAAAATTTGGGTATTTTGAATTTTTTAATCGTTAAAATTTGATTTTATAGTTTAAAATAAAATTTTAACGGTTAAAATATTCGGAGTATAAAATACTCTGGAGCATGCAAGAAAGTCCCGTCAATCACACATTATGACAATGCGTGATTGTTGAAATACCGTCACGATAGGGAGAGACTTACATGCACCTCCAAGACGTTATTGTAGTGTTTTGAACCAATAATACAACTAATGTGAAAAATTAAAACACATAATATTGTATTATTGTAAGAAAAAGTCACAATAAAGTATTACGTAAGTCTTTCGCTAGTGACATTCCGTTCCATAGAACTCCTCTCTCCCTCATAAACAATCATTGTCGCCAAACCATTGTTTTCTGGCATGTGTATGCCGCTTGTTTTGGTAGTCTCAATTTCTAGGTCTAGTTCAATAGACTACAAATGTAGATAAGATTACGCACGGATTTACTCTTTTTACCTTAAAAAACATGGAATTACCAAGTGAAATGACAATTAACTAATTAAGAAAGCATTGACCACCTGCATTACATGACAAAGTTGGAAAAAGGAGAGGGAAGAGACTGTTGAGGTGATGCCTTTGGGCATTTTCCCAAACAACAAAGATAAGCCAATAAGCAAATTGCCCCGTGAAAGTGGCTTGTGGGAATTTGCCGAAAGGTGCAACTCTCCCACCTCCACCTTGAAGAATCATTACAGGCTCTTACTTTTTTACTGTCCCCTTTGTAATCTTCTGTGCTCACATATTCGTGGCTGAAATCATGACCCTCCAATGTATACGTACTCAAATACGAAGAAAACAATCGTATGTTCTCTTTGATATGTGTTTACTCATCGAGAATAAGAATTGAAATCATTTTAGTTCTTGAGTTTTATGCGCTTATTAAAATATGAGTAGGATAATCAATTCACTTAAGTTTCTTGTATGCTTACTAACACATGAAATCGGAAAAATATGAGTTTCCGTTGATTCTTTCACTCTCTCATTTCCTTAAATAACATGATCTTAATTCATTGCTACAATCATTATCTTAGCAAGAAAACCTTACCTTAGAGATAATCTGTCTTGTAACTATTTCTATATCTTTTTGTGTCTCTCTTTAATTACGTGACACAAAATGTACAAAACTAGAAGAAACTAAAAATCTCTCTCTCTGTCATCACCCTAGCCACGCTGATTAAAAAATTTTGCGTCAGGCGCGTGCAACGCACGCGCGCGTGAGGCGCGTCCTGACAGCCGACTGCGGGGTGGGGCCCGCCTATCGGCCACAATAATTCTAACCGTTGGGGGAAGCCACGTGGCTTCCCCTGGACCGTGCGATCTCAACGGCTCTTTAATTTGAGCCGTTGGATCTGCAACGGTAATAAAAAATAAAAAAAAGGATTTAATCTCAACCGTTGGATATTAATTCCTTTATAAATTAAAAAAAAAAATTGTTTTAAAATTCAGAAAAGTCCACGTTGTGACACGTGGCACAATCTGGAGCGTTTAAATTCAAATTTTTTTAAATCCAACGGCAGAGATTAATTAGGTGAATAAAAAATTTTAAAAAATTGTAAAAAATCTGTAAAAATCGGGAAAATTTTTTTAAAAAATTTGTACATTTTTTTTTTTAACTTTTGTATAAAAACCTTGCCAATATCATCTACCTTACACCACAATTCCATAATTGACAACACATTTTTATTCAAAACACCAAATAACAAATACATCAACACACCTTGGCAATATGACACGTGGCGCAACGAGAACGATTAAAAATTTTATCCGATATAACAAATAAAATTATTTTGAATTATTTTATAAATAAATAAAAAAATACAAATATTTTATTGTTATTGGTTTTTCGGATAATGACACGTGGTGCAACGAGAACGATTAAAAATCTTATCCGAAATTACAAATAAAATTATTATGTCTTATTTTATAAATATAAAAAATACTAATATTTTATTGCCAATTGCCAGGGCAATTTAATTGTAGGGGTGGAGATGTAAAAAGCAATTGACAGGGGAATACACTGTTCATTAGGACAATTACTGTTCATTGGGGTGGATTGAATAGTGATTGCCTGGGGGGAGGTGGGCAACACTGGACTTGCTCTTATAGAAAATTAATCTTTCGCACTCATTTGTTTTCCATAACTACTCTCTTTTTATTAGGTATTCGAATAAAATAAATCAAAGAAGAATCGAAAAAATCAAGAAGTGGAGTGAATTTTGATTTCACAAATTTATGGTTCAACTAATGAACATAAAGCCTTGATAGAAAGTTAAAAATGTGTGATGATGATTGATGGAAATGCTATCACATGCTAAAGATCAAGTCACTTCGAAAAGATATTTACCACCCACTGCACGTGGCCAAGTAATTTACCTGAACTTGCAGAAAAATGAAGGGGGAAAATTTATTGTTATTTATGAAGAACACGATTGAATACATAGAAATGCACACCAAAAAAAAAAAAAAATACAAAGCCAACGTATATGAAGAATTATCAGGTCAGATTCCAATGGCAGCAATGGCAGACATTCCCAGCTCAACACAGAGTGGTTTTAGGCCGGGTTCTTCCAAGAGGCTGAATGCGGTAAACCCGTAATAGGAGTGATATAAATCTGGAAAGCCCCCCGGAAACTTGCTGAAACCACCGTACTGATGAAAACACAAATACGACCATCAAAGTCAGGAGTCATAAACAATACTATCAGCTTCGAAAAAAGTTTGAGACTGAAATTGGGGTACTTCCATAATATCGTATGAGTAGCCTAATTACGACATTCCTCATGTTTACAAAAGATACTGTTGCCGAAAAAATCAAGCACAATAATCAATTTATATCATCTGCATTTTATTGGTCCGTTATTTTTCCTAAGAACAAAGAACTTATATCCAATTGCGTTTTTAGTTTCTATCATCATAACCTTAGGATCTTTCTATGCTTATGGAGATTAATCAAATAAAATTGTAAATTTGTCTGCATGACCGAAGTAATAACAGATTTTCCATGACAAATCTGAAAGAAACTTTACATTCTCCCCTATCGTATCATAGGCTAATATGACGAAAGATAAGCAAAAGCACCTCGGACTGACAAGTCAGCAAAAATCCATGTAGAGCCTTCTTGTCAATGAATTTGTGCCCCCCCAAAACCTTCAAAACTGATGCAATCCTGCACAAGAAAATTTCCATTGTCAATGTACGAAATTTCAAACACGGTGTGAAACTGCCAAAGGATGTTCATCCACCTACCAAAACGCATAACATGTATCGCTCGGCTTGTTGGGTCTACCCTGAAATCCACCATCAGCTGCCTGCCTCTGCAGTGGTACAAAAGAATGAGAGAAATTTTTATTATGGGATGAGAACATAAAATTGCTTATCAGAATGCAAAGTCCGGGACCGTTGTTTCAGATGCATCTACTTATTTGGCAGAATTTAAGGCTTTTAATGTCTCACATGCCTGTCAATTGCAGGAGCGTTAAAAGCTTACTACTCAAGGGGAAAAATGGTCATGCTTGAAGAGATTAGGTGAGGAAATAAACCTGCAAGCACCAATCCAGCAACAATGGTACATTTATTATGGAAGACTCTGCATCTTTAGAAAGAATATCATCTTCAATGAATCCCATTAACCGGAGAGATATAACACCACAATATGTTGCACCGCCTGTGTCACTAAAATGGATATTGTATCATTGGAAAAAAAGAATTTCAAACTTTTTGAATTTACAACACGAGCTTGTCTAAGAAGAAATTACTCTTTTTTCCTCTTTAGTAAATACAAAATAACAATCGAGTAAAATATTAACAAGCAAGCAGCTGGTAAGGAAATCTGAGAAAAATTGGGACATTTCATAATTGTTAAATAAGTACAACTAACACATTCTTACAAAATGGAGCACATTGACTGAAAAAAAAACTCACCATGAGATTCTGAACCAGGAGTCAACCCAAAGCCTCCATCGTATGACTGAAAGAACAAGGTCACTTCTGTATAAGTATATCTCTGAAATATATCAAGAATTTGGAAATTTACTGATTAAACGGAAGATATAATTCTAACAGGATGATTGCATTAGCCATACAGACCTGGCAATTTAATATGTACTCCTTGGCTTTCTCCTTGTCCATGCCGCTCCAATTTCCCAACATATGACAAATGGCCGCTGGTACATCAATCAGCTAAATTGATGCTACATTGTCAAGTATATTGAATTAAATGCTTAAAAAGTACGTACATAAAAGCGTTTACCACCTTACCAGCACAATAGATGAATCTAAGATCAGTCTCGGCCCCTATATGTATAGGCATAAAACTGCCAAAATCAGTCGAAAATATCAGGAAATTGGTCCGGCTACCTCATAACATCCCCTAAGAAATGGCTATAAGTTTTCATGTAAACCACAATACCTCCCATCAGGCTGTTGAAGGTTTCTCATCGATGTCAGTATCGACTCAGAGTCAACACTGGACAAGTCATAGCCGATAATTTTAAGTATCACCACGGCACAATACGTGCTGGCCAAGTTACTGACACTGCAACTTAAACCCTAAACGAAGATCAAACTAAAAAGTTACTGACTGGAAACAGGAAAAAGTAAATCATATATGCTTAAACTACCCGAACCGGTTAAAACCCAAAATACAGTTAAGCTAATACAATACATAAACTAGTTCATTGCTTCATACCCCATTGTCATTATCCTCTGGAGGGAATTGAGCAGCTCTGGAACCATAAAAACCATAGAATTGTCCTACAACAAATCAAAAGATCAATTTTTTTATTAATTTAAACTAGAATTCACACTTAAATGAAAACAATTCAAGTCGATTCGATTCGATTCTATCGAATTCGAACTCAAAAATCAAAATTTTCCCAATTACCGTTGTTCAATTCGGATTTGCTTCTTGGGTGAGCTTGCAGTGACAGAACCCACTTGGCAACTGCTTCCTTGTCAACCTACCAAATTAAAGATTGCAACTTTCTAAATCGTTTATTTCAAATTTGAATTTCAACAACGAAAATTGACAAAACGATGACGTACAAGGCGATCGGGCGCGGCGAGGAGGTCGAGGCCGGAGATGACGAAGTAGGCGAGGGTGAGGCGGTTGATTTCCTGGGACTGGTAGGGGGATGGCAGCAGCTGGTACATCATCTGGAGAAACGTCACGTGCCGGTCACGCTCGAAAATCTCCGAATCCATGGACCGTTTTTATTGGACGGAGACGGGGGAGTTGGAGATCGGAGATCCGACTGGTTACTTGGGCTTCTCTAATCAGCTTTTGGCTTTTAACTGCGGAGGAGTACGGCGTACGAATTCGACGGCTGTGATACGTTGCCAGTTTTTAAAGCGTTTCGGATGTCGTCATCGACTCATCTTCGAAATTCAGACAACTTTTTTTTTTTCTTTTTCTTTTTTTCGCGGAAAATAATAAAGGGCGCCTAAACATCATGATTCTCTTTTCCTTTTCATTTCTTTTTTGAAAGTGGAATACATCATCAATTTTAACATTTTTTTTTTCAAAAAAGACGATATATATATAAACTTAAAATATACTAACCGTAGGAGATTCACGGGTTTAACTTCAGTGGTACGTACTATTGAATGGTACGTACTGTTGAATGGTTTAAGATTTATTTGGGACCCGCTGCAAATTAATCTGGACCATTCAATGGCTGTACCATTGAATGGTACGTACCACTGAAGAATTTTCCGGAGATTCACCCTTAGAAATTTAATCATTAAATCTAATTACTCGTTGGTAATGACATTTGAGAACATAATTCTACTTAATGGAAGGAAAATTCGATTTCTGGTGCTAGTAAATCACACGATGGTGATCAATGAAGCTAAAATACTTCTATAAGTCTTCTTGGCCCTCGAAATAATAGACTGTCGTGGTTTTGCCAGCAGCGGATCCCTTTCTCTTTTTTTTTAGAAAAAAAATATATTAAAAGGGATTGAGTTTATCTTGGACCAATGTTACTTTTCTTTCAAAAAACTAATTCAATTTGTCACATGAATTAAAATTTTGCTTTAATACGTTATCTATTGCTTTACTCTATTTATTATAAAAATGTAGCTAGCATTTCTCAAAAGGTAATTCAATTTGTCTGCTAAATTAAAATTTTAAAAATTGTGTTATTTGTACGTAACTCTTTTAAAGGGATATTCAAAATTTCAATACATAATTTAAAACATCACGTGTTTTGACACGTACAACTTTTTAAACAAACAAAAATAGATGAAATTAATCATAAATAATACATTCCACCACAATTTTAGAGAGGTGACAAATCGTATTCCTTCAAGTGGCAAAACAACAAAGCCCATTATTCATGGGCATTAATCTAATTTTCCATATAATTGTACAATTTCATATATATTGGACCCGCAAAAATCAAAAGACGGAATAAAAATCTCAAATTATTTTGAAAAAGGAATTTGTTCAATTCCAAAACCCACCCTAAAACCCTGACCAGACCACACCTCCTCTCTCTCGCTCTCTAGCTCTCTCGGGTGCCAACACATTCTTTCTCTGAGTAATTTCGTCGAGCACTTGGGGTGCAATACTGCGAAACCCATGAAGGCCAACAAGGCAACCGTCTTAACATTCGCCGAGAAATGCAAGGTATTGATATCCCCTCTAGTTTTCTCAGTTCATTTTATTTTTCATGGTTTTGTTGGCACAAGAATCTCATGGCCTCGAAACATTTGCAGAGTATACTGTCTTCCAACTGGCAAGGGCAACTCAATACCATCAAAGCTGATGCTAAAGGAAGGTAACCCATTTCCTCCAGAGTCAAAACTCTTCCTTTTCAGCTATGCTTAGTGGGTACAAGACTTAAAGAATCGGGCTTTTTGATTGGATTCGATTGCAAAAGGCCTTCACTCAACTGAGATATGTTGGGTGCTTGTGTTAAAAATTTAGCTGATCAAAGATGTAACTGAAAGGATTGTATTGTTGAAAAGAAATCACATTGAAAACCCGATTGATTTGGATCAACCCCATGTAGGTTATCTTTCGCTTCATAAGCTCGTATAGTAGTTTGGAATTGAGTTGAGTTTTGGATTTCGCTTTACATAAGTAAAATAAGATGAGTTCCCAAGTTTAGTGTTTGTTCATCTTCTTGTGGGCTTGAGTTAGTAACCGTTAAATGTTTACTTTACATGATAAAGGGGCAGCAAAGACTGCTACTTTCATCCATTAACTAATGGGATTTCTTGTTGTTTGCTATGTATGCTTGTGTTAGCAAGGAGGACATATACACATCAAAGGTTAAGTACATCTGCAAAAGAGGGAAGCCATATCTTTGGGTGCCCGAAAAGGAGTTGCATAATGTGGTAAGCTCATATCATAGTGTTTAGAATGATGATTTTTACTTTCTGACATGAAGTTGCCTGCTGGTTAGCTGTATTTTCTCGAAAGTGTTAGTTAGAGATTTCTCTTGATTATTTTTACACATATCCTCCAAAAAAGAAGAAGAATTTTATTGTCTAGTGGCAGGCACCGTGTGCATGGGCTGAAGTTTTAGTCATTAGGGCTGTTATCCTCATTTTCTTTTCCTTCTCTTGCAGAATGTAGTCGTTGATGAGCGCAGTTCATTTGCTGTCACCAATCCCATCACAGGTCCACTGGCAAGCTTACTTAGATCGTTAAGAAAGGTATTCAATTTTGAGTTATGCGACCCCCTTCCCTCTTTTCCCAGTTAGCTACTTTAAAGACAGTTTTTTTCTACTCCAAGATTTGTCAAAAGGTTTTTCTTTCATAAAGCATGTGAATATTTGGAATAATATCGATGTGAAGCTGCACAATGTACATGTATTTGAGCAAGTATTTCCTTTGTGCATATAAATCTGATAGTTGATTGTTCTAAATTTGTAGACACCGCCTCGAATTGCTCTGACTGGAGATGTTGTGCCTCTAACAGAGGAAAAGGTAATCTTATTCTACCCCCACTTTACTTTTCTGAGCATTCTGAACTTGAATAGATTTGATTTCCAACTCATGGGATCCGTGTTCTTTGTCACAAAACCGTGTCTTTTCTTATTTACAAGTTTAGGTTTACTTTACTGCTTTGTTCGATTCTATGATTCTACAACCGTTGACTTTTTTTTTTTAAAAAGTTCAACACATTCTTAACCCACTCAGTTAATTTATGCCTTAAATCATACTAGGTATCATAGCTCACCTCTGACATGGTTGTTTTAGGCCGGTTCATGAAATAATCCACTGGATAAGGAATATCAAAACAAAGAAGGAACGGGGCATTGAGAATATTAACCCTTCATTCACTGATGATATTCATCAGGTTTTGAAGGAGCGGAACATTGGAAATATTAACCTTCGTTGATGATTTTCATCAGCATATGTTGGTTGCTAATATGTGATTGAATTACACCTAATCCTGCTTAGGTTGAAACTTCTGACCTCATTAGTAATAAGCAATCATGGGAAATTTGAGCTCTCAAATTGCTTCAGTATTATGGTTACAGTATTTTCCTTTAATTAAATGTTATTCTTCTTGTTATAGGTTCAATCTGCAACAAAAGTCCTTAGAGAAGTCATACAGTTGGAACAGAAAGCAGTGACTGAGTCCAGTTATACAGTTTCAGGTGTATTAAGTTCTTCTGATCATAGCTGTACATCACGAAGCGAAAGCCTTAAGGAGCTCTTGGAAGGCAATGAAAAGTACATAGTTTACAAGTTCAACCAAAGGCAAGAACCTTTCTTTCTGGAATTTTAATTGAAATCTTTGTCTAAATTTTGTTGGTAACTGAATGCGGTGTTTTCATCAGTATGTCTGATTGTGATTATCCTAGGGTCAGGTTAGAATTTGGACAATTTTCATAACAAGTATTGGAGCAGGTCCATCTGTTTATACATCTGACCGACCTGATAACACGAAAACCTCCTGGCTAGTGTTCAATAAATTCAATCTTTAAGAGTGCAACCTGCATGAAGAACATTACCTTGCATACCATTAATACAACTATGGCTATAGATTCCAAGCATTCATTTAGTTCCTTGAATATATATAGTTTCCTTACTATGTTCAAACAAGAGAAATGTTAAGCTTCGTGTAGACTATGTGCCCTGAAAGTTTCAGCGCCAACGACCTTTGACTCAAAATCTTTATTGTCCAGATCATGTATGTACGTTGATGGCAGTGGAGACACTCATGAGATTGATACAGAAGATATGGCTGTGTCTAAAGCAGATTTGTTAGGTAGAACCTCTTTGAAAGTACTTTTTAAGGATTATTGTAGCTCGAGAAAATACGGGTTTTATCATTCTACTCACGTGTGTAATATTTTGATGTGTAGCTCCTTTGTCCGCCAAACTCATTGATGGGATAAATCAAAGTGCAGCAAGACGCAGGGCGCTAATGCTTTTCTGCTGTACATACTTGAATGCAAATGCAAAGGTAGACAATCTTTTGGTAACTTCTAATTTTTTTTACAAGAGCAAAGGTAGGATCAGAAACATTCTTAACTCATTTGTGTACATGTTGTCATGGAAGGATGCATACATGCTGTCTATCGACTGCAAGGGGTTTGAGGTGTTGAGCAAGGTTCCGAGTCCTGGGTTTAAGGATGGATTAAGCCAGTTCGAGTGGAAAGAATTTAGACTATCACTGAAGGAAGAGGCACGCGACGTTGAAACATTCTGCCGTCAACTTGTGGACATGGAAGAGGAGGCTGTAAAGGAGGTTTCAGGCCATAGTGGTTTAGCATAAAAAGGTTTCTAGGCATAGCAGAAAGATCTCTCGACTGTTCCAAACCATTTCATGTATTACTGCATTTGTACCACATCGTCTGCTAGTTTGAGACGAGAATAGGTCCTTGAACTTGCGAGGGACTTTTCTCGCTTTGCTAATGTTTATATCCCGACTACCATGAAAACGTAATAAAGTTATGGCGGGCACCCGATGAATGTATGAGTATCAAGGAAAATTCTACGGTACATACACCTATGACATACATTCATGATCCAGAGGTCAAATGTGAAAACCGAATGCTCATGCTCATGCTTGTACTCCGGAGGGAGTTGAGGGACTATTGCTACAGCACTAACTGCCTCCTTAACAGAGCCGTCACTCCCGACTGCCATAGAACTTTAGAAGTCTCTACCACAGGCGACTGCCATAGAACTATAGAAGTCTCTGGCACAGGCGAGTTAACTGCGGCATCCCATTCTGTCCCACCCTAAGTGGAATGGCTCTGAGGATCCCAGATTGCTTAAGCAAGAGGAGGAAGAACAGAGATGATGAATTAGGAGAAGGTAAAACGGTAAAAGGATAAACAGTAAAGATAAAACTCAAACAAGCAATTTAATCATGAGAGCATAATCAAACAGTAAATCTAAGAGAGAATTTAGAAAGAAAACAGGCTTCATTGGCAAAGTACCGAATTACGGTATTCAACAAAATGACCAAGACCACCAAACATCCTAGATCTTGGACTTTAAATTCCCATAAAAGTAGCCGATTTCAAACCTTAAACTAAAATCCTAAATCATACAGAGAAACAGAAAAACACATTCACTAGCTTCACCCCCACCACTTTCTTCAAGCACAAACACACATCTTGGACCAACAAAAACCGCTTAATCGACTTCTTCGATCTTCGGACCCGCACCGCTGCCACCAGCAGGGGGGGCATCCTCATCCACGCCGCCACCGACATCAGGGCCACCAGCACCCTGGTACATCTTGGCAATGATCGGGTTGCAGATGCTCTCCAGCTCCTTCATCTTGTCCTCAAACTCGTCGGCCTCAGCAAGCTGGTTTCCGTCAAGCCATTGGATGGCCTGGTCAATTGCATCCTCGATCTTCTTCTTGTCAGCTGCGTCAAGCTTGGAGGCGATCTTGTCGTCCTTGATCGTGTTCCTCATGTTGTAGGCGTAGTTCTCCAGAGCATTTTTGGCCTCCACCTTCTTCTTGTGCTCCTCATCTTCTGACTTGTACTTCTCAGCCTCTTGAACCATCTTCTCAATTTCTTCCTTCGACAATCTTCCCTTGTCATTGGTGATGGTAATCTTGTTCTTCTGCCCTGTGGTCTTGTCTTCAGCAGAGACATTCAAAATACCGTTGGCATCGATATCAAAGCAGACAGTGATCTGAGGAACACCCCTTGGCGCGGGAGGAATGCCGGAAAGCTCAAACTTGCCCAACAAGTTGTTATCACGAGTCCTGGTCCTTTCACCCTCATACACTTGAATCAACACACCGGGCTGGTTGTCAGAATAGGTAGAGAATACTTGCTCCTTCTTGGTCGGAATGGTAGTGTTCCTTGGAATCAACACAGTCATCACACCTCCAGCAGTCTCCAAACCGAGAGACAGAGGAGTGACATCGAGAAGCAACAGATCCTGCACCTTCTCGTTACCCTCGCCACTCAAAATTGCAGCCTGCACAGCGGCACCATAAGCGACTGCCTCATCTGGGTTAATACTCTTGCACAGTTCCTTTCCATTGAAGAAGTCTTGCAACAACTGCTGCACCTTCGGAATCCTAGTAGAACCGCCCACAAGCACAACATCATGGACAGAGCTCTTGTCCATCTTTGCATCTCTCAAACACTTCTCAACGGGCTCCATACATTTCCTGAAGAGATCCATGTTAAGCTCTTCGAACCTAGCACGGGTAATGGTTGAGTAGAAGTCGACACCCTCGTACAAAGAATCAATCTCTATGGTGGTCTGAGCAGTGGATGAGAGAGTCCTCTTTGCCCTCTCACAAGAGGTTCTCAACCTCCTAAGAGCTCTTGGGTTGCCGGTGATGTCCTTCTTGTGCTTCCTCTTGAACTCTTGAACAAAGTGGTTCACCATTCTGTTGTCGAAATCTTCTCCTCCCAAGTGGGTGTCTCCGGCAGTTGCCTTCACTTCAAAGATACCCTCCTCAATGGTGAGAAGAGAGACATCGAAAGTGCCTCCACCGAGATCAAAAATCAGCACATTCTTTTCACCAACGCTGGTAGCCTTCTTGTCAAGACCATAAGCAATAGCAGCAGCAGTGGGCTCATTGATGATACGGAGAACATTGATTCCGGCAATAACTCCGGCATCCTTGGTAGCCTGACGCTGAGAGTCGTTGAAGTAGGCAGGAACAGTAACAACGGCATTCTTCACAGATAAACCCAGATAGGCCTCGGCAATCTCGCGCATCTTGATGAGAACCATGGAGGAAATTTCTTCAGCAGCGAACTGCCTCTCTTCACCCTTGTATGTGACAACAATCATGGGCTTGTCACCAGGGCCTGGAATGACCTTGAAAGGCCAGAGCTTCATGTCACTCTGAACAGAAGGGTCGGAGAATCTCCTACCAATCAACCGCTTCGCATCTGAAAAATTACCGATACTCGTTAACAAATACTAATTTACTAATAATGCATAACACAGAACAAGCTACAACATTAAGAACTATCAAAAATAAAAATAACCATGCTAGAAACACTAAAACCTCAGATAGCTTTTCTAAATTTCATCTACAATTAACAAGAAACTTAAAACCCAAATTATAATTTTAAACACATTAACTAAAATTCAAAGCCTTGACCCCCAATTACAATATTTGATAGTCTGTTAGTATTAACTAAACAAATCCTCAAAATAATAATAAAAATTATTCTTTTATATATATATATATATATATATATATATATTTATATTTTTTTGTTTTTTTACATCTTTTCTTCAATTCGCTATATAAAAGATTGAAGCCACCCAAATTAAACATCCACAGTAATTTATCAAATGTTCCAAACAAACAGAGATTCAGTATGATAGTTATCGCACCGAGTCTCAAAAAGATAATTATTTCCAAGGAAATTGAACTTTTTTTCTCATAAATTCAAGCAATAGAAATCGAAAAACAGCACAATTTTAACAACTAGCAGATATTGACACTGAAATTAGTAAAATCAGCCATACAAGCAGAGATCAAACAGTACACAGTGAAGCTGATGTACAAACCCTAACATGCACGGCAAAACAAGATCATAACATCAAAAATCTCGCAAGAAAAAGAAAGGATTTCGATTCTTACCGAAGACGGTGTTGACGGGGTTCATCGCGACCTGGTTCTTGGCAGCATCGCCGATCAACCTCTCCGTATCAGTAAACGCGACGTAAGACGGCGTCGTCCGGTTGCCCTGATCGTTGGCGATGATCTCCACGCGGTCGTGCTGCCAAACGCCGACGCACGAGTAAGTCGTTCCGAGATCGATCCCGATCGCTGGACCATCTCCCCCCTTTCCCGCCATTGTAACCGCAGAGATTCAATCAAGCAAGCAAAGAACCGCAGAGAAAAAAAGAACGAACCGCAGAGAAAATTGAAGAGCTTTTGGGATTTTTGGATGATAAGGTTTTTGGAGTCACAGGTGTTGGAGCGAGAGCAGTGATTGGGGGGTTTATATAGTAGGACGGAGAGCTTGTCTAGAATGTTCGTGTCGGGAACTTTCGATTTTTGGTGGGAGGGAGGGTGTCCAGAACGTTCGGTTTGATTAGGGCCGTTGGATTTGAGTATCGTGGACGGTGGTGATCGTGGTGGTTTGGTTGCGTTTTCGGATTGGGCTTTCTACGCATCCGCTTCGGGTATACACCGTGGTCGTCGGAAATTTCTCTTTCGTCCTTTTCGTTGAATTTCGTCTCAAAGGACGGTGGCGTTTCGTGTTATTGGGCTATGACTTCAAATTTGGGCTTCTGAAAAGTTTTTAATCCAAACGTGTTTGGATCGGGCTCCACTGCAGTTCATGTGTGCAATACATGATGGGTTGGTTTAGAACTGGTTATGTGTAAGCGCTGTTAAAAGTGCTTTTATAGACGAACATAAAAAAATTTATCAAAAATTCAACTATTCCTAGAAATTCACTTGGAAGTGCCAATAAGCATAAATTGCTTCTATGAACCCTAAGCACTTTTAAGTTTTTGTCAAAACGTGCTTTTGTTTAAAAGAAGACACTTTTATCGTTTCTAAAAGCAATTTCGAACATACCCGGTGATTAATTACTAATATGTTTAATTTAACATATTTCTCTCCTTTCATTAAGACACAAATCCTTGTGTGTGACGATCGTAAAATATTTGTCTCTTGCATTAATTGCTCATGCATTACTTACACAATAAAATGATTGAGAGGGGAATGCACATACCTTCCAAACAAAGACATTTCTCATCAAGGGGATATGATGTTCATCGTGATTCTTAAAACAAAAATGCAATCAACCCCAAAATCGTTTTTCTTTCCTTCCCTTTTTGTTATAGTGGAGGGAATCGAATCCTTGGCGTAGTTTGTTAATAAATGATCGTCATTATGGCTTTGATAGATCATCAATATTCATTGTTCATCTATTGATATTGATATGTCATCACAAGACTGTCTCTCCTCTCTCGCCCAAAAACAAAAACTCTCCTTATTGGGGTCGGTGGCAGCAAATACTTCATGTCCTCTCCTTTCCGGATCAAACTTCAATGATACATATCATTGAATGATATGTACTATTGAATGATATTTGATGCCCACTGAATGGCTGGTACGTATTTTCCTCCTTTCCTTCCCCAACTTCTCCTCCTTTTTGTTTATCTTTTTATGTCCTTAGTTTTGCAGATGCCAGTGTTTTGAGCTTTTTGTGTCTCAGTGTTCTATGAGCTTTGTCTTAGTTTGCCCTAAGCCTGTCTCAGATTTGCTTTTTATACCTTGTTCCTCCCCAAATATCATTCCTCACCGTGAATCTTCAACCATGTACCCATGCTAAAGATCCCGTACGCGCGACACACTTTGGTGGCTGGTAGCATTAAAAGTGAAATTTGCACTATATGGTATGATTATGGGAGCGCTCATAACGCGGGTAGCTTATCTACCCCCATTTTTCGTTCATCCTTTTGGTTCTTCAGTCTTTTTTCCAGGTGGTGGTGCGGCTAATTTGGTAGAGGTGGCTGCTTTACTTTTTTAAGTCTAGATTTTTCTGTTTGTATGTTGCTATGGGCTGCTCATTTAGGGAATTTTCTTTTGTGAGTTGGGCTTTTGCTTGGCTTTGTTGGACTTTCTTTTTGAGTTGCACTTATCTTGTACTAGCTTTCTCTATCAATGGAATTTACTTTGATTGACCAAAAAAAAACTATTGATATATCATCATGCCGTTTCTCTTTCATCTTTCATCTTTAATCTTTCGTCTCTCCTCCCACTGTTGAGATCTAGATAGATAGATTGTCGTTGGGTCATGCTCAACTGTTGATAAATCATGATTATGACATCGTTCTCCATTGTTCGTGTTGTTTCGTGTATTGTAGCGGGTCAGCCGACCCGCTCGTGCCTTACACACTATATTATGTTTCAGCTGTTCGATTGAATCTAACCTCCCCAAAGTTTCTTATTGGACTTTAAAGCTAATGGGCCCTTTCAAGGTATGAGCGTATGAACAGAGAAGGTATCTTCTAGGCTTGTTAAAAAAACCCTAGTTCCTCAAGTAGCTCTTGTAAGACCAGATGGTAACCCAAATTTGTAGCCCTAAAACTATACAAATGCATGCATTTGTACCACTCCACATTCCAGATTCACTTTAATCAAAATTAGAAGCCATGTAGATTGCAATGCAGAATATATTGGACCACTATCTTTAAGCCGAAAAAGTTAAAGCACGTGAGCAAATCAAGGTTGGGATTTGTCTGCTTCTTAATCTCAGATTTACCAGTTCTCAAATCCCTGTCCTTCTGACAAAATCCATATTGTATAATTTATATTACAAGAAGGATATGATAAGCATAATTATTAAACTAATTAAAATAAGAAATTACAAAACCCCATGTAATTTTAATGTGCATAATGTGGGAGGAAGAGGTGACAGCAAGTGAACAAGTAATGGGGGCAAAAGCTGCAAGGTTATATAGGCTTTCCTTTGCATAATGTTACAGCGAGTACTAGCTTTTTCTGCATGAAAATGAGTTAAAGAAATATTCTGCAAAGATTGATTAGATAGGGGAATTAGATTCCACCACCAACCTTAAAATTTTACTCACATGCTGTCGTGCTATAGATGGATGATAAATAAAAAGTCAATGAGATCTGATCCATTATATAATATAGTTGGAATGTTGCATGCACAAAAGCAAATTACAAAACAAAAATATATAAATAAAGGATAAAGTATGGATAACTAATTCCCTAGTAGATAGAGCGTTGGGTTTTTACCCATGCGTCCTGAGTTCGAAACTCACTCATTTTCTAATTATTGTAATAGTTTCAAACCTCCTCCCTCGATCTTATTAATAATAATTTTTTTTTAAAGTATGGATAATTACCCAACCTTCAGCGGTAATTCCAAGTTGGTCCCAATATTTTAAAACATTTCAAATAATTACATGACGTTTTGAAAATTAAACACTCATTAAGTCACTAACATTAAGTGATGACCTAGACAAGTATTGAAGCGGGTTTCACTCTCACGTCATTTATAAAACTCTAGATTCCTAAACCGATCCCTTTTAACTAGACAAATTTTGCATTTTATCTTGGCTAAGAGGGGTCCATTTGGGGATTCAAACTCTAAAAATGACGTGTTAGTGAAAACCAGCTTCAGTATTTGTCCATGTCATCACTTAACATTAAAACATTATTAATTAATGGTAATGACATCATCACTTAACATTGGTGACCCAACAAGTGTCCATTTTTTTAAACATTAGGTAGTTATTTGGAATCCTTTAAAAGGTTGGGACCAATTTAGAATCACTTCTAAATATTAGATAGTTATTCGTACTTAACCCTTAAATAAATAAAATAGGTACTCTTTGAACTTTTTAACATAAAAGGTTAAAGGGTATTTAGATATATATGCATTCAAATTGTCGTTGTGACATTAATCCATCTACAAGTCTCAGCAGTTAAAGCTTGAATTGTGTTGGTTTGGAGCTATAAATTGTGGTTTAAGTGGTAATTAGTACTAACCTATGTATTCGAACATCTGTCAACAAGTTTTAACTTTTAAGCTTGAATGGTGACTGGCTAAGATTATAATTTGTTTTAATTTTTAAGCTTGAATGGTGACTGGCTGAGATTATAATTTGTAGTTTAAGTGATTAAAAATATTTATTAATGCATTCGAAATTTTGTACCCAGCTCAGCTTTTCTTTTTTGTTAATAGTGCAATTAAAATAGAAAACCTAATTTATGACTTGATGAATATGACAATTCCAAATGTGGATGAATTTGTGACAGAGCTTAGACAATGAACGTAGGTTTGAAAGGCATCTTTCAGGGGTCAATTTTGGTAGCCGTGTAAATAAAGGAAAAGAAGCTGTTATTATCTCAAGTGTTCTTTCCATATTACTCTCTTATTTTCCCCAACATTCTATTCAGACTAAAATTAGAGTAATTAGTAATTGGCATATATGTCCCCTTTAACCTTTAGCAAAAGTAATCACTTTATATTGAGCTCCAATTAGCAAAGATCTAATGACAAGCTAGGGACTAGGTTGTTAAGCCTGTGGGTACAAGAAAAGGATGCTCATGTGCTCATACATAATACACTACACATGTTTCAAACGTAAGGCACTCTTTTTTTGTCTCGGTACACTTGTTCTGATACTATGTTAAGCTCATGCATATAACTTATATTTGCAAAATTGGCTTGCACGCCATGAACCCTAAACCCTATAGGTCCCTAGGGGAAGGGCCATATTGGCAAAGGTACCGCCATATATAGGACTATGATTAGTGAGGCTTTTGCAAGAATCTATCTAGCCTTGATATTAATAGTAACGAGAGTGAATGACAACAATGATGAGTACTCTATAACCTTGAAATACCTAGCTAATATGAATATACATGACTGAAACAATTAAGAATATGCATACGCGGAATGTCAAGATCGATCAGTAGTAATCACAGAGGTGGTGGGCACTATCTGCCCTTCTTGCCCTAGGTAGCATAAAATATCATTAAAAAAATATATGGAAACCCCAGAGAGGATAGAGAGAAGATATGTGAATGTCATGCTATAATTTCACAAACAATGAGTCCGAGCCTGGCCAGGGTGAGGGACCGAATTATATTAAAGTGCTTAATAATATTTTCATGGTCACACACAATATCTCTGACCACTACTGAAATTTATGAAGGTCCCAAAATCAGTAAGTTTAATTCTTAAAATTGAATTGAAGATATGGGTTTGAGTCTGGTGAACATTGCTAAAAAGCTAAGAAAGCAAACTGCCCCATACCCTGATCCTTTGCATAAGAGCACATGACTTGGGGTCCTTGTGCAGCCTGAAAACTTAAGACCATGCATGAATACATATATACATACACATATATATATATGTGTGTGTGTGTGGATTTTAAGTATATAATCAGTAGGTCTGTAACTTGTACGTATAAGACCCCAGCTAATTTTTGTAATTAAGGATGCAAATTAGTTCACACATAATTCATATCACATCACACATAGATATCAGTACTGGCTATAATGCTAGATGGTGAACCACCACATTCATGCCCTAGCTAATTAAGCTGGTATCTTTCTAATCAGTGAGATTAGTACTAACTTCATGCCTGAAATTGACGGTTTCATGCGTGAAATTGATAATAAGTATTAAAGTGAAACTCGAGTATCTTGACCATTACTACAATAAACTCTAACTAGGAATATGGTTTATTATCAATAAACTCTAACTAGGAATATGGTTTATTGACCATGCCTTCTTTTTTTCTTGGTATTATAATTGAAATTTTGATTAACCATACGCACTTATATCTTATATGTACTCTTTTCAAAATGTAACTTTGGAGTCAGAAGTGTACTATATATTCAGCTTCAACTTCAAGTTGAAGTTTGTTGCAGTTGGTGTTAGGACTTAGGACCATATCAGCTAAGTAGCTTCTTTGTCAATGAAAGATGAACTGGGACAGCACTGAACATTGTCTCCTTTTCAGCCTTATCACGATACACATGTATCTATAAATGTAACAATTAATAAATTAACTTTTTTCCCAATAGTGTGTGTGTGTGAGTGAGAGTGCCTATTGGCAAACTGTTTCGGTGTAAACACAAACAAAATAATTTTTCAAATATTTGAAGTTAACACATGCCCGAAGTCGATGTTTTTAATATGAGAGTACATATACCAGCTAGTCCAGCAACCTAAACACGTATCTTGCATCCCAGCCAGGACATAATTAAAATAGAAGAGATATTTAAATATGGAATTTTCACATGTTTAAGAATCTTGTTGCACTTTTGATGTGGTGGCTAGGTTTGTGATCATTATTCGAAAAATGCTTTCTGTTGGAGGAGGAGGAGGAGAACTTGGTGGTGGAGACAAATTTGGGAAGAAAAATATTTGTTGGTGTCAAAATTCGGACGGAGCCTAGACTGGATTCAACACGTATTTGCCCCGAGTGTTGCTTACGATCTCGGTGCCACGTGATGGCTCGAGAGAAAGAGAGAATAGGCATGCCACTGTTTTTCGTATTTGCCAACAAACAGTGTTTGTGTTCGAATGTATGTGAAAGTTATGCGTAAACTTGACTTCTTAACTAAATGATTGTGCACCCAGTGGGACGCTGGTTCGGTTAAGTTCTTTTATGTGCTTCGAGTGAATGAGGACTTCAAATTCAATGTAATTTCGTGTACGCTTATAAAAAGTAAATGAAAGCGAAATAGAAACTAAAGTGAAAAACAGAATGTAATCATTTCATAATGAAGTCGAGATTACAAACTTTTACAAAAGTGAAATGTAAGCCGATGGGTTGAACTACATGGCTTGAAATGTAATTTGACTGGGAATGTAAAGAAAGTAGTAAAACTTTAGCAAGATTTAGGCCATAAAGGACAAGAAATGCTAGAGAAGTTAACTGAGATCACTGGCGTTGGATTGGACTTAGTACAAAACATATGTCTCAGAGAGAAAATAAAGGTGGTTGGAATGACACATCAACCGAATCAATACCATTGGATGGTAGAGCTGTAAAAGTTTTGGATCTCAAGGATCGTAAACATTGTTTGCTTCGAAGGAAAACTTTGAGATTGTAGCTGAAGAGCTAAGGGGTTTTGCTGAAAAGCAGTTGGATTGATTGAAGAATCACTCAAGGTTTTATATAATCGTAGAGATTGAATTTGACGAAGGTCCTGAGCTTGAAGTGTTTTGGCTTTATTTATAGGCAGTGGAGAAGGAGGAACCTCGATCATATCGCTGAGCTGGAGCATTGGTGCTAGCAGTGACTGTAATTCCTGGTGGGTGGGCTTCAGTTGCGCTATGTGGCATTTCACACAATTGCGATCGTGACGTCAACATGTCGGATGACGCGCACATAAGCATTTAAATATGCGAGATATTCTCAGGTCTGGTTATCTGCGTGGCAGACGCGTCTCAATGAGAACCCTGTTCGAACGCCTAATTGGGTTGGGATAGAGTCAAGTGGTCTTCTAAGCCCTGTGATAGGACTCCAAATTAGGCCGGAGTCGTGCAATTTTTGCGCAAATAAAAATAGTTTGGTCCCACAGCATGCCTTATTTTTATTTATGGCCTAAACATTATCATTAGATGATCAATAGCTAATTGAGGGCATTAAAGTGAACAAAAATTATTTTATTAAATTAGAAAAAAAAAATTATGATAACTATGATGAATATGAGATTATACAAAACACTTTAAGAGCTCAGTTGATGAAAAAAAATAACCCTCTTAATTATCTATTCATTTCTCATCCTTTAATTGAATCTTAGTTGTGAAAAAAAAAACCCATTCAATGGTTTATTATATTATTTAATTATTTTTTTGTTTAAAGTATTGCGTTTAGGGTTTTTTTATTAGCACCCCACATAAAAAATTAATATTAAATAACTTGTAACTCTAATATGAAATGACTATTCAAGCTCTCATAGCCACTCCCACTCTCCATTGTAAAACAAACAAATGTGTTCCGTTTATAAATCTGAAAAACACAAACGGGAAAGCCATTTACACAAACTGACATAACCTTATAAAAACAGTCCCTACGGTTTGTTGCATTAGGCTTCTTGGAATCCAACGTAATTGTTCAACAAAATTTGAAAGGGTACTTGGATGTTAGCTATATTAATCAGACGACAACGTGGAGATTTTATACCACAATTTAATCCATCTTTCTTGTCTTTAAAGTGGATTATTTTTTTGTTTTGAAACAGATGAAGAGTTTGATGTGAGGTTAATTGATAAGTGCGGGTAGCCCTGTGCACGGTTTGATTCAGTACTGTATAGGGGTGCTGTAGAATTGTAAGTAATGAGCTGATTAGTAAATAAGAAGCTTTGAATGTTAATTGGTATGCACTTAGTCTTTGAAAATGACAAGTGTGAGGCTTAAATATGTAAAGTTAACATAGTGAGATGTGTGGCTGAGATCAAGTGAGATGTGTGTGTATCCAGCTAAGTTCTAACGGTCATGAAATGCACGTGTGTGTGCTCAGTTTTATCCACTAATATTATAGTCTAGTGGTATTCCTCTTCATTTGTAATTGAAAAGTCTTAAGTTCGACTCATGTGGAAGCGAGTTTGATATTAAATTATTATGGTTGGCCCATGTGGAGTAACTTAAATCTCACGCCTCTTAGTGTAAATAATAACGTTGTACTAAAAAAATTATATCTACAAAATATCAATCAAATTGAAGACATATTGTTTAATAGTACATAACTATAATTAACACATTCTTGTAATAAAATATCCATTTTTTTTATACATATAGAACACTAATGACTGTCCATTTGATTAAATTTTGTAGAAATGATAAATTAAGAAAATAAACAATGTCGATTACGACATTTATAGACTTAGAATACATCAATTACAATTAAATGGGCAGTTAAGTTTGCATAAGAAGTATATACACATATTATCCTCCCTACTTTGCGACTAATTTCTCACGTACACTCAATTCTCGTTTAAAGAAAAGAAAAGAAAAATCAAAATCACCATCAAGACATAAATATCACGCAAATCGTAAAGAACATGCATGCATATCCAATAATAGATCCGTACCTTCAACAAATTAGTGCCGATCGGACGGTCATAATCTGATCCTTAAGATGAAGATTTGATGCTCATTACATGATCAATAAAATTTCTTGGTCGTAAAAACTTCAACCCGTGGGGACCTAAAAATTGGATGATGAGGTTGCTTTTTGAGCGACCCAGCCGATGTTGAAAAGAAAACCCTAGAGAAACAGACAAGAAGGTGAGTCTGGGACCCACTGATATCTGACGTGGCAAATTAGTATTATAAAGTAAGAATCCTCCTCCGACCGTGAGCATCTGATGACGACCAGACTATATATCCACCCCACAACCGCGGCTAGCTAGGCCACCACCAAGGCACCAACCCTAGTCTTTGTTGATTTGCTTATTTAATTTCATAGTATGCACAATGCTTTTGTTATGTTTTTTTTTCTTATATGTACAATACTTTTGTTAATGAGGAGGAGAAATTCAAATTGGATTTTTTTTTGGTTGAAAAAGATGTTTATTCGAAGAAATGTCAACATTTAGAAGGGAAAATATCATTCTATTATAAAAAAACCTCCCTCAAAACTCTTTCATTTTATAGAAGTTTATTCTTATTCTTGCAAAGGTCATCAGTTTCCTTTCATCAAATAAAAGTGCGAATTTGCTCACCACCCCTACTAGGTGGTGAGTGTTACCACTCCTATTAAATCGCGTCACGTGTTTGTGAATTAATTATGGTTAATTAGTTTTAATTATATGTATTACAAAATAATTTAATAATTTGAATATAATCCAAACTAGTTTTAGTTTTAACTATCCCCTCAAATCTTGAGATTATTTTCTATCATCAATGTAATGGGGAAAAGTGACACATCCCGATCCCGGACACGCCAGGTGTCGGGAAATGCTGGCCAACACGTGTTAGGTGACGAAAGCCATTTAGAAAGATTTAAGAATAATTAAGGAAAATTGAATTAAATAAAGGTCAGAGTGCACGGAGTGTGCGGGCGGAAGAATAGTAATAAAATAATGAGTTGTGAACAGAGTAGAGGATACAAATTTATTTACAAGAGTAGAGAACCCTTACATTGTCATACCACCGCGTCTCGACGTCACAAGCTCCAAGCCAACTAATCCTGGAGGGGCGCAAAACATAAAACGGTGAGTGGGTCAAAAAGCAAAGTTTGATAAAACCGTTGTTTTCAAAAGTCTACTAACCCCTCGCTGAAAACAAGTATAGTTTGAGAAAATACGTCATACCCTCAGGCATGAACCTCAAAATACTATAAGAAAATACATGGGTACTCCCCAATAATGATTTACTGACATGCTCACCCATATGTAAACACACAAGTCCAAGTGGCTAAACCACAAGGAACAGGCTAGGTATAAAAGTAATACGCTGAGTACTACAATGACGCGAGTCTAACACTAAGCGCTGGTGCACAAAGTGCAGTCACACAAGTTCGAGTTGCCTAGTGCAACCTAGAACAAGCTAGTACCTACAATGGATCCAAAGCTGCGTAACGGTACTGGTAGTGACTACTCCAAACGTCAAGGCTAGTCCTGGCCACAAGACTGAGTACTAATACCTGGGGTGTTATACATCTACTGATGAGCAACAGTATAAAACATGTATGGCAATATAATACGAATGTTCTACCTCCAACAAACGTATATGAGATAAATTATGCTAACAGCTTGAAGAAAGCATTGAAAAACCATACGTACATATACATTTATCAAAACAAAGACCCACTCACTCACCTGTAGGTAGCCGGGTTGTAGCCCCCCGGTCCTGGGTAGCCTCGGTAATCCTCTAGATAAGTCTCACCTATATGAGATATCACTGTAATAATGATTAAACTCATAAAGGTTATTAATTAACTAATTAATTACACCTATCCCTTGTTTGCTCAACCAGGAGGTCCAAAACACCTCGAAAAATATCATACGTACTGCCCCTAGGTAGTACGCGTCGTCACGAGTCACCTCGAGAAGACGGAATCAAAAAAGGAGTCCCAACGCGCCCCCACGCGCGGCTCCAAATGCTGTCACACGCACGGCTCACGCGCAGCTCCACGCGCGGCTCAGCCAAGCCGGTCAGCGCCGGTCTGAACCGGTTTGCTGATGTCAGCAAGGCCGGTCTGACCCGGTTTGCTGACGTCATCGCTGACGTCAGCGCCGGTCATCCCTACCGAAACTCCGGTCGCCGTCGTCGGAATCTGGGAATTTTGGCCGAAATTTCTGGGTAATTTTCAAAGTTTCATAACTTCTTCATCTCAAGGCCAAATTGCACGATTCAAGTACCAAAATGAAGCTAGGAGTGAGGAGAATAATATTTTACCATTTTGGGGGCCAAAAACTGGCCAGAGGTGGCCGGAATTTCAAAGGGAAGCCACGGTGCAAAAAGGCCGATTTCTCGATCGTCGTTTCACGTCCAAAATAGGCCATCCAAGGCTCGAGCAAGGTACAAGGGACTTCAAGGAGTCCAATGGTGGTACTTTCGAGGAGGTTTGAGCTCGAAATCACCGGTAAAGTCGACGGGAAAAACTCGGGGTTTCGCCGACGGTTTCGAAACTTTGGATTCTGGGTTTTTCCTGGGATTGCAGGGTGCTGGGGTTCAGTTTTGGTTTGATTTGAGAGTGACTGAGATGATGGTGGTCTGAGAAGAGAGCTTGCCGAGCAAAACTCGGGGAGGAGGCATGCATGGGTGTCCAAATGAATTTGTGTGTGTGTGTGTGACGAGTTGCAGAGAAGAAGAGAGGGAGAACACGGGTCAAAGGCAAAGACAAAGGCCCTGACAAAATCCCAAATTTTCAGGGATAAGCCCACATGGGCCTGCAGACATTTGGGCCCCAGCCCAACAACCAGACAGTCCCAAAATTAAAAATACGGGTAACGTCGGTAATCCAACACCCGTAAAATATTCGTTCGGACTCCGAACGATGTCCCGCTCGCATCTACGCGTTCGTAACAACGAGCACGACAAGAAAATAAAAAGGGAAGGGTCGTACGAGTTACGACGCAAAAGTCAACCGAATGGTCAACCAAGGGCATTTTCGTCATTTCCCGCTTCCGGGAATAAAATAATTCTAATTTCCGAAACGGGCTGTAACAAAAAGATAATCCAAAGATTAAATGCTACAAAATTAGAATATAAGCCTCAACTCAGATCGTGAAAAAATGCCTCAAAACTTTATATTCAGTAACAAAAGAAAATGGGGGTAAGAGATACAGGGGTTGATGCAGAAACATGCTGCAAACACGTGCAACCCCAATACAAATAATATATTACTTTACCTTCTTTGATCCTTAAAGTAGCAGCGTTTTCCCTTAATTTTTTTTGTTTTCGTTTTGTTTGCTTTATGCAGCTTTTTAGCATTGATGATTTCTAACGTTATAAATAACTAGCATTGATGATAGAAACAATCTCAAGACTTGAGGGTAACAAATTTGGAAGGAATTATTATTTAATTATTAACTTATTTTATTATATATAAAAAACTAAAACTAGTTAACCATGATTAAACCATGAACATGTGGCTCGATTATTAAACTAAAACTAAAACCTTCAAATTAATTAGATTGATGAAGAATCAGATTAGCTAGCTATAGCCTATAGCTAGAATAGTACTAATTTCTGATAGATAATGTTGAATAGAATTAATATATCCTAAAAGCTTCCACAAGCATATTGAATTTTGGTAAGTATAGCATTTTCCTATACATCTTTGTACGTAATTCTTTTGGTTAGTTTCCCATCAATTTCACTTCAACCTTTTGATGTATATGAAATATATTTGAAGAGTAAAAGGGAAGCGTATATATAATGATTTGAATCTGTATTAATTAGTACGGTTTGCATAATACTACTAGCAATAATACTTCAATCTCTTTTCACACGTTCGGCAAGACACTGTTTCTGTGTAGGCATAAGCTTGTAGCATCCATTTTATCTTAAAGATTTTACTTTGGACGAGTAATTAGTAATACTATATACAAATTCCATAACACTAATTAATAATAATATCATGCAATAAAAAAAGGTTTGTACAGAAGGATACATTGTTTCTTTTTTTTATAAGGGTCAAACTTCAGTGGTACGTATCATTAAATGGTACGTACTGTTAAATGGCTAAGATTCATTTAGGACCCACTGCAAATTAATCTGAACCATTCAATAGTCGTACCATTGAATAGTACGTACCACTCAAAATTTTTCCCTTTTATAATAATCTACGTAAAGATACCCAGAAAAAAAAAATGACAACAATTTAATAATATAGTAATTGTTGTAGATAAAATATAACATGTGTTAAATGTGATTGTGTAAATCCTAGGTAGATATGGATTAGGCTATTCCGTTCTGTAAGGGATTAGTATCCTATTGTACTTGTACTTCTATTACTATAAATAAAGGCACCTGGTATGTGGAATATATGAACTACATATTCCACATACACTACAGTTTCACCAAATTCTCTCTATTCTTCTCTTGCCGCACCCTTCACTAAAAACTGTCCACAACAGTAATATACATTTCCATGCAAAAATAAAAACTCTGCAAGGAACAGATAGGAGAAACAAAGGTACATTCGATGGTGACACTTCCACCCAAGACACCCCCACAATCACTCACATTTTCATTATTAATTCCATATCAATATTATTTAATTATGTACCAGATATTATATTGATATTATTAAAGTTCTTCTAATTAGGGTTTCTCTCTCTCTCCCTCTGCATGGCCATTGGTCACTAATCTTTTTGGGTTAAGCAGCGTCAAAAAGAAGCTTAAAGACTAAGAAAAATGGTTCCTCACCTTCAAACCCTAAAAATTTAATAAAACAAAAAGCAAAAGAGAGTAGAGAGTAGTGGGGGGATCGATGGGATGAGAGAAATAAAAAAACACCCACCTCTTTATCTTTCCGTCTCCTTCTGATCTTTTCTCTTTGCAGCAGCAACTATCTCTTGTGGATGTGATTCTCCAATAATATTACATCCTCTAAAAACCCACATCAAACTTTTACAAAAGAGAAAGCTCGCCATGGTTTTCTCATCCGTTCCCGTCTATCTGGATCCACCCAACTGGCAACAACAGGTAAGGGTTTAATTTCTGCAACCTTATATTTTGTTCTTTCCATAGCTAGGCTTCTTCACCAAAAAAGTTGATTTTAAAGATAAATATATTCCTACCCTTTTTCAATCTATGTCTCTTCTCTTGAATATACCAATTATTGATTTTATTTATTTCAGCTTTTTTTCTTTTTGATTTCATAGCAAACAAATCATCATCAACAAGGAGGCGGAAGTGATCAGAATAATCCTCAGCTTCCGCTGATGCCGTCTTCAGAAACTAGATGCACTTCTGGAGATGGCGGCGGGTTGGGCTCGATCAAACCTGGATCGATGTCTGATCGAGCCCGGATGGCCAAGATGCCGCAGCCAGAGACAGCAATGAAATGCCCTCGATGTGAATCCACAAACACAAAGTTTTGCTACTTCAACAATTACAGCCTTTCCCAGCCTCGCCACTTTTGCAAGACGTGCCGGCGCTACTGGACCAGAGGAGGAGCCTTGAGAAGCGTGCCGGTGGGAGGAGGCTGCCGGAGAAACAAAAGAAGCAAAGGGGGCAACAGCAGCAGGTCAAAATCACCAGGCGCAGCTGGTAATTCAAGCTCAAGTACGGTAAATTCTTCCAACAGCTGCAGCACTAGTGATAATATCATAGGCCGTTTGACACATCCACCACCACCACATCAATTGCCCTTTTTGCCCTCCTTACACCATCTTACTGATTATGGTTCCGGGGACATGATAGGGTTAAATAATTTTGGGGGCATTAATCAGCCCGGTGATGTTGAATACCAACACCATCAGTACGGTTCGGATCGGTTGAGTGCCAGGCCAAATATTTTAGGCATGAATAATATGAGTAGTACTGAGCATTGGAGATCATCACTACTTCAACAACAATTTCCTAATTTCTTGGTTAATTTGGAACAACCAACTAGTACTACTCATGGGTTGTACCAATTTGACGGTGGAGATCATCAAAATGTTGGCCAGCTTCTGATATCTAAGCCGTTGGATCATTCTGCGGGTAATGGAGTTACTACTACTGAGATGGCTTATGTAAAAATGGAACACAATCAAGCATTGAATTTGTCAAGGAATTTTTTGGGAAGTCTTGGAAATGATCACCAATACTGGGGTAGTAGTACTACTGGTACTGGTGGCAATGCTTGGACTGATCTGTCTGGTTTCACAACTACTTCGTCTACCAGCCATCTCTTGTGATATTTGATCATGGTCACTTGTGTTTCGTTGAATTACTACAGGTTCCAGAGAGAAATGATCAAGTACTCTCGAAGATATTAGAATTTCAACCAATCGATCGATCAACCCTAACTTTTCATGGGTTTTGAAGGTTCAAGTCCAAAAGTATGTGTGAGATGAAATGGGGAGGTGGAACAATCTCATCATATTTTGTCAAAAAAAGCTTAATTGGATGAAATGGTAGGATTTTTAGTTTGAAATCGTTTGTTGTTTTTTATTGCTTTAGTTTTTGGGAGGGTTTATGTAGCTTAGCTATATGCTTAATTATGTTTCGTGGAGACTTGGATCAGTAGTTTTGTATCTGACATTTTGAAGGCCCAAATTGTTATCATTCGTCAAATGAATGCTATGTGTACCAAGTTTCCTTCATTAATTTTATGAAATTGTGTCCACTTAAGGTTTGTTCAATCTTTACTCTTACTCATTAATTAATTTCAGTGAAGGGGTGGACAATTATATCAGAAAATTACTTATCAGCTTCCACACTCTCTTTATGCAAACTAAGATTTGATTTAGTCCTAGCAGTGTCACTGTTCAATAAATATCCGTCACACGTATTCAAAAAGTGCACTATCAATCTAATAGAAGATTGTAAGTGATGAATTGGTGACATGAGAGAAATTCTCATGTATTGGAGTTGAAAGTACACACACTGCCAATGGAAGACGCAATATTATCATTTCGATTTTAGCCAATATTGCAAGCAGACTTCTTGAGTGTTGTTATCGTATTATCTCAATTGTTGGGTCATTGCTGTTTGATATTTCAGGACATGAAAGAGTGCTCACCATATCTCCCCACAATCAACCTTGATCAAGTTTCTTTCAATCATAGCATTAACTGCAGATATTTTGACCACATACTTTTGGGGATCTTTACCTCTTGCTAGTCATTGCCCTAAAGTTCATGGCCTTGTTTTACATTTAGATCAAGATATACAGAGAGAGAGAGATAAAAAAAAGGACATAATACGGTTTAGTGTGATCAGAAGATCGACGTACTTATTTGTAGCTAGTGCGATGACTAAAATGATTATGCAATTATAAGAAATTGTCCAAAACGAGACGTACTATTTAGGTTGGATGTGATTACAAAGAAACTAAGAGAAACGCCAAAATCCCACTCAAAACCATGCAAAAGAGCAAGCAATGAGGAGTCTTGGAATTTTGTTGGAAAATATTAACCTGAAGAGGCTCTAGGACCATACTATATACTCATCAGATGAGTCAAAAGCATAAAAAAGAACCAAAAAGAACGAAAAAATCGAGAGCCTCTTTAACATTTGTATGGTTTCAGTTTCAGTCCTTACTTTGTAATCAGGTCTTTATTACATACTCTGAGGTACGGAGTATTTCAAATTTTTTAACCGTTAGATTTTTATTTTAAAATATAAAAACTAAAATTTAACAGTTAAAAAATTCGGAGTACTTCGTATTCCGGAGCACCCAAAAATTTTTATTGTAATCAAGCCAAAACAAAGTTTAAAAAATAGTGATTACTCTTTTTAAGAGAATGGAATCTGGGTTTTGGATTTGCTTTTGCACTAACCAAGGTAGTAAATAAAACCGTCAAAAAAGCTACTCCATATCTGTCTTTCGAACTAGAGTGCAACAGTCAAGATTGTATTTTTGGTTGGTTGTAGACCACGGTAGGACAGTGATGTTTGAATTTTATTTGAAAAACCCACGTAACTTAATTTTCAAACTCTGTTCAAGCTATAGTTCTAAACTTTTCTTGTTCTAATTTCATTCAATTGGTTATTAATTGATAATCATTAGGATATACAAAATATAATCGCTCGTTCTAGACATTATACTGATTAAATATATATATATACATATATTATAGAAGTGATAATAGAAATTGGAGGATTCAAATTTAGAATTTGGCGTGCAAGAATACTCTTAAACAACTGATAAAAGTATATATTAAATAGGTCTTAAGAGCAATTAGTAGTCACACTAACAAATTTTTATTTTGCACTCCAAAATCCAAATTAACTTATTAAGTTATTATTAATGGAAAGAGCATATAGTTACAAGGAAAGTAGTAACCTCATTGTTTATAACCGATCGGAGTAACTAAACAAGAGATCCCCAATATCAGTGCCTGATAGACAAGAAAACGGAAAAACAAAACAAGGAAATGGGAGAATAAAAAGGGTTTAGAAATAAATAAATAGACAACGAAGGATGCGTGGCTCGGAAATCCAAGCTGTTACTATGTAAATGTTGATGGCCACATCACATGTGATAGGCGTGAAGATGTTCTCTCTGTTTCCATGGCAGCTTTCCCTTTTATGACGTCCTTGTCTTCTCTCTCTCCTCATGATATATATGGACCCACGCCTTTAAGAGCATCTCTAATGAGGGTCTTTTTAGTGTGCTCCGGGGTAATATTTACCTCGGTTTTGGAGTCAAATTGGTTGCTTAATCCACACCATTGAATGCTTTAGACTATCATCCAACCATTCATTTTTTTCGGAGTAAAATTTACTCCAGAGCATGCTAGAATTTTTGCTCTAATGATGCATGCAAATAAAATCAGCGAAACTATACTCCTAGCAAGTTGTATACTCAATTCATTTATAAAAAAAAGAGGCGTTTTGATACAGCCCCCTCGTTTTTAAGCTACTTAGACTAAACATCCCTTAGTTTTAACAATTTGATTAAACATTTTCCTACAATTTTGGTGCCATGTGTATTTTAATGAACCCATATTAATGTACCTAAATTACATGATCTGCCACCACCCCATATTTCCTAACATATCAAGCCAAAAAAAAATGCATAGCATATTGAAACAAATTTCCTATAATCTAGCCTTTTGATTCCCCTTTAGAGATAATTATAAAAGAAACGTGGTTAGATACTTTCGCAATAATTCCTACAATTTAGCAATGATTATCTACAATTTCAATTTTTTTTTTCCGAAACGCTTTAAAATAGTTTAAATCCCACGAAATCAAAGTTATCAAATGTACCAATTTAAATTTTTATGTTAATACATTAAGAGAAAATAGGGCTGACAACAATGTAAACGTACCAAAATTTGAAGTAATGTACCAATATCACGAATATGTACCAAATCAAACGTACCATACAAAATAAAATGTACCAAAATCAGAAGTAATGTACCAATATCACTAATATGTACCAAATTAGACGTACCATGCAAAAATAAAACGTACCAGGCTCAAGCCACCGAAAACAAAGGGTGAAGTAGGAGAATAATCGATCATTATCTCACACAATAATAAAATAAAATTGTGAAAACAACCACTAATTGAAATGGATAAGTCCATTCAAAATTCAAAAATGGAAGATCACAAAATTCAAACGTGGGAGAAGAACCAGAAACTACTTCATACAAAAAAGGTCACGTAAAAAGAAATATCTTGCCAAAAAGATATATTAGGTATTTAATAATTAACATTTTAATTTTTAAAAATACATTAATAACATGTAATTTAAATAAATTTAAAAATGCTGACGTGGCTATTATTTAAACATCTTAATCAAATCTTTAAAAACAACTAATGTTTGATCTAAAGTGTATTGAAAATTTGTAGGAGAATCTAAAAAACTCTAAAAAAATGTGTCACTTCAGTGAAATAAGCAAACTAAATAGACAAAAAATTATTTTATTATTTTCTCTCACTTTTGACATTTGCTTTTATATTTTTATCTTATTATCTTTCTCTGCACTTTTCACCTATTTGATAACTCACATAATTCTTTTCTCCAACGGGAACTTATTGAGCACTTGTGGCAGCGTCAAGGAAATGCAATGAACTCATGATTTATGCTTTGTTCAACTGCCAAATATTGTTTATCCTCACAGTAGCATTTATTGGACATACTATGATTTTAATTTCCGACAAGCATTAATTAATGGCGGTTTCAACCCAGAACAAACTACATGAAGACTGCCCAGAACAAACTAGATGCAAGGAACTATGCCCAGAACAAACTTTTACCTTGAGGAGAAACAGACATGCGGAAGGAATAGAAGATAGTGAAATAGAAATGCTATTTATTGATTTAAATAAAGGAGTAGGCAATAGAAGTAGTCAATGTTGTATAATTTGGAGGAGTTGGTAAAGTTTTTTCTTTTTTGGACAAAAGCATGACTCAAATTTCAATGGTAGGTATTGTTGAATGGTTTAAGATTTATTTGGGGTCTACTGCAAATTAATCTAGACCATTCAATGACCGTACTGTTAAATGGTACATACCACCCAAGATTTTTCCCAAAAGCATTAGACAAAGTTTGGCTACTCATTTGTCTATTCCATTGGAGCTTGATTTTGTCTACATGATTCATCAAAATTCATTTGCCTACTCCGTTGAAGATGTTCTAAAATTCTTGGATACAAGCCTCGCGTTCTCCCACATGTGCTCAATCATATATGTGTAGATTCCTGGTCAGTTCTAGATAGAATCTCAATAGCAAATATATTACACAATTCACACGGATCGAACATTATTCTTAGTACTCCTATTAAATAAGTATTAGTGTTAGATCATCCTTCAAGATGTTTTTTCTTTAAATTTCTGTGTTATATTATATTTTGATTTTGGTTTGTTAAGTACAACATACACGTATGTACATTATTGTCGGTATATTTAATGTAGCATTTAATAAACCTACATGTATAATACATAACACACCTATTAGAAGCTTTAAACTTTAGTGATCGGTGGAGGATGGTATATTTTAGGTATTTTATGTATTATAGGTGGAAAGAATAAAGAAAAAAAATGTGGTTTAAATCTAATTACCAACTAACTTTTAGTTTAGTCTTGAGTGACACATCTCTTCCAAATATTTGTGGAAGTTCCAAATCCGAATCTCCCATCATCTTTGGTAAAGAAAATTCAAAATCTAATCTCATAGCTACGCTTAGTAAAAAATTCAGCTTTTCAAATCTCATAGCATTTTCCAATGTAAATGCCTCTAAAGTTTGTTGCAAGTAACAATGGATTGATCATGTTTGATAAATGAGAAAAAAAAAAGGATTTTATAGAAAACACCCAACCTTGTTGATAAGGGAATTCCTAAGAGAAGCTTGAGAGCACTTTCTTTCGCCAATTATCATGAGTCAAGAGGAAACCCATGAACCAAACTCGTATGTGCAGGATGACGCTGAGCATATAATTATTGTGTTAATTAAATTGGGTCAAACTTCAATGGTACGTACCATTCACGTACTGTTGAATGGTTTAAGATTTATTTAGGACTCACCGCAAATTAATCTAGACCATTTAATGGCCGTACCATTCAATGATACGTACTACTGAAGATTTTTCCAATAAAATTGGTAATTGATTGATAAACAAAAATGTGGAAGCTTGCGTTACCAAACACTAAAATCTCAATAAAAAAACTTTATTTTTTGTTGTTTAGTGAATTTTATGGAGAGAGAGAGAGAGTTTGGGAAGGAATGTTTGACTAGTCTCGGTGAGAGGGGGAAACTCAGCCTTTATAAAAGCAAGAGATATGATGTGTGTGTGGGGAGTGCAGATCTGCTATGCCCAATATTCCTCTGCCCACCCTCTGCCTGCATTTGTGTGTTGACAACTGTCCTATGACTTAACAGCAATCTAACAGAGTTAACTTACATAGAATTTTAAAAAATAAATTGAAGAAAAATCGAAAATCAATCCTATCAATCCCATCAGGCCATCTCCCAAATCTCCACTTCTGCAACTCCAAATTCGTACCGCGCAACCACCTCCTTCTTCATCTCATTCTTCACATCACCTCCTTCGCCGCCGCAACCATCGAATTACTCTTCAGCGCATTTTTTTTAGCCTCAATCTCATCCTTAGCGGGCCTTCCCTTCACCATACTCTCCACATGAACCCTAACCTTGTCCAAAATCAAAGGCTTCCTTTTCGCCACCATGGCCTCCTTAATCCTCCTCCCAATGGGCCCGTCGTCCTTCACCGAAATCTTAATCTACAGGGTCGATGTAATCAAGATACTTTATCCATTCCTCCATTACAGAATCCAATTGATTTTTCTGGCGGCGAGAAGGAGAAGGGCTGCCATTTGCGGAGGTGAGGGTGGCTGAAGCTGAAGGGATTGGGGCGAGCTGTGCTGATGTCTCTGGTTTCGGTTTTTCTTCTTTAAAAAAAAATGATGTGAAGTTAACAGAGTTAACTTTTTGTTAAATTGTAAGACAGTTGTCAACACACAAATGCAAGCAAAGGGTGGGCAGAGGGGCATAGCAGATCTGCACTCGTGTGTGGGGGAGTTGGGGAGTGAGCGAGACAGTTAAAACAGTAGGGTAATACTTGTTATTTGGATCACTCCCAGATTAGGGTCCTACCGTCCTACTTTTGTTTTTCTTAATTAATTGCATCTTTCATTTTAGTTAATCTTAATTCTTAAATTTGATGATTTAGCCACTGCCCATTGGTTTCTAGGAGATCAACCACTTAACCTAGAAGAACCAGGAGTCTTTAATCAATATTTGTCGGGTGGAAGATGACAGATAACATACCTAGCTAAACCCTAATTTTTTTGAGAAAAAAGTTTAAACATATCGCAATTCACTAGCTCTACATAGGCAGTAAAAGCTTGAATGCATTTGATAAAGTGCATTTATCATTTATGAGAAGGAATACGATTAAACTGTAATATTAAGTGATAAAGTGCTATTCACACACCTTTTTTTACCTTTTACACATTCCCTATTAATTTCTCATTTGATTGTCTTCAATTCATTCGATCTGACGACCATAAATTGAAAGAGGTGTGTGGAAGGTAAAAAAGAATGTGTGGATAGCACCATTTTTTTTTAATCTTTAATTACAAATTAAGAATTGATGAGACGTTGCTCATTCAAATTAACAAGAAAATCTGACAACACTCACTGAAATTATTTGTACAACATGAGGTCCTATTAATGGCCAACAATCTCATTAGTCACTAATATGTCTTTTACCCACTTCATTAGTCATTGATAAGTTTTTTACTTACCCTACTATGTGCAAGTAATTTCTCCGAGCGACTATTCTTAGATTTTCTTGTAGTGATAGTGGCTAGGGACGAAGGTTGGCTAGGGCTTAAATCGCCTGTGAACGTCTTTGGATATGACTACTTCTTCGTGATTTATATTTGTTTTTTAATCGACCACTAGTCAACTAGTGAGAAGAAGGAACCTTGCAAGGGTTTAGGAGTTGCGTCACTCTCCATTTTGCCAATTAGTTTATGGTGGAATTGTTGGAGACGGTGATTCCTATCCGGATTTTGGACCAACAAAACACATGCATGAACTCAAAACAGTTGTTGAGATCTCTTTTGTGATCGCATTCAGTGAACTCCATCTCTATTGAGCACCTATGTATCTGCTTTAGCATTTCTACACAATGGCTATGAAACAAACCACCCTAAGCTGGATACATATTATTCTTTGTGGATAGTTAATGCCCAATTAAAAATCCTATGATTAGGAACATTTAGAATACATATTGTTCGAGAACGGTCTCATAGATTTCATCTCGATTAATGTGTATTCTTTCAGACATTGTTTTTATTATTTGCATGCCAATTAAAAGGAATATAATAAAAAAATAATAACTTTGCCCGTTGTATTAAAACTTAAATAGTCTTAATTTATGAGATATGTACATAAACTAATTGCCCTTAAGTGGCTTTAAGGGCATATCTCTAATAGGAATCTCAACTTTCTTCATAATATTAGAGCATGTTGGCCTATATATGTTGAAGCCCAATTTGACCACACGTGCTCCACGTCACCCATTTTGTGTTTTCTGCGTGTTAGGCTTGAAATTCACCACATGAGGGAGCGTATTTAGAGTGAATCCTCATCGAGTAGAGAAGAGACTTTGCAATGGTTTATAACGAGTTGAACTATCGCTAGTTAATTAGTTGTATAGTGGAACCTCAACTTCATTCAGAGATAACATCTTTGCAATAGCTTTAACTTCAACTTCATTCAGTTTTACATGACAGATCAACTAGGTATGCTAAGGTCGATGTTTCATTTTGTTTGAGAGATGGTACGCAATGCAAGGACTTGGTTCTTCACCATGTTTCTAGTTCTGAACAAGTTGCTGATAATATGAAAAAAGAATTGCTGCAGAGTATTATTAACAGACATAATTAATTAGTTATGACTAGTGAGAGTCGTAATTATTTAGCTTGTGATTAGTTGGTTACATTGTTTTTTTTTTGTCAAATAGTTGGTTACATTGTTGAGTTGTGTGCAGTTGTCACGATTAGTTATGATTATAGTAAGAGTCAGTTGTAATTAGTTAGCTTATGATTATAGTTAGTCTAATTAACTATTACAACAGTTTATTTGCTAAAGCTTATATACTACAATATTGTAATGATTTCCTACTCATTCAATAAACTAGAGAATTCATTGTTTTCAAGCTCTGTTATTGTCTTTCATGGAGAATTCTGAGCTTCCACACGTTATGTTCTTAGAAGTTACAGGGTGCACGCAAGTTGGAGGAAGCAAAGTGTGAAAAGAATATTTGTGTGATATATACATATTACAACCATCAGTCACTTGTCCCTTATTTTTTTTAACCAACTCAATATATACATCTAAGCCACTAAGAGCCGGATGGCATTGAGTCTCGTGGTCAACTGACAACGAATATTACACCTAATCAATTCTGAATCTCTGATTAGAATGCCAAGTCATATATATTCATGATCAAATGATATTGTTGAAACGTTAATTGAAAACAATTATAAAACAAATACTAAGTTAAGTGACCGTTATTAATGTAATTAGCTAGAAACGATATCAAACTACTATTAAATAGCACGACGCTATTCAACAATAACATTACAAGAGGCCAAGCCACTTTTTGGATACTGTTCTTACATTGCATCGAAAGCTAGTTTTGTCAACCACAAAACTAAAAGAGTAATTGAAAACAATATACGACCAACATGCAGTCCAAGACAAGATCACAAGTGCGCACACAGTTTTTTATCTTTCCAAATTCTCATATTTGAGTTTTGAAATGGCGGAGTCTAAGTCTCCAAGACTTGGAACATTTTTTTTTTCACTAACGCACACAACTGAAAAGTTATATATTTAAATTCAGATTTTGGCTTAAAATTGGCAAGAAAGTGAATTGGAGCTGTGGTTTTCGGGTGCATCGAAGCAGCTCTAATATCTTCTGCAAAATCTAGGATTTATATCGACTCTTTTTTTTTATTAATACATTTGATATTATTTATACTAAGGGATAGGGGAGTAGATTAAACCTCACCATGGGCTAGCCATAATAATTTGGTTCGAATTCCCCTTTGACGAGAATTAAACCTAAGACCTCTCACTTACAAGTGAAGAGGAATACCATCAGACTGCAGTACTAAGTGGCATCTGCAGTACTAAGTGGCATATCGATCCTTCTTTTAAGCGGAGGTTTATTTGGTCTTGAAATAACGTAACGCAGCTCCAAGATTATAGAGTAAACTAACAGGTATACAAATGATTGATCAACGTATAAAGTCAAAGAAAAGTATCTCTTTGATTCTTTATTTAATTACCATAATTTTCGGGTCATCCACGTTTTTGTCAAAGTAAACTCTCTCTTATAGTCGAAAGGTGAGATATATATATATATATATGTATGTATGTATGTATGTATCGATCATTAATAAGTTGATTGACTTAGCACTTGTTTGGTGATTACTTGGAAATGTGGCTTATATTAAAGTAAACGGTGACACATTCAGAGAGTGCATGGTTATAAAAACCCTAGCTGCACTCATTTTTCAGTATCAGCTGAAGTAGTAGATCAGATGGCACAACAAGGAACAGCATTCGCTAGGGTTGCCTCTCTAATATTGAGGGTCATTACCTTCGTTCTCTTGCTCATAGCACTCATTGTGCTTGCTACAAATAGCATAGGATCTAGTGAGGATGACACCAAAACTACTTTTCACGACTTCTATGCCTACAGGTAAGCGACGATCATCATCGATCAGCATAACTTTCTTGTTTAATTATAATTTGTACACTTAATTAATTCTCTTTCAAGAAATTAACTCTATGTTTGACTTGTGAAATTGATTCAGATACATGCTTTCTGCAATTGTCATTGGTGCAGCATATAGCCTCTTTCAACTTATATTCTCAATCTGTAATCTCCTAGGCGGAGGGGATGGCTGGCCCCTGCTTGACTTCTTCGGCGACAAGGTACATCTTTCTTTTTGTTTTTAATCGTTGGCTAAGACAAAGTTTTACTTAAAAGGATACCATCATGACACGAAATAACACGACACAAACCTCAGGGCGTTCGTATGAACAACACAAGTTAATATTCTGTCCAATCTAATGAGTTGAACTGAATGGATGGGAGAGTTAAATCAATCGAGTTGGAAAATATAATATCAGTATTGTTTTGTGTATCAAAATCAAAAGATATGATTAAATTGAAACTTAAAGCAAAAAACCGGCCTATCTCACTTAGCTAGGCCTTAGCTAGGCCTTAGGTCCAAATAGACAAAACAAAGTGGAAGAACAAAGCCTTAATTAAACATGGGCACAAGTTTGCAAACCTAGGTTTGATTAGACTAGCGTGCTTCCCTCCTCTACATATAAGTTTGAATCTCTCTCTTCATAGTTTAGAAGTAGATTAGAATATCTTTTTTTTTTCATAAAAAATAAAACATGGGCACAGGAGACTTGCAACTTGTTAAGAATCTATTAAGATAATAGGTATGACACGTAAACGACATGAACACGACCCGTTTTTCTTATCGGGTTTTTAACGGACACGACCCGTTAAGATAACGGATTTGACACGAAACCACCATTTACGATAATGAGTATTACACGAAAACAACACAAACACGACACGATCACCAGGTCTACACAGGACCCAGGTTCCTCGTGGCATTAACTGCCTTATCATTCTAATCGCAGCACTAATTGCTTTGGATTAAAATCTATATATATTATTGTGGATCTAACCAAAAATCTTTATGGAGATGCAGTTGATATCATACTTGCTAGCCACTGGTGCTGCTGCAGGGTTTGGTCTAACTGTAGACTTGAAGAGGGACATGGACGCAGCTGAAATAGACATGCTCAGCTTTGATAATAAGGCCTTTGCATCATCTAGCCTCCTTCTCCTTGCATTTGTTACCACTGCCATATTATCTATTATCTCTGCCTTTGCTCTCCCAAAGAGAATTTGATTTGCTCCCCAAAGTGAAAACCATTGATGATTTCCCAAGAAAATATCTTTTCTTTCTTGTTATTTTATATTTATTTTTGGATTGTGGGATTTAATTAAGAGTGTAATTTACTTGCATCTATTGGCTTGATCTTTAAATATATAGTCGTCTTTCTCAGAACATTGAAGTTGTAAAATAGCAATTGGCGATTAATTGATCTTTTTTACACTCTGCTCTAATTCCTTTATTATTACATCATGTACCATCAAATTTCAATAGAAACTTCAAATAATTAATGGAAGACGATAATAAATGGAAGCTTACATAACCAAGTCCAAAATTTCAAGAGAAACTTCATTTTTTCCTTCTTTTGCTATTGAATTTTCAGGTGAGGAGAGATTCTACCTTATCATCGAGAATATACATTTATTGACATTCAAGATTTTTCCAAATGGCATATGGAGAGTACAAAGCCCATGATTGGGTACATGTACCCATTTGGAATATATATAATATATATACATGATGCATCCTATAATGACTTGAGTATTTTCTTTATAGTCAATTGGTCATGTAATCATAAAGCAAATTAGATTGTTTGTATATTTTAATAGGTCAAACTTCAATGGTACGTACCATTGAATAATATTGTTGAATGATTTAAGGCAAATTAATGGGTCAAACTTCATTTAAGGCCCACCTCAAATTAATGTAAAATCATTCAATGGCTAGACCATTAAATGGTATGTACCACCCAAAATTTTTCCCATCTTAGTAAGGCTCAAAATTACATTACACTGGTCAGGTTTACGCTCAAGAAATCTATAGGTTATAGGCAGTGATTTTCGTACTAATGGTTTTTTCTTCTGCACTTCTATTTTTGTTTTTCTCAATTAATTCTCCTTTAACTTATTTAATTCAAAAATTAAAAAAATGAGATGACTGTATAGAGAGAAAAGAGAGTACAAATGACTTACCTAGGTTATTGATATTGTTACGCACAGCAGACGATAAAAAGTCTATCCTATTGATACAATAGGAGAGTCAACGTGAGGAAAACGCAGAATCATCCCAAATCTTAATTTAGAACAGTTGTACTACTACTTGTTATTTGTTTACTCAAACATTCGGGTTGACATTTTGCTTTTCTTAGTGAAATGTCTCAGTACGTACTTTAAATATCGTAAAGTTTGATCATTAGCCACTAGTTGCCAAATGGGTTTCTGGTGCAAACAAGATTTAGAACATTATCATTTTGTCTCATAACTAAACTTTTGACACGTTAATTCAGTGCTACTTGCCGATTCACTCTTATGGGCTTGAAGCCTAGAGACCTCAAAAGTCATTATGAAGGGGTGTCATCAACTTCATTCTTCTAATGGAATTATAAAGTTTTTGTTTACACTAAAAATATTTACTGGACCAAAAATCTTGTTATAGTAATGATTTGGGTCTCAAGAAAAAGGGCCCAACCCAGTTCAGTAAGTAAAAAGAAAGAAAGCCTACATTTTCTTTCTCCACCATTAGCATTATATGCAAAAGCACTCGGCATTTTGGAGGGAAATATTCTATAGGTAAAAACTCTCTCAGCGGGAGTAGGTTGATCAGAGATACTATCAATACTTTCCGAACCAAACCTTACCTCGCAGAGTATTCAAGACAGTCACAGGTGCAACTTGACAGCTACTGTGTAGACTCTAATTGGTCTATACAAACAAAGAAAGAGTTCAAGCACAAGGACACTTAAACAATAAAAAAAACAGAACTCTTAAGTTCAGAAGACAACTTACTGAAGAAACCCCTCAACACTCTTTCAACCTACAGATCATTTAGTTTTATTTCAACAGGATAAAACTCTTTATCTGTGATCATCTCATTCACACTACTTGTGTAGTTTGTGACTTTGAGATCAAGGATTAGAATTCTAGGATCATACCTCCTAAAATCTTTAAGGAATAGTGAATTAACTCTGCAATCAAATATCTTCCATATGGTAGTATCGATTTACCAATCTTAGGCCAGCGTGTCTTTGATTATTTTCCTTTACAAGGAAGCAGCATCAGGACCATTCCAATGGATCTATATCCAATCCGATGGGAGTCTTACCAATTACACCTGACCTTTATATGTAGGATTGTTGTACTTTTATCTATATAAAATCTTTTAATATCAGTCTTTACCTTATGTCTTTACATATCAGTCTTTATTTTCTGTATTTACTTTCTGTCTTCATTTTTTGTATTTACTTTCTGTCTTCATTTTCTGTCTTTAATTTCTATCTTTCAATATTAGTCTTTACTTTTCTCATGAATGCGTAAAAGTGGAGTGTTTTGTCTATAACCAGTTTATAACAAATCTCACCTTAGCAGTCTCTGGTATAAACATCGAGAGACAATTAAAAGTCCTTAACAAGTAAGGCATTAAAAAGAACCTAACGAAGAGACTATCCGATAAGCCCCAATCCTTTGAAAGAAAGTTATATTACTTGTGGTGCAAGTATCTAATACGTTTATAACATAATTTAGTCTGATCTAACAACATATCATTCTGTTGGCAGAAGCCAATAGTGGCACGTCTGACAATACACCAACATAAAGGCCTCATGAGAAATCCTCCAAAGGAATAAAAGTGAAGCCTGCTGAAATTCTAGTAGCGAGACGGTGATATCTTGCGAATAGCCAACGTATGTTCCTTACCTGTGTTCCACAAAAAGGCATCGAACAGTTTTGACTCGAAGGTTTTTAACCGTAAATAATTAAGCAGATAAATGATGAATTAGTGCATATTAAAAATCAGTACAAGCAAACAAGGAGCTCTTGTTTATTTGCATAGTTGCCAATTTGACATCACTTCCGGGTCAACTGAGCAATTTTTTTTTTCGAAGTAAATAGGGAAATTGACTTGGTACTTGGTTTGTATGTAAAACCCTAGCTAGTAGTTGCATCCATTTTGCAGCATAGCTATAGCTTGGTTGTGGCAGGACTAGCTAAACAGAAGAAGATGGCAGAAACAGTGGGTCTTTGGATGTATTATTGGGGTTTAAATGGGTCACAAAGTCGAAATCTTCCATAGGTTCGAGCTTCTTTATGATTGACTTTGAGTTTGTGTTGCTACAAGATATCAATCTATGCCCCCATCACCCATAGCTATGGGTTGCTGAAAGCATATCAAATGCCGAATTTTATGGGTTGCGGCAAGCTAGAATATGGAATCCGGCTCATTGCCTCTGCTGGTGAGCGCAAGGTCGAATCAGAGCGGTCAAGGCTCGCTTCAACGACTCGCCCTTGATTTCACCGATTCAATCCAACAATGAAATAATGATGATATCGATGCCATAGCGAATAGCTACCGATGCCTCACACACATTGCTATAAATCTGTTATATACTATAACAATGGATCATTCGATTCCATAACGATTAGCTTCAGTTGCTGTAGGTGTATTATATACGAAGGCTATTGTTTGTCATTTGAAGTGCTTTTTGATCCTTTTGACATTTTTTTTGTTCTGATCATTTTGGCCAAATTCTAAAAAAAAATTAGTGGGAACAAAAGTTATTTCCAAGTTTACAAGCCACTAGCACCTTAAACTTGGGGTAGTGGTGCTATAATTAAGCAACCTAATAACCATTATCTTGGAACATGGAGAAAATAAAAGGCCAATTTTCTCACCAACACATACAAGAAATATAAAGGCATGGCATTATTCTATATATTTAATGAACGAACACTTGTTGGAAAAATTTGAGTCTAATTGTTATACTAATCACATTAAAATTTAGTAAATTATCATGCAAGTAAATACAAAATGCAATGCATACTCATAAGCAAACACAATGTAGCACATGAAATTGGATTAGAAAAACCTGAAAATAACAATCGAGTCAAGAACTTGGTTCTGTCGCCTTAAGACAATTGACGCCCCAATATAATGCCCATGGTTGATTGGCGTTTGTCTCTCAGGATACAAAGACCACGTCCTTACGATAGTAGCACTCCAAGTCATAAGGCCCTAGTGAACTACGATTGTATTGAACTCTCTCAAAGACTCACTTATTAATCTCTAAGTATGAAACGACTCACTTGAACATGGATGACTCTACTAATTAATTCACTTATGACTCAATATGATGAGGCTTTTATATAGATGTAGAAGTGACTCTTCAGAATAATTGTGTCATTTCTTGAAGAGTCAATAGTTGCATCTCTTCCATCAAAAGGCAAAGGTTGCACCCTTTCTCTTTAATTAATTGAACAATCACAACCTTATATTCATAAATAGTCACAACTCATCAAATATAATATAATTTCCATTCACATAAAATAATTTAATTCATTTCAAATTAAATTTTCCAATAATCCCTCTCATGAATGGAAATTGGCTCAACAGTATGCAACTGACAATGCATGCATACACTTGAGAGATTAATTAAAGAAAGATAATGCATTGGGTATAGGTGGCTTTGGGCTTTGAACCTTCCTTAGTGAATTACTATCGGATTTACTAGCTAATCAGTGAACGTGATGTCTTGAACTGTTAAGCCGTTTTTGTAAACCAAGACAATAGTGAACACATAATATCTTTCTAGACACCTCATGGTTCTTAGTTGTGTTCATTTTGGCCCTGAATAATTTATGGTTTCTCATGAGTGCTTTAGAGAATAAGCCTTTCAGAAAATTCTCATAGGAACGACCCCATTCCTCACTCAAGATACTTCCCATTAAGAGTATCCTGCAATACTCCACTTGGACTTCTAAGTATTCCAAGCTATAGGAATCATTAAAAGCATAACTTAATCTCAATGGCAGAGAACACTGTTATCATCACGGAATGGGTAGTGGAGAGTATATCTCCCCAATGCTACTCCGAGTTATCATAATTTAGTTGTCCCTTTTGAACCTAGATTTTGTATCTCTAGTCAACTAGGTTGGGTTTTCACTATGATGACTCTTAATTACGGGCTTTTAATCATTCCTCTCGATGATACAACATACTCTCTAGTCAAACTTTTATAATTGGTACCACTAGATTGATGACTATCTCTTATGGTGCGCACATCCATCTTATAAAATTATATTTGATTTGAGAGTAGTTGTTTTCCAATGTATGTCCTCTAAATATGTGTTCAAACTTATTAAGTAATTTGCTAACACAGTACTCCCCCACATTTAAAGTATTTGTAGAAATGTCTCTAACTTTTCCATACCTTAAACATTACATTAAGAGATAACTACAATGTTTAGTGAATACTACAATGTTTAGTGAATCACTATTTATTTCTCTTTCTAGAAGCAAATTACTTTTCCTTTTTTCTTAAGTTCACGCACTGTGGTTTCTTTAAAACGCTATCAATAAATTATTTAAGACGAATATAACTCTTCCAAAATGAGTTCAAACTAACCATGATTAACATGGATGAAAAATACTTCAGTTAATATCCTACATGATACCCAACAACACACATGGCAAAATCACGCAGTAATTGTTATCCATGGATCGATTACACATGTAATATCCAACATTTCTTGTAACAATTTATGTTTGGATGTGTTGCCAATTAACATCCTTTCCAATTAAATAAAGCCATGCATCTTTAATTTATGCAACTCAAAAGGCACCCATTTACGTCTTTGGCATGAAGACACGATATGCAAATCCTCCATGGTAAATATTAATTTACTCTGAGAATCCGCATCAAATTATTATTTGCATAAACATGCAAACAAGAACCAAACTGGTAGGTATATCACAAAGTGATAAATTTTCTTCCAACCGTTTGTTTAGGAAGCAATAGAGATGCAATTCTTTGCAATTTCAGCAACTGTCATATATATAATGGCTTCTCACGTATAAAACAATGCCAACAATGCCACTCACGCGGCACCATCTCTGTAAGCACTCGGTTACAATCTGGAATATGGACCATACGAAGTGATCATGCCTTTTCGTCAAATTTCAGAACCTCATTCATGCCCTTCTGTCCACTATTAAGAATTCACATGCATGTTTCTGCACTTTGAAAATGCAAGTGATGTATCCTGTGATACACCTATTCATTTTTCTCATGCCTTTTCCAAACAGTTATATTTAGTTCCAAAACAGAGATTTAAATCAATCATATTACTTTTAATCTTTCTGCTGTCAGTTATTATAAATACATATGCAAGAAGGCAAATACGAAACATGTATGTCAACGTCAGTTTCTTACTCAAAGAAACCACAGATTAATTGTACTAATGTCTGTACGACACACAAAACTGTCACCGTATGGTGCAACTAAATGCACTGGTTGGAGTCACATACACAAAGTATGCACTTCTCAAACAATTTATACACCATATGAAAATTGCAGTAGGACAGATTTCAAATGCATCTATCAATATAAAAACTAATGTATCACGAAAACAATCCAGTTTCTCAAACCAAACTTATAAACCAATTATAGCAAATAAACCAATAAATTGTCTTAAGATTGTTGGAAAAATTGGGTCTAATTGCTATATTAATCACATATAAAATTGGTAAATTATCATGCAAGTAAATACAAAATGTAATGCATACTCATAAGCAAACACAATGTTAATGCACATGAAATTGGATTAGAAAAACCTGAAAATAACGGTCGAGTCAAAAACTTGGTTCTCTCTCCTTAAGACAATTTACGCCCCACTATAATGCTCATGGTTGATTGGCACTTGTCTGCCAGGATACAACGACCACGTCCTTTCGATAGTACGTGCACTCCAAGTCATAAGGCCCTAGTGAACCATGATTGTGTTAAACTCTCTCAAAGACTCACTTATTAATCTCTAAGTATGAAACGACTCACTTGAATATGAATGACTCTACTAATTAATTCACTTTTGACTCAATATGATGAGGCTTTTATATAGATGTAGAAGTGACTCTTCTGAATAGTTGTGTCATTTCTTGAAGAGTCAATAGTTGCATCTCTTCCATCAAAAGGCAAAGGTTGCACCCTTTCTCTTTAATTGAACAATCACAACCTTATATTCATAAATAGTCACAACTCATCAAATATAATTCCCATTCACATTAAATAATTTAATTCATTTTGAATTAAATTTTCCAACAACACTAACTTGAGCGTTTAAATGTTTTTTGTGGGTACCCCTCTTTCCTCATTTCTGGCAAAAATATGGTGTCCATAACTAAATTGGCTATATAAATGACACACTCTTTAATCTATTTGTACTAAGGAGTATGTCAACAATGCATTAAATTTTGTAAACTAGAGATTCGTTGTGTAAATACCCCTCTTTCCTCATTGGGGGCTATTGTTTTCTCTAGCGGTTCAATTGGGTAGAATATATACTCAAGGTACGTAGAGCCCATTCAGAAACCGCGTGAGTCCATTTGATTAAGAATGAAAATTTAGATGATCTTCAAGTGTTGCATACATGGCTTTGAAAAGCTGTCGTGAGCCAAAATACTTTGGCAGAAATTAATTCAAAATACTTAAACTTTTGGATTTTGCAACCTAATTAATTTCAATTTATAGTTTATAATTTACACAACTGAACTCAAACGTTACGCATGGATCACATCATACCATAACCACCAATCAGTAGCTGCCGCCATGTGATATTTACCAGAAATAATGATAAATTTTCAACAAATTATGCTAAAATACTGGGCAGTCCACCTCCACCAACACAGAGCCAAAACTTTGTTTAAGTCAACCCCACAAGAAAGTTAATTAAGCTAATGACGCAGGAAAATTACAGCTGTTTAATTGTATCTTTTCTGCTGCCATTTTACTTTTGTCCGGCGTTAGCTACTATGAAACTGAGTTGAATCAATACCCAAAAAAAAGAGAGAATGAAACAAAAAACACCAAATCCTATTGGTTTACTTTGATATTGGCCAAATGAAAACAACAATATGGGCATGCCCTATGCAGGGTCTTGAGTTGTTAAGTAAGTTGACTATAAAAGGCCAGCTCCATTAGAGATTAATTAAGATACTAAATTACTTTACTAATTTTAGTTGTGTTTAATTTAGTAACAAATTAAAGATGGAATCACAAACACAAACACCAACACTCCTTCCTACCAGAGCTTCCCAATTTGCCATTCTTGGGCTGAGGGTCCTCACCTCCATTTTTCTAGTTATGTCACTCGTCATCCTCGTCTCCAATGTTTTGTCTGGAGACAGGGATCACAAAGTACACTTTTATGATTATGTGCCATACCGGTATGCATACATTTCTAGCAATTAATTTAATTTATAGTCCAATGTATGAAACAAGTTAGTATATTTTAGGATCCGTTTGAGAATGTTTTTCTAAGAAGCAATTCTGCTCATAGATGTTTTTATTGAAAACCTTGAAAAATACCTATTATCCATAATCACTTTTAAATTTTTCTCCCAAATTTTCAAAACTGATTTAGAAGTCTTTGACAACTTCCTTAATTTTTCTCTCTCTTTATATTAGTATTTAGTTTTTCAAACTAATCATACTTTTTCTTTTCATTTGTGCTGTGATTAATTGCAGATACATGGCTGCCGCAATCGTTATTGGAATTGCATATTCAGTCTTCCAAACTGGAGTTGCAGTTATCCGCTTAAGAAGAGAAAATCATGGGAGCATCTTACTCGAGTTCTATGGTGACAAGGTACATATAATGGAAAACGTTTGCGCAAATTCCAATTTAGTTGTATTGACGTACTTGACGGAATTAACTTAGCTCCTCAATGAAGAATGAAAAGTTCATCCTCAATTCACTACATGATCGATTCAAGGAATTTTATATTTATGATCGGAACCGTTCATATTATAAATCACTATGTAAAGTTTATCTGTATAAAAAATCAATTAAATATGAGATCGTTTAGTCATCGAACTATATAAAAATAGATGGAGGAATTCGGTAAAAGAATTATAAACCGTCTATCTATTTAGTACAATTTATTGACCAAACAATCTTAATTTTAATTGATTTTTTGTACATATGATCTTTACATAATGATTTATAATACAAACGGTTCCGATCATAAGCACGAAGTTCTGTAAATAAGAAATTAAGTGAATTTAGGAGGAACTACTCCTCAATCTTGAAGAGCCAAGTCCTTCTCGCTCTTGACGATCAAATTTTTATATTTTCAGATAAAAAATATTAGTTCTTCCTCTTGAAATTTTTGGTTCCGCCCTTGCATATAAGTCATTGCTGATACTAATAGTGAGTGGAAGCTCTTTGAATGTGGGAGTAACAGTAAGTCAAACTAACTTGTGCAGGTTATATCAAATGTATTAGCTACTGGATCTGTTGCAGGATTTGTTATGACCGCACAACTGCAGAAAGTATGGGCCGCCTACCTAAGTAATCACGATGTCCTCAAATATATCAAGCGGTCACATGCAGCAGATACACTTGTCTTCCTTGCCTTCGTCTGCACTTTCATATTATCCGTCCTCTCTTCGTATGCACTCCCCAAGAAGGTTTACTATAACTAGATTTTGCAGCATCATCATGACATCATCAGCAGCTGTCCAACATTTGAGTGTCTTACCTTTTATTTTATTTTCTCCCACTTCTATGTGTGTAAATCATGATCTCTAGCTAATTAATTAAAAGTGATGTTAGTTTCTCTAAGAGTTGGTTTCATCACATGAAAATTTTGAAGGGATATGATGATTGGTAATTTATATATATATCTTCATTTTGTAGTACTATTCTTTGAAAATGTTTTTGAAACCAATTCTTAGTAAAAATGCAAGTGAATTCTAGAAAAGCATCTAAAGTGCTTCCTACAGGAAGCACATAACTGGTGCTTCTTGCAGGAAGCACTTCAAGTGCTTTTGAAACCTAAAAACGTTTTCTCTAAAAGCGCTTTCAATCATTTTAAAAACACTTCCAAACGAGTTCTATGTTGGGATGTTATATGAGCTCTTAGCTGGGCACACTTTTCCTTACAAACTAGTTTTTAGGAGCAAATTATATCGATGAACTCATACCAACATGGTTTGCAAGCACTTTACCTTTTGTATTTATTTCTTTTATAGGAATTTCGTTTTGTATTTTATTTTTATGTTCATGCCTTTCTAGTCACACTCAATTTTTATCTCTTGACACCCAGCAAATTAATGAATTTTTTGTTTTCAATTTTGCCGTCTAATGAAAAAGACAAAAAGGGTCAACTAATATTTCAAAAAAGAAAAAAAAAAGCTCACGCCAAACCCTCACACATCTCACCCAAGATTCACATCCAAACTCGAAATTCTTCACACGTTCAGTATGTTGCAGCAGAATTGGGTGTTGCTCAGATGGAGACTTAGGGCTGGTGGGTGTGTTCTCACTAAATATTGTTAGAGTTTCTTTGTACTTGTGGATTTAGGTTTACTAAAATCAATTTATTTCATCACGGAGAATATATATATATTTTTTTACTAAGAGAATTTTATTAATAAAAAAGAAATATGTCAAGGGGACATGCCAAATCCTGACCAGGAAAGAATTCATAAAAAGCAAGTCAAAACCACTTCTAGCAAAACCTATAACAAGGAAGCTGAAAAAGGTTATGAGAATAAGCAGTTGCAAAACAAGGAGGGCATGAATCCCACCAATGAACACTGGGGTGATCAACACCATAATTGGCCAAACAATCATCAACTTGATTACCCTCCCTAAAAATATGAGAAATCTGAACCTGCATGGAGGATAACAAAACTCGACAGTGATGCCAACTAACCAAAAGCCTCCAAGGGACCGATGTCAAAGAAAGCGAAGATGAAGAAAGAAGGTGAACAACCAGTGAGGAATCACACTCAATCCATAATGAATGCCACCTCTATCCCAACATAAAGATACAACATGAATAACCGCATGTAGTTCGGTGTCCAAAGAAGAGGCCAGACCTATTGAACCAGCAAAACAACCAAGAGAATGACCGGTAAAATCCCGTAAAGATACCACCAAATGCAATAAAAATTATGATAAAATCCCTAAATACTTTGTTCAACAAAGATTAGACATACTTTGGTGGTGCATTCTGGTCATTCCTATTCCCACTCGACTTCTCTTTCCCTACGCTACTGTGCAATAAAACACACAAGCAAAAGAGTCTCCCAAAGCACTCTTTGATATTCGACCTCTCTGTGATCACTTTCTTCTTTCTAATATACTTTTTCCAGATTAATTTTAAGTTGAGAACGAGTAGTGAAAAAGAAAGCCATGCAATCGGGATTGATCTGGGGACACTGTATTCGTGCGTAGCAGTATGGCAACAAGATCATGTAGAAATCATAGTGAACGATCAGGGCAACTGAACCACTCCATCTTATGTTGCTTTCACTGATATCGAACGGTTGGTAGGTGATGCAACATTTAACCAGATCATCAGAAACCCTACAAACTCAATATTTGGTAAGGTTATTTTAACACATTTTCTCAAATCCACGTATGTATATGCCAAATATGAAATTGAAATTTAATTTTCATAGAGGTCATTTAATAGCCATTTCGTTTTCAGTTTTTAGTTTTCAGTAATGAAAACGAAATAATTTTCAAACACCCCCTTAAGGTTGCGATAGGTTTTTTCTTGTTTCTCAATTAAATCCATCATCTATAATTACTTTGAGGCTCCAAGCGTTTCTTTCAATCTATTTTTTCTTTGTTTTCTCTTCCCCAGTACTTTCATTGGCTGTACATTTGATTTTCTGAAGCCGAGCCTTTTTATTGAAATTTCTACTAACTCTGATTTTGGTCCTGGTAATGAGTGTTTAAGGCTACTGCTCAATTATTTCACGTACCTAAATGGAATAATTTAGTAGAAATGCTATAATTTAGTTAAATAGATAATTAAGAGAGTATAAACTAAATGGATTAATTTAGTGATAAAACTGTTATCAATTTTTTCTCTGTACTTCTTATTTCTCCAGGCAAGTATGTTCTACACTAAATTCATTTAAACTATGGTGAGGTTCTATCGAACTCGGGTGCATAGAAGAGACCACATTGCTTTAGCCAACTTGACTAAGCCTAAGTCTTGCTCTTTAGACAAGCATCTTTGGTGTATATATGCCACTCCTTAATTCATAAGGATGTTCCTCTACTTTTCCTTTGTTGGATTCAGTTTCTAAAGTTTGCTTAACATACAGATGCAAAGAGGCTGATTGGTAGAAGATTTAGCAACAAATGTGTTCAAAATGATATGAAGTTGTGGCCATTCAAGGTCATTGGAGGTCCTGGAGACAATGTTGGATTTTGTAGTATGATAGAGTATACACACAAAGATTCTACAAGAGATATATGCAAGATTTGGATGAAAATGAAGAAGAGAAGAACAAGCTTAATTTTGTAAAATGAGTATTTAGACAGGAAAAAAAAAAAAAAAAAAAAAAAAAAAACCAGAGAGTTGGTCCTTTCTTAGTTGATTTCGACCGAGAGATACTTTTTCTCTTTTACTCTGTTACACACACAAATCCTCTGTCCAGCACTCCAACTGAAGTAGGAAGACTAAACAAGGCAACCAGCCACAAAGTCAAAAAACTAACGTGGCTTTCACTATGCCGCAACAAAAATGCATACTAAAAATACATTAAAAAGGATGCCAATTTGTCATAATAACAACTGAACATTAATACTAATTTAACAGACAAGCCCATGATTTTGGTTACCCACAAGGGTGAAGAGAAACAGTTTGCTGCTGAAGAAATATCATCCATAGTTTTGGCAAAGATGCGGGAGATTGATGAGGCCTACCTCGGCTCAACAGTGAAGGATGCAGTTATCGCCGTCCCCGCTTACTTCAATGACTCACAGCGTCAGGCTACAAAAAATGCAGGTGCCATTGCAGGCCTAAATGTGATGCGTATTTTAAATGAACCAACTGCCGCAGCCATTGGCTGTGGGCTAGACAAGAAGGTCGGTAGGTCATTTCTCGGTCTAAAGGTTGGTAGGCATAGCAAGAGAAATGTAATGATATTTGATTTGGGCTGTGGTACTTTAGATGTGTCTCTACTTAGGTGACAATGTCTTTGAAGTGAAGACTACTTCTGGAAACACTCGCCTTGGTGGTGAAGACTTGGATCACAGAATGGTGAATTACTGTGTTGAGAAATTCAAGAGGAAACATAATTTGGACGTTAGTGGAAACCCTAGAGCTCTGAGGAGGCTGAAAAATGAATGTGAGAAGGCAAAGAGGAGACTTTCATTTATGTCTGCGACCGATATTGAAATCGACGGTTTGTTTCAGGGTATTGATTTCTATACAGTTATTACCCGTGCCAAATTTGAACAGCTAAACACGGATTTTTTCAACAAGTGCATGGAGCCTGTGAAAATGTGTTTGAGGGATACTAAGATGGAGATCAGCAGCGTCGATGATGTTGTTCTTGCTGGGGGATCTTCTAGAATTCCAATGGTGCATTAGCTGTTACAGGACGTGTTCGAGGGGAAGGAGTTGTGCAAGGGCATCAATCCGGATGAGGCGGTGGAAGCCGCCATCTTGAGTGGGAATAGAAATAGGAAGCTTCAATCCTTCATTCTGTCGGATGTCACCCCTCTGTCCCTTGGTGTGGAGACTGAGCGGACCGACAATTTCATGTGTGTTATGATCCCAAGAAACACCAAAATTCCCATAAAAAGGAACACAAATTTCACTACTTTGCGTGATAACCAAGATTTGGTTCAAATCAACATATACGAGGGCGAGAGTTCATCAACCTTGAACAATAATCTGTTGGGTGAGTTTATAATCTCCGTGGCATTCCTCTAGCTCCGGCGGGTGTTCCCAGAATCAATGAATGCTTTGAAATTGATGCCGATGATATCCTGAGCGTCACCGCTGAGGACCTGTCCACCGGTCAGAAAAAAAAGGATTACAATCTCTGTTTACACTAAAAATAAAAATTGGGTCTGACTTAAAGACCCAATACTTGAATTTGTGAGGTTTAAACCCTTTTGGGCTTTTTCTTTACAAAACGGATTGAAGACCCAAATAACCTTTGACTTGTCAAAGTGGCCACAACGCCAGTTCACACTGATGGAATTGCATTTAATACGAGGATGTCTGCTTTGTTGCTCAAGGTAGAGGATCTTTAAATTTAAGCAAAACCAACGCCTGGGTTTACCAAATCTTGGATGAAATTTCAGATATTTTGGTAATTCTTTCTTTCCAAACACTTACTTTCTAGAAAGTAATTACCAAGTCGGTTCTAAGTTGCTACACAGTACACATTCAAAGAAAAAGGACGAAGTCTATAAATACAAATGAAGGACTTAGAGCCAAAGACACTCAAATCAATCAACAAAACATATAACAAGCTTTCAAACCAAAACTCTCTGCCTTTACTTGTTTCGTTTACATTGCCTTTGCAACAAGTGAACTTGAAACCAAGAACTTTGAACTTTAGGATCGTATCCTCAAAATTAAGCTCTAAGGCCAGTAATAAATAGATGTGCTACCATAAACCTTTTGCGTAGTATTGATTTATCAACCACAAGACAATTTGCCTTTGGTTGTAACCCTTTACAAGGAAGCAGCTTTGAATCAATCTGACGGCCTTGAAACCAATCCGATAGGTGTTCTTGATAGCAACTTTACCACACTCAAATTTTAGGCAAAAATCACTTAAAAATACTTGCAAGAGTACAAGGTTATCGTAGTATAGCAACTCAAGCAAGGTCGTTTCCACAGAGACTGATATAAATAACTTGTATTTAGAACCGATTCTTAATTAATTATTTAATACAAAAAGATAGAAATTTGTGATCATGAACTTAAAATAAAAATAAATGAAAATTCGCTGGAATTTAAATAATTAAAAAAAATAAAGCTCGTTAAGAATTATCATAAAACAAAAATAAGAAACACTATAGTTCAGCCATCACCAATAACAATCCCATATAGTTCTACCAATTACTTATGAATTACACATGCACTTTGAAGGTTAGGTTTTTCTATTGCATATTCTACTAGTGATATTCTAGCTAGAACGTATATCTAACATGCAACCCGTCTGTGATATTCAGATCAAATATGAACATGCAAGACTCATTAAGTTTTGTGAAAACCTTTTGAAAAACCATGCAACCCTTAAGAGCGTGATATTTGCCTTAACTGAACTTACAATTATCAATCACAAAAGCCTTAGCCAATTTAAGGGTGATAAAACATAAATTGCATCCAATTACTTGTCTACACATCCTAATGGTGATCAAGCATTAAGATAAATAGATAGTTTAAACCAGTGATTGACAATTCAAAGTAGCATGCATAATATCATAAGCAATTGAAAATAAATTACATATTCATGTTAAAGGTTCAAGGCCTCACCCTAGAAAAAGAATTAGTTACGCATAATCATAATTGAAATCATAAAATAAATTGATAAAAGTTTAGAAAACACCATTGTAGAAAAGTTGAGTCGAGTTCTCCACAAATTTAATCTCTAAATTCGTTCTCCCCCTAAACCCTAGAAAACTCCACTGTATATAATACTAAAAAAACCAAATCCTACTTAAAATGGGCTTCCCCAAAAATCAGGAAACAGAAATAAAATAAAATAAAATTACAGAATCCTTTCCCAACAAGGACTTGGACTGCTGCAGAAAATCCTTCTTTTGATCGACCAAATCAGCTCCTAATTAGGCTCATAATATGTCGCAGGAAAGCTAAAAACGTCCTCTACAACTTTGTAGAAGAAACCTCGGCCCAAAAACGTCATCTTGGATCATTTATATGCCAAATAAGCCCAAAACGTGAATCTGCCCGAATTATGCAATTCATCTTCAATTATTCTTCACGATCAAACGGCATAGAATTTAGGCTCGAAACTTTGACATAATCTTCTTAGCTCCAAAACTCCACAATTTGTCCATTTAACGCGCAAAGCCGATTTGATCCATCCTATAATAAAAACATATGCAGAAGTATCAAAATTCTCTAAAAAGCAAACACAAAAACTAACTTGGAATATCATAAAATATAATATAATATCGAATGATCAAATACCCCCCAAACTTAGCTTTTTGCTTGTCCTCAAGCAAAACAAGACAAAATAAAAACTAAAAACTAAAACAAAAACAAAAACCTAAAACAAATTCTCTTTTCAAGTTGCAATCCATATACAACGTTAAAAATTAGAACACCTCTTCAAAATTGGCGGCGCTTACTGGTTTCTTGATCTGACAACTCCAGATGCCATGTACGTTTTTCTAGTTTTGGCAGCAATGACATTCTTATTGACCGAAGTTTTTCAAATGGCATAGGCCTTGAAATTTCCAAATCAACGGCCTTGGCCTTCAATTTCCAAATCAACACGAAGAAAAGTTCATAGATCTACGGTATCAACCTTCAAATATAGCAATTAAGCAACGAAATTGCAGAGAACAACAAAACAGAAGGCACGGGATCCAAACTGGGTCGGGTTCTCTCACAAACCCGTCGAACTTGGTCATCGAAGATGACCACTGTTGCTCGGGGACGACAACAGGTCATCCTGGTCTGGGTATCGCTGCCTCATGGCCACTCGACTTCAGGTGAGGGTAGAGACGGAGAACGGCGCCATTGCAAAGAGAAGGAAACAGACCAAATAAACAGTGTCAGGGGTAAAATCGGAAACTCCGTAAGCTACTTTGTTTGGGCCAGCCTTATTTGGGCTGGTTTAATGTTGAACTTGCCTTAACCATTAAACAAAAGTTATTAGGGTGGTTTTGGTTAAGTTTCAAAATTTTTATGTCCTTTTTATTACTTTTCCCTTCTAATTACACCATAACTTTCTATTGGTAGGAGCTAGGGGTGGGCAAACAAACCGGCAACTCGAAAAACCAACCGAACCAAACCGTTTGGGTTGGTTTGGTTTGGGTTTATTTATTTATTTGTTCATTCGGTTTATAAAACCAAACCAAACCGAAATAATTAGTTTAGTATGCGGTTTTAGTTTTTACAAACTGTGGTTTAACTGAACCAAACCACTTAAAATATATAAAACATTAAATAATATATACATATATATAATAGTATATAAAAACACACACACACATATATAATATTATATATTTTACTAAACATCTTGAAGTTTTAGATTTTTAGTTGTGATATAAGATTAAGTATTTTGAAGTTTAGGGTTTCGTATGCGATTTTGATTGTAAATTTAAGTTACGGCGTTGATCGTTTGATTACGATTTTTATATAAATTGATAGATTTACAAATTTTTTATAATATTTACTTCTACATAGCTTTGAATTTTTTATTAACCAAACCAAATCAAACCACAACATTGGTGAACCGTTTACATCGGTTTTAAACTATTGTGGTTCGGTTGTGGTTTGGAATTTAGACAAACCGAAGCGTGCGGTTTGGTTCGTGATTTGGACCTAAAACCGAACCAACCCAAATCGCGCCCACCCTTAATAAGAGCCAATAGTAGCACGTCTGATTACATCCAACACAAAGATTCACCAAAGGTCTTCCAAGGCCAAAGAGTGAAGCTTGCAATCAATATAAGAAGCAAACCTTCACTGCGACCCAATTGTTTTTGTTTTACCCCGAACAATCTCCATTGACAGTCTACGCAAGGACTATTAAAAGAACTGAGAAGAAAAGATATTGTCTAATTTACTTTGATTTGCTAAATGCTTGAGTCACTTTGGGTTTCTTATGAGGTATCACTGGATGGAGTTTTCTACATAAATTCTATCCTTAATAAAAGAGGAAATTAAGATTATTGTGGCACTTTTGTAAATTCAAACCGTTTGCTTGCAACTAATCCATCGAACAAACACCCTCATGTAATTTCACAGTGATTTTGAGTGATATGGGGCTACAAATTCATATTTAACACATGTTACACATCATGAAGACGACGGTAAACGGTCTTGTATTTAAAACCGTACGTCGTTCCATCACTTACAACAATTTTTAAAAATTGGATTCTTCGTCGTTCTTATTGTTATTGTGAGGCAATTTTATGTTCTAAAACGTCGTTTCTAGTATTATTGGACTACAATTTGAAGAGTGAAACCTCGTTCAATGTATTATGAGACAACGATTTATAGTATCTACTATCGTGCCTAGAGTTACCAGACGGCGAGTTTTCAAAATGAGTAATGCTAGGGATATCACATATTTATACCACATTGATGTATCATCTCATATGACAAATGATGCATACAATTAACATCTAATAAATTCCTTCGTTAATTAGCTTGGCATGTACACATCAATTCATTTATCACATCATATAATACATGTGGTATAAAAATATAATCTTTCGAGCATTTTGGTCTAAAAAGATTGAAGAGCTATGACAGTAGAACCCTTTTGAGAACCAAAAAGTATTTTTCACATAAATTAGGATTTGATTATATTTCCGCGAAAGAAAATCCAATAAAAATCTCACACAGAAAAAGAGGTTTTTTTTTGTTTTTGCAAAGAGGTTTCTTTTCTTTCTTTTTTGTTCATTTTTCAGGGCGCCAAAGTGAAAGGGTAAACCAAAGATAAAGCGGGAGAAAATAAACCTTTGACTACACTCTGTTTCCAGAATCCCAAATCCCAAATAGAGAGTGGGAGAAAATAAACCTTTGACGACACTCTGTTTCCAGAATCCAGATCGTTGCTCATCTCATACAAAAGGTAAGACCTTTTTTCATACCAAAAAAAGTTGAGACCTTTGGTGTTCTTTTATTACGATTAAAGGTAAAACCTTTATTATTCTTCTTAATGTTGATTAGAGTTAAGACCTTTGAATCCCTCTCCCCCTCTAATCCTTTTGATTTCATAGTTTGGTGGGTTCTTTAAGCACAGATTTGCATATATAGCTGCCTTATTTTGATGGGATACTTTGTTCAATTGAGTATTACTAAAACCCAAAATAAATTGATGAACACTTGCAAAATCTCAAACGAATTTATGAACCAACCGTTGTTGTTTCTCTTTGTCGATGATGCATGGGGATTGTATCGAAAACCATCTACAAGCACATAACTTTTTGAAAGAATCTAAAGTATCGAACTTTTCGCTTGCTTCGTGCCTTCACTGAAGAGCTAATCTCGCCAAATCCTCTATTTATTTAATTTTTTTAGTAAAACTCGGATATAGCATTTCCGGATTCCTTCGTTGCTAGTATTTAGTTTTATGATGGATAGTTGAGTTTTAGTTTATCTACAGAAAAAGGGTATAATTCCAGTGTGAAAAAAAAAAAAAAAGATTCAAGGTTGAAAGCATTCACATTCTGTTTCTTTTTTCTATCCATGCCATTTTAATTTGATTATTAACTATCTATAATGTCTTAGCTTTGTAAATTTATAAATTCGCCAAGACCGCTTTCCTATTCCTACTCAACTACTCTCTGGTTACGCACTCGTGCACAATCAAAACATACAGGTACAGCCAGAGGCATTTTTCAAAGTGAACCCTCTAATCTCTATGTGATAACTTTTCTTCTTTCTTGTATTATTTCCAGATTTTGTGTTTGGAATGGGTGGAAAAGGTCATGCAATTGGGATTGATCTGGGGACAACATATTCGTGTGTGGCAGTGTGGCGAAATGATAATGTAGAAATCATAGTGAACGATCAGGGCAACAGGACCACTCCATCTATTGTTGCCTTCACTACAACTGAACGACTGATAGGCGATGCAGCATATAACCAGGTCATCAGAAACCCCGCAAACTCAATCCTTGGTAAGGTTATATTCTCATGTTGCATGTATACCAAGAGGTTTTCCTTTGAGGCTCCGAGTGTTCTGGTTCTTCAGTCTATTTTCTGTTTTTTTATTTTCTCACCATATCTTTCACTAGTTAGTCTAGTTGTATAATGCATTTTCTAAGCTGAGCTTAGTGATTAAAATTTCTGTTAATTTTGATTGGGTACCAGCTAATGAGTGCTTAAGTAGTTAAACTAACCAAACAGTATTTAGTTTAGTATATTTTAAAGAGTGCCGTTATGTAAAATGAAATGTTTACAGATATGAAAGTAAACTATTTAGCGATAGAAATGGTAATAAACTACTAATTACCTTTGTTAACATATGCATCGGTAGAAAGGAAGAATATTATGAGAAAATCTGTAATAAGTATAACGTTTTTCTGAAAAATATGATGATATGACCTAGTTGAAAAAATATTGGTGAAAGCTACTGCATTGTTTCTGATGTTCCTCTTTTTCTTAGTTGGATTGAGTTTCTAAGTTTGGCACAAATTTATAGATGCAAAGCGGTTAATTGGTAGGAGATTTAGTGATGCCTCTGTTCAAAATGATATGAAGCTCTGGCCCTTCAAGGTCATCGAAGGTCCGTGTGGAAAGCCCATGATTGTGGTCACCCACGAGGGCCAGGAGAAACAGTTTGCTGCTGAAGAAATCTCATCCATTGTTCTCTTAAAGATGCGGGAGATTGCTGAGGCCTTACTTGGCTCAAGTGTGAAGGATGCAGTCATCACTGTCCCCGCTTACTTCTCTGACTCACAGCGTCAGACTACAAAAGATGCTGGCGCCCTTGCTGGCCTAAACGTGATGCGTATCATCAACGAACCAACTGCCGCAGCGATTGCTTATGGCCTTGACAATAAGGCTGGTTGGTATAGCAAGAGAAATGTGATGATATTTGATTTGGGCGGTGGGACTTTAGATGTGTCACTGCTTACCATAAGTTCTGGTGTCTTTGAAGTCAAGGCAACGGCTGGAGACACTCACCTTGGTGGTGAAGACTTTGATAACAGAATGGTGAGTTATTGTGCTGAGCAATTCAAGAGAAAGCATAATTCAGACGTTAGTGGGAACTCCAGAGCTCTTAGGAGGTTAAAAAATGCATGTGAAAAGGCAAAGAGGAGACTTTCATTTACGTCTGAGACTGATATTGAAATTGACTGTTTGTATGAGGGTAATGATTTCTATACAACTATTACTCGTGCTAAATTTGAACAACTCAACATGGATTTCTTCAACAAGTGTATGGAGCCTGTGGTGAAGTGTTTGAGGGATGCGAACATGGATGTAAGCAGTGTCGATGATGTTGTGCTAGCTGGTGGCTCTTCTAGAATTCCCAAAGTGCAGCAACTATTACAGGATGTGTTCAAAGGAAAGGAGCTGTGCAAGGGTATTAATATGGATGAGGCAGTGGCATATGGAGCTGCTGTTCAGGCTGCAGTGTTGGGTGGGAATGTAATGGGGAGGCTTCAAGACTTCACTCTCTTGGATGTCATCCCTCTGTCACTTGGGGTGCAGAGTTACGGGTTGGATATTGGTAGTGATAACCATTTTATGTCTGTTGTGATTCCACGAAACACCAGAATTCCAATAAAAAAGAACGCTAGATTTTTCAATAAGTTTGACAACCAAGTTGTGGTCCAATTCGCAATTTATGAGGGTGAAAGTTCGTCAACCGTGAATAATAACTATTTGGGTGAATTTAGCCTCCATGACATTCCTCCTGCTCCCGCTGGTGCTGCTAAATTCGATGTTTGCTTTGAGGTTGATGCCAATGGTATTCTTACTGTGTCTGCTGAGGACATGTCCACTGGCCAAAAAAAAGGGATTACAATCAAGAGAGAATGAACAAAACGAGGTAAGTTATAATGATTTATGGCATACGAAGCTTGAAATAGCATAAATATTATGAAATCAATTCGGTACTCTGAAAATTTAATTCAGCTATATTTTTCAATCGTGTTGCTTATGGCAGGTGAGCGGAAGTCTCCATTTTGCGTAAGTTGCGTTGTTTTGGTTAATCAAGCATTTTGGGAGAGTGAGGTAGTTTATAGACACTCCTTTGCTGACTGGTTGTGTGTCTTCGGTACATGCTGGGTTTCTGTATTGTGTATTATGAAAGAAATCATGTTTTGAGTTCTATGTTCTGAATACAACGCAAGGAACGAGACAAATTTTGCGAAATGTTTAACATAGATGAGCAATTAATCGTTGTGTTATGGTTGGTCTGTTTTATTAAATGCTTGAATCACTGATGAGTAGTACTATTCTTGCTCGTATTTAGTATATTGGAACTCAAACTGCAAGTTGCTTGTTTGGAGAAAGGATCTTGCTCCAGAGGGTTTATCTTCCTCGGTTCCACAAGATTCCTTTTAGTTTCCTTTTGGACTTCGGAGATTTTAAGCCGAGATAATGGAGAAGGAGGGTAAAGAAGAACACACAATACGGATTGATCTGGGGACAACGTACTCGTGCGTGGCAGTGTGGCAGCACGGCGATGCAAAAATCAGAGTCAATGAGCAGGTCAACAGGACCACACCTTCTTGTGTTGCCTTCACTGCTACTGAGCAAAATATTGACATATGTTTGATGGTCGACAGTTCGATGTGTTTTCGTGATGTCAAAATAGGATTAGTATGAAATTACTTGTGCGAAATAGGTATGAGTAGTGGCATTTTTTGAGGTCCAATGTCTCCCTAAAATTCTTGAAAGTCTAAAGTTCTAAAGGCTCCTTGTTCTAATTGAATTTTGGGAAAGTCTAATGATTGTTTCTTTATTAATAGGACTTTTGTTTCTTGACGTTTAATTTCGTAGTTTTTTCTCCCTAGCATTTTCCTTCTCCCTTTGGTTTGGTCTTCCCTGGTTTAGGGATTGCATTAGATGAAATTCCCAAATGACTGCTTTTAACAATACTTCTTATGAAAAAATATACTAAAAAAAAAAAAATCTAATAACACTCGAGATGAAAAATTGAAAAAGAAGAAAACTTGAAAACAAACACATCCCTAAACTTGTGCCAATTTGAAAAACCATGTCAAATTGATATTAATGGACGTTGAGTTGCATCAAATCTTATTTTTATACAACAATATATCTAAGAGATTCGAACCTAACATCTTTCACTTACAACAAGTGAGCATGAATACTAGTACTAATTAAGTGACTATCAAATCTATTTAGGGGTATTTTTGAATTTGAAAAAGATAAAATCTTACACACCAAGCTTGATAGGGAATTGGCTTAGTTTGATTCTAGTCACCGGATTTTAGTCAAGAAAAATAACATCATGGCAGGTTGCCGGCAAGAAAAAATGAGTTCCAAGGGGAAACGTTAATTTTGTTATTTGTTCTTATGGTACAATAAAAAGGTCAAGTACCCCAAGTAATTATTTACTGACCTTTTATCCGAAAATGAGCTAATAATGATTTGATTAATAAACATTAAATACAATAGACGTACGGGAGAGATAAATGAAAAAATAAAATAAAAATAAGAGGGGTCTACTATCAAACTTTTCCCTCAAGTTAGCCGCTAACCCTATTAAACCTAAACCTAACACTATAAATACTGAATCACATAGGAAGATAGAGGTATAAAGAAACTCACCTAAGATTTAATAATCGGCCTCGTTTGTGAGACCGGTACACTTTCCTTGTTTTATATTCTTGCTGCAGTTGTTGAAGAATGGCGAGAGAAGAAAAAGGGCATGCAATAGGGATTGACCTGGGAACAACCTACTCGTGCGTTGCAGTATGGGAGGAGGATCATGCAGAAATCATAGTGAATGATCAAGGCAACAGGACTACACCATCTTGCGTTGCATTTACTGATACCGACCGGTTCGTTGGTGATGCAGCCATTAACCAAGTCATCAGAAACCCTAAAAACTCCATCTTTGGTAGGCTATCTTTCCACACACGCCAATTTATACACCAATTTATTACAGTTGTTGTTTTGAAATAGAGCCTAAATTTTTAGGGTATTTGATTTTCTTAGTTGTTTGTTCAATGATTAAATTTGTGTAAATTTTTCTGTTCCATATATGCATCTAAGCAACTTAGACTAGCATCGAATACGTAACTACAAAATTTTATTTATCATACTACACCGAACACCTCTAACAATCTTTAAGAAATATTGCCTAGCCATCATTGATCTGTGACTTTCAAGTGTAAGGTCCAATGCTCCAAATTGTCAAATTCATATACCGATTTTTAATAGATTTTTAATTCATGTCCCAAAACTACAATTCGGTCTTCATTCAAGGACCACTGCTCAAATTTTCTCTAATCTTGTATTATGTAATTTTATGTGTTCTAATTCTGCCATTGATCACTTTATTACAAACTTGCAGATGCAAAGAGGTTAATTGGTAGAAGATTCAGCGATGAATGTGCTCAGAATGATATGAAATCGTGGCCATTCAAGGTTGTTGAAGGTCCTGGCGATAAGCACGTGATCTTACACACTAGGGTCAAGAATAACAGTTTGCTGCCGAAGAAATATCATCCATGGTTTTGGCAAAGATGCGGGAAATTTCTGAGGTCTATATTGGCTCAACAGTGAAGAATGCAGTTATCACCGTCCCTGCCTACTTCACTGACTCACAGCGTCAGGCTACAAAAGATGCTGGTGCCACTGCTGGCCTAAATGTAAGGCGTATCATCAACGAACCAACTGCTGCTGCCATTGCTTATGGCCTTCACAAGAAGGTTGGTAGGTATACCAAAAGAAATGTGATGATATTTGATATAGGTGGCGGCATGAAGAAATCTTCACAATAAATTGTTTTGTATTTCTTAAGTTTCAATTTACACAAGTATGCTTTACATATAGAAAAAGAAAGAGACAACCAGTTACCATAATGACTTCTAGTGACCGGGTAAACCTACGCTTCAATCTAATCCTTAAATTAAGGAGATTACACTAATACCAATACACGCCACTAATCAGTCATCTTCCTTTAATCAAGGGAAGATGACTGGTACAGACAGCAGAACACTCATGTACAGAAAACATCAGCGCAGCAGAGAGCACGCAGTAGTTCAGTGGACAGAGGAGCCAACCCGAAGAGGGTTATACAGCCAACCCGATGAGAGCACAACCAATCCGATGAGTAAACAGCAACCCGATACATCATTCAAACCATCCCGATGTGCCATGCAACTATTTATTTATGTATTTCAACACTCCCCCTCAAGCTGGATCTAGTAAGTTAGTAGATCCAAGCTTGCTTAAAAGACGATGTAGATGAACTGATGACAGTGGTTTGGTGAAAAGATCTGCAAGCTGATCATGACTTCTTGTAAAAACAGTGCTGATAACTTGAGATTGAACTTGATTCCGAATGAAATGGCAATCCACCTCAATATGCTTGGTTCTCTCATGGAACACAGGATTAGCAGCAATGTGAATAGTTGCCTGATTGTCACACATAAGAAACATGGGTGCAGAACTAGGAAAGCCTAGGTCAAAGAGCAAACCTTTAAGCCATATTAATTTGCACGCCGTGACCGCCATTGCCCGATATTCCGCCTCTGCACTTGAGCGAGCAACAACTTGTTGTTTCTTGCTCTTCCAGGTGACGAGATTTCCACCAACAAATGTACAGTAGCTAGTTGTAGATTTTCTATCGACTTCATTCCCTGCCCAATCTGCATCTGTATAGCCGGAAATATTAGTAGACTGATTGTTCTTCATGAGAATTCCTCGACCGATGGAACCTTTGAGATAACGCAGGATTCTTTTGACAATGTGCATATGATGCACAGTAGGTGCATGCATGAACTGACTGACCATGCTAACAGCATAGGTAATATCTGGTCGAGTGATTGTGAGATAAATGAGTCGTCCCACCAGTCTTTGATAGTGCTTTACATCCGGTATGGCCTCTCCATCAACGTTGAGCTTCAGTTTGCAGTCAATAGGTGTGGTGGCAGGCTTGCAATCAAGCATTTTTTCTTCCTTGAGTAGATCCATCACATACTTTCGTTGATGGATAAACAGTCCTTTGGAGGAAGTTGCCATCTCTATTCCCAGAAAGTACTTCAACCTCCCCAAATCCTTGATGGCAAAGGTTTGCTGTAGTGTCTGCTTCAGTTCTGTAATTTCTGCAGCACTATCTCCAGTGATGATCAAATCATCAACATATATAAGAACCACAAGTTTCCCTTTCCCATTTGTGCGGACAAACAGGGAAGAATCAGCATTACTGTGTGTGAAACCGATCGTGGTCAGCACAGAGCTAAGCTTGGCATACCAAGCTCGAGGTGATTGCTTCAACCCATATATTGCCTTGTGCAGTTTACACACCAGGTTATCCTTTAGAGGACCATAGTCTGGAGGAAGTTGCATGTAGACTTCTTCTTGAAGTTCTCCATGAAGGAATGCATTTTTTACATCCATTTGGTAGAGAGACCATCCACTATTTATCGCCACAGAAAGAAGAACTCTCACGGTGTTCATCTTGGCAACAGGAGCAAATATTTCTTTATAGTCGACCCCATAAGTCTGAGTGAAGCCGCGAGCCACAAGACGAGCCTTGTACCTTTCTATAGAGCCATCAGCTTTGAACTTGATTTTGTATATCCATCGGCTTCCAACAGCCTTCTTTCCTTGAGGAAGCGGAACAAGACTCCACGTGCAGTTATCTTCCAAAGCCTTGAGCTCTTCTCCCATTGCTTGTTTCCACGGAGGAAGAAGAGCTGCTTCCTGGTAGGTCGTTGGTTCACAATGCTCGTCTAGCGCACTTACAAAGGCAACATAGGAAGGAGACATTGCACTAAAATTACATGTGACTGGATACCGCGAAGCATAAGTCACATAATCTTGTAATTTTGTTGGAGGCTTTCTTGCACGGGGAGGGTTTCTCCTGATCACTTGGGCTTCTTGGTTGGAATTGATCTCTTCATTCTCTGTACTATTGTCAGATTGCTCCCAGGTGCTTAATTCATCTTGGGGTTCTCTCAACTCCTGTATATTAGTTGTAGAATCTTCTTGTATCACTGGATCGGTAAAGGTTTGAGGCAGTGGTAACAAGTTGAGTACTTCCTCCCCCTGAGTTGTAGCATGCTCAAAATAAGAATTGTTTTCTTCAAATTGGACGTCCTTAGAAGCAATGCATTTCTTGGTGACTGGATCAAAGCATTTATATCCTTTTTGAGTAGAGGAATACCCAATGAATATGCATTTAGTTGCCCTAGCATCAAGCTTATCTCGATTTTTGGCTTGAATGTGTACGTAACAGACACAACCAAATACTTTGAGGTGAGTTAAGTCAATTTTCCTGCCTTTTAGCACTTCATAGGGAGATTTGAACCCTAACACTGAACTTGGCAGCCTGTTGATGAGGTAAGTTGCCGTAAGGATAGCAGATGCCCAGAACCTCTTTGGAATACTCATATGTATCATGAGGGATCGAGTTTTTTCCAAGAGATCCCTGTTTTTTCTTTCTGCAACACCATTCTGTTGGGGAGTACCTACACAGCTTGTTTGATGGATGATGCCATGTTCACTTAGATATTGAAACATATTGTTTGACATGAACTCAATGCCATTATCTGATCGAAAATTTTTAACATTTGATTGAAATTGGGTTTTAATGTGAATGTGAAAATTCTTGAAGATATTGAAGACTTCATTTTTTGACTTCATTAGATAAACAAAGCTAATTCTGGTAAAGTCATCCACAAATAAGACAAAGTATCTAAAACCTTCCATTGATTCAATAGTAGAACCCCACACATCACTGTGTATAAGTTCAAACGGCTTACATGTTGAAGTTTGGGATTTGCCGAATGGCAATCTGGTGGATTTCGACAATTTACATGTTTCACAGTCAGTGAAGGGCTTACAAACATTTGGAAATATTTTTGACATTACAAACTCCGAGGGGTGAGCTAGTCTCTTATGCCATAATTGGTTTTCATCTATGGACTTTAACTTTGCGTGCAAGGCTTGATTTTTTGTGTGGTTTCTACACAGATAATAAAGTCCATTTATGAAGACCCCATTACCAATCGTCTTCTTGGTGAGAATATCCTGAAATATTACATCATTGGATGAAAAAATTGCACGACAATTTAAATTGTTGGTGATTTTCCCAACAGACAACAATTGGAACGGAAAAGATGGTACATATAAGGCACTGGAAGGTGTTTTGGTTGAAAAAATGTTAATTTCTCCAGTGCCTAAAACATAAACAGTTTTTCCATTCGCAACAGACACATGTGATTGTTTTGAAAAAGATTTAAAAACCTTTAAATTTTTTATTTTGTTTGTCATATGATCAGTGGCACCAGAATCAATTATCCAACAATCTTTTTCAATACTAGTTAATAATGCAGTAGAAAAAGCTTGTAGAATACCTGGTGCCTCTTGACTCTGTATTCTCTGATTTCTAGAAAGGAATTTCGCAAATTTTCCCAACATAGCTGTATGTTGGTCTCCTTCACCATTAGCTGACCAAGAAGCACCTCCACGTCCCTTCTCATGTAAGTAGTTCGTAAACTCGTTGATGAGAGTAAGCGGATTGGTCATGAACTCAGCTGATCCATGGGATGTGGAGGAAGAAGGTTGAACAGCAGCAACTTGAGCCCTGAAGTGACTTTGTTGAGAGGACCGCAGTATGATTTTTCCTTCTTTGGTGAACTTGGGTTTAAGCTCCGGATGGAGTTCCCAACACTTATCTTCAGTATGCCCAACAACATTGCAGTGTTTGCACTTTAGGTGTGGGAATCTGCCCTTGTACACCTTTGCTTCAGTATGCTTGGCATGAGACACGTACGCCCGAGACTCCGTCATCCTTGGGCTTTGTTCAATGCTCATTACCTTCCTTCGTGCTTCTTCTCTCTGAATTATAGCACAAACATTGTTGAAGGAAGGTAATTCTTGGCTCATCAGAATGTGGCTTCTCAAGTCCTCGTAGTATGGGCTCAAACTGTTACAACCCGTCCCAAAATTTATGTGAAATTACCAAAATACCCCTAGGGTCAATGTTGACTTTTGTTGACTTTTCGTGATGACTTGTGAAAATTTATTTCTTTACATATTCTTGATGTACTCGTCGATACGAACGTGTGGGCGCAAGCGGAACTCAATTCGGAGTTAAAACGAACGTTTTACGAAGCTTTAAAGTGTAGGGGCATTTTGGTAATTTACCACTCCGTGTATGGGAATTAGGGTTTTTGGCTGGCTGCACAGCAGCCAACCCTCCCCACTTGTTTCTGCACGTTCCAACTCCTCTCCCTCTCTTTCTCTCCCATTTTCTCTCTAAAACCAAAAGTTCACCGAAACCCTAACCTTGGACGAATCACAAAACCGTCAATCCGTCGCCCAAAATCCATACCATCACGATCGTCTCGTCATTCTGGACGAGGCTGTGATTTCAGAATCTTCAAACTCGAACTCGATCGTTCAAACCGACGTCGGAACGGAATAAGCAAACTGTTCATCGATTTTCTGTACAATCCCGACATAGGTAAGCCTCGAAACCATTGCCTTTGGTTTTATTGGATTGAGTAGGTTCAAATCAATATAAAGAACGTCGAATTTGGTGCAGTTTTGAAGGAGAACGGAATTAGGGTTTCCCGAAGCTTTCCGGCCAATTTCAGGCCATCTCCGGCCATTTTTCCGGCCTCAAATTGGTATGAAAATATTCTACTCCTCAATACCTTCAATTTGATATATGGCACGTTCAATTTGGTCAAAGAACGAAGAAGATACGAATTTTTGAAGTTTTGGGACATAATCGGTATTATTTTCCAGATTCCGGCGAACCAGACGGCGGCGCCGACGGCGGCTCCGGCGACCGGAGCGAGGAAGGAGACGACGGAATATTCCGTCAACGGTGACGGAATATTCCTAACGGCGTCAGCATCTTCCATTAAAAAGGTATATTCCGTTAACTTTAACGGCGCTGACGTCAGCAGGCGCGTGGCTGACGTCAGCCGCGCGTGGGACGGCGCGTGGGTGATACGTGCCGCGCGTGGGTGACACGTGCCGTGCGTTGCGACACGTGCCGCGCGTTGCGACACGTGCCAGCGCGTGGCGACAAGTGCCAGCGCGTGCCGGCGCGTGGCCGGCGCGTGAGGCCACCTCCCGGTGCGTCCGACCGTTTCCCGGCGCGTGCGGCGGCGCCGGCGGCGGTGGACGGCGGCGGTAGGGTTTTCGGGCTCCGAAAATCGTTTTTCGAGCCCGTTTTCGCTAAAATAACAATATTTTTGGGGTATTTCTGTTTAAGGCCTATTTTTAATTTATTTTAGAGAAGTTCTAATTTGTTCCCTAATATTAAATAGGTAATTCTTCGACTCCGCACACCGAGGAGGGCAACACCGAGGGAGATTTCACTCCCGATCACCTGTGAGTGGACATTTGCTTTATTAAATGGTTTTTTATGATTGAAAATGTTTATGAAATTGATTTCTTTATGGTTTAAAATGTTTTTCTGAGCATGTTTAATTATATATATTTATTATTAAATATATATATGTTGATAATTGTTGAAGCAACCATTTTTGCTCTAATTATGGTATATATATTGAGAAATGGATTTAATTGGTGATTGGGACTATTTATCAAGTATGAATATATGTTATGAAATGGTTTATGCTATGATTTCACTTTTGCATAAATATTAAACGGTATTTTGATATATGGTTTTGGGAAAGGATTTATTTATGCAATGATAAATATTTGGGAATTATGAAAGGGATATTGCTTATCATATCTATACACATGAGTATGTATGTATGTTTTCAAACACACTTGGTATGCTTTCACTACGTTGTAGTACCGTTCTCATGGCCATAGGACAGTTCTCACATGTTTGGGTCACACGCACTGTACTCCAGGGGTATTGTCCGGTAAATACCTTAGTGCAAGCTTGTCTTACGTTTATTGTTGTTTATGGGGAAAAGGCCCCACTACGTAAGGACTCGGGTGTGACGCGTTGCGGCGCCAGGACTTACATGTGTGTGGTACTAGGAGTACAAATTATTGGATAACGTATTGAGCTTGTACGGTGATTGAGAGGCTGTTCCTCAACCCGTACATGGGTGATCGAGCATATACCCTGTGTTGGTTTTTCGTTTATATATATAAATTGGAATTATTAATTGTGATTTACGAATATTATACTTTTATGCGTTTCAGTTATACTCATAAAGTATCTTTTGAACTATACTATGATAGTATGTTTTCGACGATTATACTGGATTTCCAATAGGGGTTAATATGTTGAAAAGAGAAAGGTTTTGCGAAAACTTTGATTTTTGTCCACTCACACTTTTGTTTTTGCGCTCCCTTCAGGACATAGTGATAGTGCATCCGGCGAGGTCGAGACTTTTGCGTGGCAGCTCTGATCATCCATCCCGACCATGTAGGGATTTATCTTTTACTTCCAGTTTCTTTAATAATATCCATCCCTGTTATGGATAGAGATTTTAGGAACTTGTTTCATTATTTGTTTTCCGCTGTTCAACATTAGTACGCTCTGAACCATATGCATATTGACATTGGATTTTGCAACTTTAATACAATTTAATTTTGGTTACACTAAGTGTTGTCATGCATTTAATGGCTTCGTCACTTACGAGTGTCGGCCAGCACGCTCGCACTCGGTATCCACGTGGGTATCGAGGGTGGGGTGTGTCACAAACTTCCCAGCAACTGGTAGATTCTGTCTTCCTCTGCTCTCTTGAGTAGTACTGCAGGATCAGTGGTATGTGGAAGATACACATCCAGCTCATTCCACAGGGTTTTGAGCTTCCCGAGATGTTGAACAAAGGATTTGCCTTCTTGCTGGAGGCTGGCAGTGTCTTTCTTTAGCTGGAACACTCGCGCATAATTGTTTTGGTTTCCATACATTTCCTTCAAGCTTGTCCATAATTCTTGAGAGGAATTAGAATAGCTGAAAATCTCAGCTATATGCTTCTCCATGGTGTTAAGTAGGAGAGACATAACAAGTTGATCTTTGCACAGCCATCCACTATACAAAGGTGAAGAGACGTCTAGAACTTCCATGCCTCCATTTACGAAACTGAGCTTTCCCTTACCTCCAAGGGCCAATGAAACAGCTCGAGACCATGGTAGATAATTAAACTCGTTCAAAAGAATTGAACACAGTCGTTGGTTGGTGTTTACCTCAAATTCTGAGGTATCTGAGTAGGTAACATTTGAGGGGGGAGCATTTGAGTTTTCCCCTCTCAAATTTACAGATCCTTCCTCAGCCATTTTGACGAGATAATTTTACAGTGGAAAAAGAGAAAATTTTTTTAGAGTCAGGTTAAGATTGAACCCGCTCTGATACCATGAAGAAATCTTCACAATAAATTGTTTTGTATTTCTTAAGTTTCAATTTACACAAGTATGCTTTACATATAGAAAAAGAAAGAGACAACCCAGTTACCAGAATGACTTCTAGTGACCGGGTAAACCTACGCATAGAAAAGAAAGAAACAACCCAGTTACCAGAATGACTTCTAGTGACCGGGTAAACCTACGCTTCAATCTAATCCTTAAATTAAGGAGATTACACTAATACCAATACACGCCACTAATCAGTCATCTTCCTTTAATCAAGGGAAGATGACTGGTACAGACAGCAGAACACTCATGTACAGAAAACGTCAGCGCAGCAGAGAGCACGCAGTAGTTCAGTGGACAGAGGAGCCAACCCGAAGAGGGTTATACAGCCAACCCGATGAGAGCATAACCAATCCGATGAGTAAACAGCAACCCGATACATCATTCAAACCATCCCGATGTGCCATGCAACTATTTATTTATGTATTTCAACACGGCACTTTAGATGTGTCACTACTTACCATATGCGACAGTGTGTTTGAAGTGAAGGCCACTGCTGGAGACACTCACCTTGGCGGTCAAGACTTTGATAACAGAATGCTGAACTATTGTGTTGAGAAATTCAAGAGGAGGCATAATATGGACGTTAGTGGAAACTCCAAAGCTCTTAGGAGGTTGAAAAATGAATGTGAGAAGGCAAAGAGGACACTTTCATACACATTCGCGACTGAAATTGAAATCGACAGTTTGTATCAGGGAAATGATTTCTCTACAATTATTACCCGTGCCAAATTTGAAGAACTCAACAAGGATTTCTTCAACGAGTGTATGGAACCCGTGGAGATGTGTTTGAAGGATGCGAACATGGACATCAGAAGTGTCGATGATGTTGTTCTTGTTGGTGGTTCTTCCAGAATTCCCATGGTGCAGCAGTTGTTACAGAATATATTCAAGGGGAAAGAACTGTGCAAAGGCATTAATCCAGATGAGGCAGTGGCATATGGAGCCGCTGTTCAAGCAGCAGTTCTGAGCAGCCAGAACTTAACCGGAAAGCGTCAAAACTTGACTCTCTTGGATGCCACCCATATGTCACTTGGGGTTCGAACTGGCAAATATGTTCATATGACAGTTGTGATTCCAAGAAATACTAGAATTCCGGTCACGATGAACAAAAACTTGACTACACTGCATGAACACCAAACTGTGGTTACATTTGCCATTTATGAAGGTGAGAGTAGAATGGCAAGAGATAATAACTATTTGGGTGAATTTGTGCTGCGTGACATTCCTCCAGCTCCTCGGGGTGTTCCTCAACTGCATACATGCTTCAGCATTGATGCCAACGGTATCTTGAGTGTCTCCGCTACGGACTTGTCCTCCAGCCAGAAAAATGGGATTATGATCAACTGTCAGAGCATGTTGTCAGCTGGGAAAGTGAAAGAGATGTGAGAGATATTATTTATATGGTAATCTATATGGCATACCTTTTTTCTGTTATTCTATATTTATTAGAATGAGTTTGACATATGTTACCCATATTTTCAATTTGTTTTACTTTAACTAGGTGATGTGAATGGACTTACAAATATATATGGCCCTTCCAATTTGTTTCAAATAATTCTTATTTGTTTTCGAAATAATTAGTAAATCCACCTTCATAACTTTAACTTTAAAAATAAACCCTTCAAGAGTCAAATTGGAGAATAAACAACTCACTCTAATAACTATTTAGTAGCTATTGCATATGATCCAATATCTTAATGTAATAGTTTCGAACCCTCACCCTCTCATCTATAACTAATCATACCATGTGAAATTATTTTTGCGACCTTCAATGAAAATAGGGATTTTCTTTTCTTATATAAGCAAATCTCATAAATATATTAGCAATATCACATTAATTATAAAGGTTAATTGGTAACAAATTACAATGAGGTTTGACCTAATTTCAATTGCTTTGTTTTCTCCAAATTTGGCCTCAATATGCAGATGCAAAGCGGTTAATTGGTAGGAGATTCAGTGACACCTGTGTCCAAAATGATATGAAGTTATGGCCATTCAAGATCATTGAAGGTTCTGGTCACACCCCCATGATTGTGGTGACCCACAATGGGGAAGAGAAACCGTTTGCTGCTGAAGAAATCTCCTCCATGATTCTTGCAAAGATGCGGGAGATTGCTGAGGCCTACCAGGACTCAAGTGTGAAGAAAGCGGTTATTACTATCCCTGCTTACTTCAATGACAAACAACGTCAGGCTCCCAAAAATGCCGTTGTTGTTGCTGGCCTAGACGTCATGCAAATTATTAACGAACCAACAGCCGTGGCAATTGCTTATGGGCTTGACAAGAAGGCAAAAAATTCCAACAAGAGAAATGTGATTTTTGACTTGGGTGGTGGTACTTTAGATGTCTCTAGTTAATGATCAAAGTTTGAAAAAACGCGCGACATCGCGCGATATGTTGCGTAGCGGTATGCATTTTGCGACATAACACAAAAATTTCACGGAAGTTCTCAATATCATATGCCATATCATACGGGACGCGTTATATCGCGCGATATTTGTAACGTAAAAAAAAAAAAATTTTAAGCCCAAAACTGCCCCGTTTTGGAAAAACCCTAGTTTTTCTCTACTCCTTTTACTTGTTTTCCAGCAGGGGAGGTGGAAAAGAACCACAATCTTCGGTCTTTGATTATTTGATAAGTTGCACACTCTCCATTTTCTTGAGAAATTAAACATGCTCCTTAGTCTAGAGTTGATTCATCACAAGCCTCCGTGAATTTATATATATATATATATATATATATATATATATATATTTATTTATTTATTTATTTATTTATTCATTACTATGCTACGCTATGAAAGTATCAAATAACTTACGCAAAACCGCTACATAACGTGACATTGCATAACGAAACCTCCCACGCGACATCTTACGCGATGTGATTTCAAACCTTGGTTACGATAAGTGATGGTGTCTTTGAAGTGATGGCCACTTCTGGAGACACTCACCTTGGAGGCCAAGACTTCGATAACAGAATGGTGACTTACTGTGTAAACGAATTCAAGACGAAGCATAAACTGGACGTTAGTTGAAACCCCAAAGCTCTTAGGAGGTTAAGAAATGAATGTAAGAGGGCAAAGAGATCGCTTTCATATGCATCTACGACCGACATTGAAATTGACTGTTTAAAAAACGGTATTGATTTCTATACAACCATTACGCGTGCCAAATTTGAATCTCCGCTGAGGACAAGTCACGGCCAGAAGAAGGCATTACAATCAACGGTGATGTAAGAGAAGAAAGGGGTCTCGAGAGCAAAAGAAAGCTGACTGAAGTTTAGGGGATTAATTAGTGGTAGAAAACCAACCTTTAGTTTCTTAGTTAGAATAGGTTGGAAGCCATTTGTCTCATGGACTCATGGAGAAATTTTTTAATTAATGATTCGAGTAGATTTCCAGATCATGTATCTGATGAAAAAATATATTCTTTTAGTTTGTTTGAGTACATGATGTTGATTACTTGAACTTGAAACTTTGCTTACAATAACCCGAGTAATAATCAATTTCAGCCTGTAAATGTTAAAATGGACCTAGCAGTGTCCATGACATTGTTGTTCGGGTGGCTCTTCTAGAATTCCCAAGGTGCAGCAGCTTTTGCAGGAGGGTTTTCAAGGAAAGGAGCTTTGCAAGGGCATCCAATCCGGTGAGAGGCGGTGGCCTGGTGCTCTGTTCATGCTGCTGTCTTATGTGGGAATGGAAATGGGAAGCTTCAAGACTTCATTCTATTGGATGTCACCCCTCTATCACTTGGGGTGGAGACTTAAGGGGAAAACATGTCATAGAAGTTGTGATTCCAAGAAACCACGAGAGTTCCATAAGCGAAGAAGATACTATCTTTGATAACCAACATGGCGCCAACTTCCTATTTATGAGCGTGAGAGTAAAACAACTTTAAATAATAACTTTTTTGGGTGAATTTGAACCCAGTGGAATTACTCAGCCCCCAAGGGTGTTCCTCAATTTGATGTTTGCTTTGATATTTGATGCAAGTGGTGTCCTCACTGTCTCCGCTTGAGGAAAAGTCCACTGGCCAAAGAAAGGGATTACAATCAACAGTGACAGAAGAACTTTGAGGGAGAAGATGAGGTAAGAAATGATAATTTGTGGCATACAAAAGGCTGAAATAGCATATATGTTACCAAATCAATTTGATTCTCTACATGTTTAGCTGTAAGTTCTGATAGTGTTGTTTATGCCAGGTGAGCTGAAGTTTCCAACGTGCGCACCTGGTTGTCTTTGGGCTTAATCAAAAAATTGGGGAAGCAAACAGTTTATAGGCACCCCTTTTTGCTTGCTGGTCGTACATCATAACATCGTTTTGATATGCTGGTTGTTTTGTTATGAAAGAAATCATGTGTTGAGTTCTGTGATCTTGCTACAGCTCAATGCGCTAGACGGGTTTAATGAAAAATTTGACACAGATAAACAACTGATATGTGTCATGTTTGCTCCTGTTTAGTAAAAATTTCTCGAGTCATTACAAGATTAGGATTCTTATTCTTCTTTAGTACTTTGGAATTCAGACTCCAAGATGTTTGTTGCAAAGACAATATTGATGATACTACTGTTTGACAAGATTTGCAACTGCTGATAATCTAATCAAATCTGTGTGTCTAAATTATGTTTCATAAGTAAGAATTTGATGCATTATATATCAACTAAATCTTTGACCTGTGGCTGAGTATATCTTATCGAAGGGTAAGGACAAGTTCTGGCTTCAATCTAGTGAACCCAATAGTTGCTTTCATTTTTGTGCATAGAATAATTTGGTGGTCGTTAATGACTTTGTTCCATCTACTTTTGAAAATTAAGTTAGATCGGAGGCATCAGCTCGACTTATGTGTGCGTATGAACACAATTCGTTGGCTTCGATCAAACTCCTTGTAGAAGCTCAAACAAATTGATGAAACAGATTAATTTTTCGCTTGCTAATTGGATGAAGCAGATTACTTAATTAAATCCAATTCACATCCTTTTTTATTAGTTAGTCCTATTATTACAACTCACTGTACATTGCTTCTTTAAATTTGGAACTAAGAACAATTTCACCCTTATCGGAATGGCAAGGAGCAGGGTAAAGGGGTGCCTTTACCCTCAAAATGTTGCTCCAACTGCCCAAATAGCAAGGGCAATTGGTGGGCCAAGCCCTTCCCGACCCAATGCCCGTGCAACAATTGCGACGCCGGAGCTCTTTGGCATCAACAGCGTTAGCACAGTCTACAAATTTGTCTGCGGCATGGCCCAATACACGCGTTGTTGGGAGGTGAAGTTACAACTTTTATTGTCGTGGGGCCATAATGGTTGTTAGTCAACAAGGTAATGAGCCTTTCTAAGTGGTATGTTCTATGCCGTTTGATCTCAGATTTGGAGATCTAGCAGTTCTCACTAATTATTAAATAACTGTATGCATTAATAATAATAATAATAATTTATAATTAGTAATCGCCGTTACCTTGTAACAAGTTTAGTTGCACTAAGATAATTACTTTTCAGAGTAAATAGTAAAGACACTTAATGCTCTTCTCTTTTTCCCAACAAGGTGGAATTGCTTTAATGAACCAAACGTGTCAAAAGAGAAAAAGAATAATGAACCAAAATAAATATTCCTCAGACCGCTCTATGTTCCCCAAAATATCTTCTTTCTCTGGTACCATTCAATTCTCTTCTTTAGTACTATTCTTCTTCCTGTTTCTGAGCTTAGAATGGCGGGAGACGACAAAGCAGGTCATGCAATCGGGATCGACCTGGGGACAACCTACTCGTGTGTGGCGGTGTGGCGAGTATGATCACGTGAAATCATAGTGAACGATCAGGGCAACAGGACCCTCCATCTTATGTCGCTTTCACAAATACTGAGCCAGTTGTTAGGCGATGGTGCATTCAACCAGGTCATAAAAAAACCCAACCAACACCATCTACGGTACGTTCCTCTCTTCCTGTGTATATGCATCTACATATATAACGCTTCATTGTTCCCATTAATTTATTTCTCAAATTTGTCTTTCTTTTCTCTGACGATTTATAAAAGTATTTGAAATTCGTAAAAAAGTTCGATGTTGACGATTATACATAATATGCACAATTAAGGTGTAGTGCATTTTAGTCACTGTGGTAGAGCGAAGCTGGCAGAGAGATTTGTAGTGAGAGAATTCAGATTTATTTCTATGATACGATCTGTGTTCTTTGTTAGTTTGGTTGTTGGGTTGTGTTTCTAATTCTGTCCTCATCAATTTGCAGACGCGAAAGGTTAATTGGTAGGAGGTTCACAGATGAAGTATGTTCAAAACGATATAAAGCATTGGCCATTTAAAGGTCATTGGAGGTCCTTCTGATAAGCCAATGATCGTCGTCACACAAGGAGCGTAGAAGAAACAATTTGCGCTGAAGAAATCTCATCTGGTTTCTTGTGAAAATGCAGGAGATTGCTGAGGCCTACGCTAGTTCCAACTGTGAAAAATTCAGTTATCACAGTCCTGCATGCTTACAACGACTCACAGCGACAGGCTACGAAAAGGCAGGTGCTACTGCTGGCATAAATGTGATGCGCATCATCAATGAGCCGACTGCTGCAACCATTGTATGGAGGGCTTGACAAGGAAGGCCGGTTGGTATAGCAAGAGGAAATGTGATGATATTTGATTTGGGCGGGAGCCTTTGGATGTTTGCAGCTACTTACCATAGCTGACAGTGTCTTTAGTGAAGGCCACCGCTGGAACACTCATCTTGGAGGTGAAGACTTTGATAACGGAATAGTCAGCCACTGTGGCTGAGCAATTCAAGAGGAAGCATAACGTGGACGTTGGTGGAAACTTCAAGCCTCTTAGGAGGTTAAAAATGTACGAGAAGGCAAGGAGGCTTTCATTTATGTCTAGGGGCAAACATTGACATTGATTGTTTTGCATCAGGGTGTTGATTTTGTTTAACTATTACCCGTGCTAAATTCGAGAAACTCAACATGGATTTCTTCAGCAAGTGCTGGAGCCTGTGAAGAGGTGTCTGGAAGATGCTAACATGGACGCCAGCCGCGTCCATGATGTTGTTCTTGCTGGTGGCTCTTCTAGGATTCCGAGTTCAACAACTATTGCAGGATTTGTTTGAGGGGAAGGAGTGGCATATGGTGCCGCTGTTCAAATACTGTCTTGGTGGTGACAATCTAACCGGAAAGCTTCGGGACTTTGCACTGGTGGACGTCACCCCTCTCTCCACTTGGGGTGGAGGTTGGTAGAACGTAACATGTCAGTTGTGATTCCAGAAACACTAGAATACAGTCAAAATAAACGAAACTTGACTACACACTGTGACAACCAGCGTGATGCTTCGTTTTTCCATTTATGTGAGGTGGCGAGTATATCGGCGAGAGACAATAACTATTTGGTAAATTTGAACTCAATGACATTCCTCCAGCTCCCAAGGCTGTTCCTAAATTCAAGGTTTGCTTTTGATATTGATGCCAAATGGTATCCTGGAGTGTCTCTGCTGAAGACATGTCCACTGGCTAAAGAAAGGATGACATTCAACAGTGACAGAAGAACTAATGAAGGAATTGAAACATTGAACAACTGAATTTCAGCTTTATTTGTCCTAACGGCCTCATCTTATGACTTTATTTTGGACAATTAGGCTATTCTCATTAGGCAGATCATAATATCGATGTACTAAGTACTAATAGTGAGTAGGATCGTCATGCCCTTGGTGCCGACTACGCGACCGCCATTGATAGGGCCCCGAAATTTGTTTTTGTTCTATGTAATACTACACAAACAAACAAAATGCAAAAGAAAAATGTACACATAACTGTTAATTGACGTATTGGTATTGGAAGCCTGTGTGAAAATCGTGTTGGCCCTTTCTTCTTTAGCTATTATTTTAAACTACTTTCATTCTAGTTACTTTTAAACTACTTTTCTTTTTAGCTACTTTTTTTTTAAAAAAAGGTGAACAATGCTGGGTACTCAAGGATAAATGAACTCCTACTCAAAAATTTTAGTATCCGATTTACGAGGAATTTTGTGCTTATAATCGGGCAGATTAAATAATATAAATCATTTCTATAAGATGATCTCTTGCCAAAAATTAATTAAAACTAAAATTCGTTTAGTCAATTAAGCGTAACAAATAAATAAACGGTTCATAATACTTTTTACCATTTTTGTCCATTTTGTTATTATATAACTCAATGACTAAATGACCTTAACTTTTTAATTTACTTTTTCGCGAAATTGTCTTTATAAGAATGATTATAATATGAGTAGTTGATCATAAATGCGAAGTTATATAGATAGAAAACAAAATTTTGAATAGAGTTTCTACTTATCTTTAAGTAACCAAGTATTATTTTTAAAAATTTCCTTTTAGCTATTCTTAACTACTTTTCTTTTAGCTACTTAAACTACTTTTTAAGAAAAATTCTCCTGCCTCTCTTTAAGCACATTCAATTTGAAATGTAATGAGGTTGTAAGCAACTTTTACATCTCTCATGGCTAAAAGTTGCTCAGTCTTAGTGATGTATAAGTTGTAAATTTTCTTTGCTTCTTGAAAAGGCATGTAAAGGTATATTAGCATCACAAAAGGTGAGCTCTACAAGAAAAAAAGAAAGAGAAAAGGTTCCACGTGAAGAAAGTTGTTATTACTGTCCCTGCCCCACTTCAATGACAAACAACGTCAGGCTACAAAAATGCCGGTGTTATTACTGGCCTGAACGTCATGCAAATTAACGACCAGCAGCTGTGACAATTGCTTATGGAACTTGACAAGAAGGCGAAAATTCCAACAAGACAATCACTTGATGATATTTTGATTTGCGTGGTGGTACTTTAGATGTGTCTCTAGTTACGATAAATGATGGTGTCTTTGAAGTGATGGCCACTTCTGAACACAATCCTTGGAGGCCAGACTTCGACATAATGGTGACTTATTGTGTAAACAGATTGCAAGGAAAGTATGATCTGGACGTTAGTGGAAACCTAAACTTTTAGAAGGTTAAGAAACGAATGTGAGAGGGCAAAGAGGAGGCTTTCATATGCATCTACGACCGACATCAAAAATTGACTGTTTGGAAAACGGTATTGATTTCTATACAACCATTACGCGTGCCAAATTTGAACAGCTGAACATGGACTTCTTCAACAAGTGTATGGACCCTGTGAACAAGTGTTTGACCGATGCTGTCATGGTTGTGAGCAGTGTCGATGATGTTGTTCTTTGTGGTGGCTCCTCTAGAATTCCTAAAGTACAAGAGCTATTGCAGGAGGTTTTCGAGGGGAAGAAGCTGTGCAAGCGCATTAATCCGGATGAGGCGGTTGCATATGGAGCAGCTGTTCAAGCTGCCATCTTGAGTGGGAATAAGGATCAAAACTGGCAGCTTCAAGCCTTCACACTCTGTAGAAAAATAGAATTTGACTCATATGAATAATTTCATTGATTCGTCAAAGATATATACAAGAGGTTTCCTTGTACAATAGGAAAACCTACAATTTAGGGATACAATATTAAGTATAAAATCAATTACATAAAATAGATATAAGTTTTCTATCTTAACGTAGTTGACTTTCTAACACACTCTCGGATGTCACCCCTCTGTCACTTGGGGTTGAGATTATATCGCGTTCTGGTGAGAAAAATCGTATGTCAGTTGTGATTCCAAGAAACACCAGAATTCCCACAAGAAAAAATATTACGTTGACTAATGCTTACGATAACCAGCGTAGTGTCAGATTCTCCATTTATGAGGGCGAGAGTTCAACAATCTTAAATAATAACCTTTTGGGTAGCTTTTCTCTCACGGACCTTCCTCCAGTTCCTAAGCGTGTTGCTAAGTACGATGTTTGCTTTAACATTGATGCCAATGGTATCCTGAGCGTCTCCGCTCGGGACGGGTCCTCCAGCAAGAAGAAATGGATTACAATTGATGGTGACAGAAGAACTCCTGAAACTGGTGTGGTATGTCCGATAAACAAGATTGAGAACAAAAAGCATATAAAGAAAGAAGAGAGGGAGGCTGGCAATCCACGGAAGACCGAGGATGAAAAGCATTCAAAGAAAGAAGGGAGCGAGGGTGGCAGGCCACGGTCACTCTTGCTTCGTTGTTTGCTACCATGATGTCTTTTTGCCTTTTTCTTTTTTCTAGACATGTCAGGTGAGTCTGGTACTCCAAAAATTCTTGGGTACTCTCCTGTTTGTTTGCTTTGTTTTGCTTCACAGTTCTAAAGTTCGACAATAACTGTTTAACAAATCTAATTTGATTCTTTGCAAAAGCAAAAGATCTAACTTGATTTGTTTAATAAATTTGTTTGTTTGACAACCATTTTATTTTATTTTAGTTTTGAAAACTAGTAACTGTATTCAATTTTAAAAAAAAATATATGAAAATTAAAATCAACCAAAATTTTGAAGAATCACAAATGTAGTTTTTCAGTTTTCATTTTTTTACAACTTAAAATGACACATCCTGATCCTAACACGCCAGGTGTCGGGAAATGCTGGCCGACACGTGTTAAGTGACGAAAGCCAATTATGCATGTATAAGTGAAAAGTGAGTAATTTTAGAGTTGGAAGCGGAAGTAAGACTGCGGTGAAGGGTAAAACCCATTATTACAGGTGCATAACAGTCAGAGCATAGTAAATAGTGCAAGGAATAAAAACATTCACATCCTTATGAGGATGGATAAGTAGAAATTAATTAAAAGTAGAAGCAAATCCTACATAATCCGGAGGTAACTGTCAAAACCACCAACCACAACCGAAGTAAGCCCTCGTGTCACTGGTAATCGAAATCCGCCACTAAGTCTTGGAAGGGCGCAAAACATAAAAAGGTGAGTGGGTCAAAAAGCAAAGTTTGATAAAAACCTTTGTTTTCAAGAGCATACTATCCAATCGCTGGAAAACATGTATAGTTTTTGAAAATACGTCATACTCCCCGCTATGATCCTCAAAATACTATAACAATAATACGAGTACTCTCCGAAAATCAGATTGACTGCTCAAGACACAGGTACTCCCCGAAAATCTTGACTGACTGCTCATCCATATGTAAACACACAGGCCCAAGTAGATAAGCTACGAGGAATAGGCTAGGTATATGAGTAATATACTGAGTACTACAATGACGCGAGTCTAACGCTAATCACTGTGTACAAAGTGCGTCACATAAGTTCGAGTTGCCTAGTGCAACCTAGAACATGCTAGTACCTACAATGGATCCAAAGTTGCGTAGCGGTACTAGTAGTGACATCTCCAAACGTCAAGGCTAGTCCTGGCCATAAGACTAAGTATTGATATCCAGGGTGTTCTACATCTACTAATGAGCAACAATATAGAAAAATGTATGACAAATTTAATACGAATGTTCTACCTCCAACAATCGTATATGATATGAGTCATGTTAACAATTTAAAGAAAGCAGTGAAAACCATACATAATAGTATATTTATCAAAACAAAGACCCACTCACTCACCTGTAAGTAGCCGGGTCGTAGCCCCCTGTCCTGGATAGCCCCGGTAGTCCTCTGGATAAGTCTCACCTATATGAGATATCACTATAATAATGATTAAACTCATAAAGGTTACTAATTAAACTAATTAACGACACTTATCCCTTGTTTGCTCAACACGAAGGTCCGAAACACTCCGAAAAATACCATACGTACTGCCCTTAGGTAGTACGCGTTGTCACGAGTCGCCTCGCGTCGACGGAAGTCAAAAATAGTGTCCCACGCGCCCCCACGCGAGGCCCACGGAGAATTTTCAAATCTCCATAACTTCTTCATTTCTTAGCCAAATTTTACGTTCTTTATACCAAAATGAAGTTAGAGAGGAGTAGAATGGTTGTGTACCTTTGGTTTGGCCATACAAGCTTGGAAAATGGCCTGTAATTGCCTCGAAAGGCCGCGACTACTGTATCTTTGTCGATCTACGTCAAAACTCAACCAAATCAGGCAAACGACATATGAAAATTCATCTACTCAACGACAGGAATCCAATAATGGTAGTTAGAAACCTCACCTCAGTCTAGAATGGCGAGAAAATCGTCGGGAATGTATGGTTCTTTCATGTGCTTTTCCTGTCAAACAGTCGAGAGTTTGGACGAACGGTTTGCACCGTTGAGTCCAGGCCGTCGAGACGAAGATGGTGGTGATTTTAGTTCGCCTCGGTTCGACGGGTCTTCGTCGACATGCACTGTGCACATATGGTGAGAAGAGAGAGAGAAATGAAATAAGGAAAAAGTGACGGAAAAGAAGAAGGAAAATTGAGATATTTTGGGTTTTGGGGGTATTGTGCACCCACCAAAACAGTAAAATTACACGATCCCGTGTACAAAATAATCACGCATGTGTCCAAAATATCCCCCAGAAATTATTTTATAACAAACTTTTTATGGGATGTTACATAAAACTTGTTTGGGTAACTGTTTTTAATTTTCAAATAAAAGTGAAAACAAAAACTTTTGACTTGTTGAATTACTTGTTTAATACCTACAATTCTTGTGTCATTTAGTACTATGGTCTATTGGTATTTATCGTTCACTTATAAGTGAGAGGTCTTAGGTCCGAATACGTGGATGACGAATTCAATACCAATTTATTCTTCCACCCCTTGATGTAAATACATGGTTGTATGTAAAAAAAAAAACCTACAATTTTGGTAGGTGACAAGTTCGATTAATTGTTTGAAATTAAGGTGCACAGTTGGGCTGTGTTGCTTCATTGCTCTATTTTTCGTGGCAGTTCTACAATTGGACAAGAATTATTCAGAAATCTAATTTGGCTCTCTGAAAATCCCAAAGGATCGGAAACTACATACATGTAACAACTAAAAAGTCTGAACATGAATTGCATTAGAAAAACCATCTGATTCCATGAATGGGCATTCCTAAATTGATGTTGTTTTAGGTAAAATAGGTAATTAGATGAAACTTAAAACTGATAAACCACTATTGTCTTCTGCATTGTCTTCCACGACTGGTGTTGATGGGGATCAATCCAAGTCTAATGAGGATATGCCTTTGGCTGCTGATCAAATATAGTTCTATCAAGAGTTCAATTACTATTAGCTTTGTACTATTATTAATATCAATGAACAGTGGACTCACTCATTCATTGAGTTGAGATCACAAAATTTTTTCTATATATTATCTTTCAAAAACTACGTATAGTTGTGGTGATTAGAATCCTAACGCGGTAAGGAACTTAGCCGATTAAGCCCAAAAGAGAACCCTATAAATTAAACCTAACCAGACTGCCACAAAGCCGACTTACCCCAAGCATTAATCTTTTGGCCTTTATTTTTTTTCCCACAAGTTTTCCAATTCCTTTATTTCTTCAAGTTCTTGAACTGAGAATGGCCAGAGAAGAAGAGGGCCATGCTATAGGGAATGACCAAGGCAACAGAACCACTCCGTCTTATGTTGCATTCACGGATACTGAGTAGGTGATGCAGCCCTTAACTAGAAGAGGACCATGCGACTTAACTGAATTTGTTCTGTTGTGTCATCCGTTGTTTCCAAACTTTCCTCGTGGAATTGTTTTACTAAATTTGAGTTTTGAACTCAATCTGCAGATGCAAAGAGATTAATTGGTAGGAGATTTAGTGACGCTTCTGTTCAAAATGATGTGAAGTTATGGCCATTCAAGGTGTTGAGTTTCTTAGAGGAGCTTTAATATCGTAAAGACAACTGAAAAAGATGCAAAATTTTCTATGGTCGAGCTTCTCACTCATGCTCTGATGATCTGATCCAACCTCTCTGTTTTCCGTTATGATAGAGCTTCTCATCCATCCTCCTGATTTCAACTTAGAAATTGCAATTTAATGTTATGTTGTTTGTGTAACATATGAACTAGTAAATATATATGTGACTAGGCATAAAACCACAGTTGTTCTATCATTTCTCAGCTGGTATGTGATAATGTTCCTCTGCACGCTCCCAAAAAGCTTATTTTCTGTCTACCAATTTTCCAAAGCTGCCTTAAAAAGTCATCGAAGCAGAAGGATTCTCAGAAGTAGGTAGCTACTGAGATCTGTGCTAGGTTTCTATGTGCAAGTCCACTTCCACTTTTAATATGTGCAACTAATTTGCCGTTTTGTTTTCTGTTCATAGTTCAGTACACAGATAAATATTGAACTTTGTATGCTAGCTATCATTTGTCGCAGTTTTGTAGAATTAAATGAAGTTATAAAGTTCTCTCAGAAAAAATAAAAAAGAAGGTAAAGTTATAAGGTAGTCAAGGTAGCTGGAAAGGTATTGCACGCCAAAAGGTTGAGTTACCAGAAAATTAATTTTGGAGACTTATTGCATTCCAATGTTTTTGCACAACAATTTAGAAAAGCAAAACATAAATGTTTCTTCGTTCCCAAGTATATATATGATAGACACGACTCTGAACTCTTTCTCTTCCCCACTGAACTAGCCAGAGTCACTCTCCCTGGTCCCTATTACTCTAACTGCAATCATTTTTCTTCTCTTCTATTCTTGTTTGTCGTGTTCTTGTGCGGAGAATGGCAGGAGGACAAGGCCGCGCAATCGAGATTGATCTGGGGATAACTTACTCGTGCGTGGCAGTACGTGGCAACACGATCATGTAGAAATCATTGTGAATGATCAGGGTAACAGGACCACTCCATCTTGTGTTGCCTTCACTGATACTGAACGATTCGTAGGTGATTCAGCCATCGACCAGATTATCAGAAATCCCACCAACTCCATTTTTGGTTAGCTCCTCTTTTAAGTTCTATTAGATTAACAGTAGTTTTTTCAGGGAGTAGTTCTATAAAAAATGCTTATGCTTATTTCTTTTGGTTATGTTCATATGATCTTATTTTCTGGAACAATTAGACAAAATAGTATTTATTTTTTTGTTGAAATTTTTTTTTTTTAATGAACATAACCAAAAGAAATAAGCATTAAGCATTATGAATTTAAATGGTATGAATTGATGATCAGGGCAACAGGACCCTGCTGCTTGTGCCTCTACTTCTCCTGCTGCCCAACAAACCTCTACAGCTTTTACATGGCCAATTACTTGGTCAATGAATTTGTGTAACATACAGTTGGGTGGCAGTTTAAAATTCTTCGTTAAACAAAGTCAGTCAATATGTTATAATTTAGTAATTTTCCACTCGATCAGCTGTTTTTCTTTCTTGGAATGTTGTTTTCTAATTTAGTAATATAACTTTCAGATGCAAAGCGATTAATTGGTAGGAGATTCAGTGACGCCACTGTTCAAAGTGATATGAAGCTCTGGCCATTTAAGGTCACTGAAGGTCCTGGTGGCAAGCCCTTGATTGTGGTTTCCCATGAGGGTAAAAAAAAAAAACAGTTTGCTGCCGAAGAAGTCTCATCCATGGTTCTAGCAAAGATGCGGCAGATTGCTGAAGCCTACCTCAACTCAAGTGTGAAAAATGCTGTTATCACTGTCCCTGCTTACTTCAATGATTCACAATGCCAGGCTACAAAAAATGCTGGCAACACTGCTGGCCTAATTGCTTATGGCAACACTACAAAAAATGCGTATCATCAACGAACCAACAGCTGCAGCAATTGCTTATGGCATTGACAAGAAGGCCGGTTGGGATAGTAAAAGAAATGTGATGGTATTTGATTTAGGCGGTGGTACTTTAGATGTTTCACTACTTACCATAGGAGATGGTGTGTTTGAAGTGAAGGCCACAGATGGAGACACTCACCTTGGTGGGGAAGACTTCGATAACAAAATGGTGTACTTTTGTGTTGAACAGTTCAAGGAGAAGCACAATTTGGACGTGAGTGGAAACTCTAGAGCACTTGGGAGGTTAAGAAATGCATGTGAGAAGGCAAAGAGGAGGCTTTCGTTTACTTCTGCCACTGACATTGAAATTGACTGCTTGGATCAGGGTACTGACTTCTATACAACTATTACTCGTGCCAAATTTGAAGAACTCAATAGGGATTTTTTTGACAAGTGTATGGAGCTGGTTGAGAAGTGTTTGAAGGATGCTAGCATGGACACACGCAGTGTACATGATGTTGTTCTTTCCGGTGGCTCTTCTCGAATTCCCAAAGTGCAGCAACTATTGCAGGATGTGTTCAAGGGGAAGGAGCTGTGCAAGAGCATTAATTCAGATGAGGCTATAGCATATGGAGCAGCTGTTCAAGCTGCCGTCTTGAGTGGGAATGGGCATGGTAAGCTTAAAGACTTTGCTCGCTTGGATGTTACCCCTCTCTCACTTGGAATTGAGTGTCAAAACTATGATGGTTTTATGTACATGAATGTTGTGATTCCAAGAAACTCTAGAATTCCCGTCATGAAGAAAACGAGTGTAACTACTGGTTATGACAATCAAGTGTCTGCCTGCTTCCGTGTTTATGAGGGTGAAATTAGCATACCGGACAACAATAACTTTTTGGGTATGTTTACCCTCAATGATATTTCTCCAGCTCCAAAACATGTTCCTTCATTTGACGTTTGTTTCAACATTGATGCCAATGGTATCCTGAATGTCTCCGCCGAAGACAAGTCCACCGGCCAGAAGAAAGGGATTACACTCAAGTGTGATAGTGACATTAGAAATTTTTGAAGGAATTGAGAAAGTACACTAGGGCCCTATTGGTAGGCTGGATTAGATTGGAACATTAGTATTGATATTTGTAATTTTGTATTGGTATTGGTATTAACGATTTAATTAGTTGAATGAGGCATCGCTGTTTTATTTTTCTATGAAAGAATTGAGGGCATTGTTTGAGTTTCCATTTTATATTCCCCAATGTGAAGTTGTTTCAAACTTTGCATCATGTGTTTCCACCTCTTTCTTCTCCTAAATTTCACATTGGATGCCTTTATTGATAATAATGTAAACGAATTCCGTCGAAGTCTGCACTGCTCTTTGGTCTTCAGGTGACTTCAAATTGTCGAAAGTGAGATACCTAGGATCTACAGGAAAGGCCTCGTAGTTTCTGAAGGTCCAAGGTTGTGTTGAACTCGAACTAACCTGGCGGTGGTATGATTGATGATCTGATCCTAACGCCGTTCCGTGCTCGAATTCTGACCAGGAGTTTTTGTCTGGACTGGGAAGGGAGTTTCAATCGGTTATCTGTCTAGAGTTGAAGTGCTCTGATTTTTGAACCAAGACCAGAACTTAAATTTGCAGAGTGGTTTCGCGAGCATTCTCAGGGGGTCTTCATCCGCCTTTCAAAATCAACAAAGTTCAAACGGTTCTCCTCCTGAGAATCCTTCGAAGCTCTCTGGAAGATCATCAACAGTAGTGTTGGATCTTCTTCAGGGCCTCCCCAAATCTGGATCCATAGAGGGAGCCATGTTTCAGGGCGGAGCTGGGTTGCTTTCCAGAGTAACAGAACTCTTCTTGAAGCTGGTTGTTTTCCTTGGCCGTCAGTGTTGATAGTGTTGTCGTTGGTAGACATGGTGAGCACTCGGTTATGGTGAGAACAAGAATTTGGCTCTCAATGAAACACCAATTGTTGTAACTAAATCTCCCCGCACCACCGTGGATGGTAGAGTATGCGAGAACAGCCACCTGCCACACACAAGAGAATAAACAACCACGATTAACCTAAGGTACTGTGTGGTACTCGCCAAAGACTCTCAAACGATCAAGTTAGAATAAGATTTTAGAACAAACACAAGCAAAGGGCAAGAGAGCAAAGTGTGCGCTCACCATAGATGTGCCCTAGGAGGGCGATATTTACACCTAGTCGGGAGAGAGTCATTTTAGGATATAGAATCAGAAAGTACAAGATATTGCTTCCTTTTAGGATTGTGATTACTACAAGCACACCAATTCCTAGAGGATTGTAGGAATCTCCTTGAATATAAGAAACCAATTCCAATCCCAACATTAGGTTTCCATGTAATGCGTAGAAAGCAAGCATGGTCTATCTCAAAGAAGGGGGGCTTGTGGACCTTGCCTACCATTCCTAAACCCAATAGTGTGGTGGCACCGTTGGTCCGTCTGTGCGAATTTAGTCCGATTAGGACCTTTGAGTCCATAATCGAACTTCGAGGCATTTGTATTCGATTCGTGCATCCGGTCCGATAAAATTCATGGTCCCACACTCACTATGCCTCGATCTCAAATTCGGCAAGGATGTAGATTGTGTACATGGAGGTAAATTTGTGGAGGAGGAGCGGGGTTTTGGGGCCATGGTGGTCCTGCGATGAGTAGAACCGAGGTAGGGAGTATGGGTTTCATGCGGCTGGGGTTTTAGGGGTGGTTATGGCGGCTGAGTTTTGGGGGTGGCTCATGGTTGTGCGGTTGGGTTTTTGAGGGAAGGGTTCTAGTGATGTCGATGGTCTCCAAACAAAGTGGAAAGTGGTAGCAACCAAGTCAATTAAAGTTTTTTATTTGAAAATCTATTTATTTAATGAATGAAAAAATTAAAATGAAGAATTAAAAATGTGTTAAGGCTATTTTAGGAATAGGGGAGCCGATATTTGTACCTTTTATTATTATTTAAAACTTTTCTCATTATGCAATTAAATTATTAAATCGTAGTACAAATAAGTAGCTGATAAGAAAATAGGTACAAATATCATTTCCTTAGGGAATAATGTGATGGGTGGAAAATAGTGTTCTTATTTTTTTAATTTTTGGTGGTGGGTGAAAATATAATGCGGTGGAGAAATAGTATTGGTGGGTGGATCTATCAACACTTTTGAAGAAACAAAATTTTTCGATACTCCTAATACCCCAGACTCCAAATGCTTAAACATTAAATCTTAATTTTAATATTTTTAAATAATAATATAACAATTAAAACAATTAAAATACTTGGCAAAAATCTCTCCAAAAAAAGGCGGGGCTGTTATGGGGCTGTTTTGAGAAGCAACTTTTAAAAAAAGCATTGGTGCTTCTGCTTTCTACTGCCAATGATAGCAGTTTTAAAAGCAACTTTTTATTTTTCCTTTTGTTACCCATTTGATGTCCTAGATTCCTTCTTCTCTAAGCAACCCACACAACCCTCCCTATTACCTTTCACATGACGGTAAATATTTTCTTCTTCTCTAATCTCGTTGGACGTGTTCGAGCTGACAATGGCAGGAGAAGAAGGTCACGCAATCGGGATTGATCTGGGGACAACTTCTACCGTGCGTGGCAGTGTGGCAACAATACCTGAGTGGAAATCATTGTAATGATCAGGGCAAGAAAATCACTCCATCTTGTGTTGCCTTCTGATACTGAGCGATTCGTAGGCGATTCAGCCATCAACCAGGTCATCAGAAACCCTGCACCAACCTATCTTTGGTAAGCTCTTCTTTTCCTTGTTGGCCAATTTAACAGTATTTTTGAGTACATAGTTTCATAAGATATGCTTATGTTTCTTTCTTCTAGTTATCATCATGTGATCGTATTTTCTGAACCAATTAGTTTCAAAATAGTTTTTTTTTGTTTTTTGAATTTAAATTAAACTATCATCACAGTTTATTAACAGATGGAAAATTTTCTTTGGTGATATTTAAAAATAGTATTTTTTTGCTGATCAACCTCACTGTTGTTAATCCGTTGTATGAATTATATTATTAGAAATAAAAAATAGGAAGATAAAAAGCTTAAATCACTCATCTTCATGACAGTCATATAAATTACAATTCATTTCAATTTGCTGGTGCTACCGCTGTGGCTTGTGCCTCTACTTCTCCTGGCTACTCAACAAACCTCCAGCTTTTCTTTGTCCATGCGTGTTCCTCTGCCGTGCTGCGGGGGCCCGGCAAGGTGATAGCTCAGACGCCGTTGCTGCTACCATCACATGGTCCTACTAATCCCTATACTATAGTAGTGGGTGCCTCGACCCAAAAGGAGCTTTCTACGCCCCTACAGCTTTTACTTGGTCAATGAATTTGTGTAACAAACTGTTGGGTAGCTGTATAAAACTCTTTCATTAAACCACGTTAATTAGTCATTATGTTATACTCCTAGTAATTTTCCACCCGATCAGCTGTTTTTCTTTCTGGAACGTTGTTTTCTAATTCATAGTATTTAACTTTCAGATGCAAAGCGGTTAATTGGTAGGAGATTCAGTGACGCCACTGTTCAAAGCGATATGAAGCTCTGGCCATTTGTTTATCACAGAAGGTCCTGGTGGCAGGCCCTTGATTGTGGTTTCCCATGAGGGTAAAAAAAACAGTTTGCTGCCGAAGAAATCTCATCCATGGTTCTAGCAAAGATGTGGAGACTGCTGAGGCCTACCTCAACTCGAGTGTGAAGAATGCAGTTATCACTCGTCCCTGCTTACTTCAACGACTCACAACGTCAGGCTACAAAAATGCTGGCAACACTGCTGGCCTAAAAGGTGATGCGTATCATCAACGAACCAACTGCTGCAGCAATTGCTTATGGCATTGACAAGAAGGGCGGTTGGTATAGCAAGAGAAATGTGATGATATTTGGATTTAGCGGTGGTACTCTAGATGTTTCACTACTTACCATAGGGGGATGGTATTTGAAGTGAAGGCCACAGCTGGAGACACTCACCTTGGTGGTGAAGACTTCGATAACAAAATGGTGGACTTCTGTGTTAAACAGTTCAAGAAGAAGCATAATTTGGACGTGAGGGGAACCTAGAGCACTTAGGGAGGTTAAGAAATGCATGCGAGAAGGCAAAGAGGAGGCTTTCGTTTCTTATTTCTGCCACTGACATTGAAAATTGACTGCTTGATCAGGGTACTGACTTCTATACAACTATTACTCGTGCCAAATTTGAAGAACTCCAATAGGGATTTTTTTCGACAAGTGTATGGAGCCGGTTGAGAAGTGTTTGAAGGATGCTAGCATGGACACAAGCAGTGTCCATGATGTTGTTCTCGCTGGTGGCTCTTCTCGAATCTCCCAAAGTACAACAACTATTGCAGGATGTGTTTAAGGGGAAGGAGCTGTGCAAGAGCGTTAATCCAGATGAGGCTATAGCATATGGAGCAGCTGTTCACGTCGTCTTGAGTGGTCGGGCATGGTAAGCTTAAAGACTTTGCCTCTTGGATGTCACCCCGCTATCAATTTGGAATTGAGAGTTTGAACGGTGCTACTTCCAAGTTATACATGAACGTTGTGATTCCAAGAAACTCCAGAATTCTATCATGAAGAAAACGAGTGTAACTACCGTTTTGACAATCAAGTTTCTGTGGGCTTCCTGTTTATGAGGGTGAAAGTAGCATAACGAAAAACAACAACTTTTTGGGTACGTTTACTTCCTCAATGATATTCCTCCAGTTCCAAAACATGTTCCTTCATTTGAAGTTTGTTTCAACATTGGATCAATGGCATCCTGAATGTCTCCGCCGTAGAAGATGTAAGTCCACCGGCCAGAAGAAAGGGATTACACTCCTCAAGAGTGACAGTGACATTAGAAATTTTGAAGGAATTGAGAAAGTAAACTAGAGCCCTATTGGTAGGCCGCTGGATCAGATTGGAACGTTAGTACTATTGGTTTGGTATTAACGTGATTTAATTAGTTATATGAGGTATCTTTAATTAGTTGAATGAGGCGTTGCTGTTGTTTTGTTTTTTAAGGAAAGAATTGAGGCGCTGTTTGAGTTTACATTGCATTCCAATGTGAAGTTGTTTCAAACTTTGCATCATGTGTTTCACTTTTCTTTTTCCTGTAAATTACATATTGGTAACGATGTAAATGTGTATCGTTCCGCAAATTCGCAAAATCGATATTGACCACCACCACCATCTCTTTCCAAACTCACATCTTTACCCATTTTCTACTTTAGAACATGTTAGAGAAATTATCTTGAAAATGCTTATTTTACAACTCATTTGAGCTTAGTGAAAATGTTAAAGAAATAATATTTTTTATTTTTATACGCACTATCCGACGCGACAGCACATGTAAATAATACGTCAATTAATAAATCTATTTAATCCAATTTTAAATTGTATACTTCGTATGTACACCAAAAACGTAATCTTCCTGACAGTTTCTTTCATCTCGCCAACCGCGACCCCCGTCAATGCTGCCATAAATAATTCCACTAACCAAGGAAGACGCTCTAGTCTTCGTCCAAGCAGCCGAGGGCCCACCAACTTACTCCTCTTTCATTCAAATATATATAATAATTAATTATTAATCAATAGTATTTTATTTTTTAACATTTGCTGATGAGTGAAAATATAATATGACTGGAAAATAACATTGGCGGTGAGTCTATCACTACTTTGAAAAAAAAAATTTCTTGATTATCCGAAGCACCTTAGAAAGTTCCCTTTTGAGCACTGTTTTGAGAAGTAACTTTTTTTTTCTGAAAAAGTATTGGTTCTGCTTTTCTACTGCCAATGACAGGAGTTTCTTAAAAAACTACTTTTTTTGCTTTACCAAACGCATTCGATGCTCTAGAATTTTTAATAAGCTGCATTTACAATTTAAGCAACACCAGAGCGACTCACTTCTGTAACATTTTCTTCTTCTAATCTTGTTTTGTCCAGTGTTCGAGCTGACAATGGCAGGAGAAGAAGGTCACGCAATCGGGATTGATCTGGGGACAACTTATTCGTGCGCGTGGCAGTGTGGCAACACGATCGTGTAGAAATCATTGTGAATGATCAGGGCAACAGTGTCCACTCCATCGCATGCGTTGCTTTCACTGATACTGAGACATTGGTAGGTGATGCGGCATTTAACCAGGCTATTCGAAACCCTGCCAACTCCATCTTTGCAAGTTTATCTTCCAACATCCACATATATAAGGCTGCTATTTTTTTTGCTTTTTCAGAATTATAATCAAATGCATATTCCCTTGATTATGTGGCTGTTGTAATTGTTCAGTTGATGTTCTGTCTATGTTTCCCGCTACTTCTTCCGTTCACTATATTTTTTTTTTCTTTTATTTTATCTAATTGAATGATTGAAATATAAATAATTGTTTTAGTTTAGTGCGAAAAGTCGCTCTCACGAATTTTCTTATCTCAAATCTTATTATGGTATTTCTTGTTTTTTCTGTCTTTGTTTGATTATGTTTCTAAATGTGGCACCAATTTCAGATGCAAAGAGGTTAATAGGTAGGAGGTTCAACGACGTTCTGTCCAAAGTGATATGAAGCCTGGCCCTTCAAGGTCATTGAAGGCGCCGATGATAGAAGCCCGCCCATGATTGTAGTTACTTATAAGGGCGAAGAGAAGCAGTTTTCTGCGGAAGAAATATCATCCATGGTCGTGGCGAAGATGCGAGAGACAGCTGAGTGGCCTTCCTTGCCTAACAGTTAAGAGTGCGCAGTGATCACAGTCCCTGCTTACTTCAGCGCGACTCCACAGCGTCAGGCTGTTAAAAATGCAGCCACCACTGCTGGCCTCCAGGTGATGCGCATCATCAACGAACCAACTGCTGCAGCCATTGCTTATGGCATCGACAAGAAGGCTGGGCTATACAGCAAGAGAAATGTGATGATGTTTGATTTCGGTGGCGGCAGGTACTTTAGATGTGTCACTAGTTACCATTAGTTGTGGTGTGTTTGATGTGGAAAGCCACTGCTGGAGATACTCATCTTGGAGGCGAAGACATAGATAACAGAATGGTGAACTATTGTGTTGGAGCAATTCAAGAGGAAGAATAATTTAGACGTGACTGGAAACCCAGAGCCTTAGGAGGTTCAAAAGTAGTTGTGAGAAGGCAAAGAGGAGACTTTCCTTTGCGTCTTCGATTGACATTGAAATTGACTGTTTGCATGAGGGTGTTGATTTTTATACAACTATTACTCACAAATTTGAAGAACTCAATAGGGATTTCTTGTCAAGTGTATGAGCCGGTGAACAAGTGTTTGGAGGATGCTAAAATGGACGTAAGCAGCATCCACGACGTTGTTCTTGTTGGTGGCTCTTCGGAGACTCCCAAGGTGCAACAACTCTGCAAAATGTGTTCAAGGGTAAGGAGTTATGCAAAGGCATTAATCCGATGAGGCAGTGGCTTACGGTGCTGCTGTTCAGGGCTGCAGTCTTGAGTGGGAAGGGAAATGGAGAAGCTTCAAGACCTCACTTTGTTGGATATCACACCGCTATCACTCGGGGTGGAGACTGGGCGCGAACGCGACATGACTGTTGTGATTCCAAGAAACACTAAAATGCCTGTCAAGAAAATTATACTGTTACTACTCGCCATGACAACCAAGCTGCTGCTGCATTCTTCTCCGTTTATGAGGGCGAGAGTAACAACCGTTAATAACTACTTCTCTGGGTGATTTTAGGCTCAAAGAGATTCCTCCTGCTCCAGGAGTGTGTTCCGAAATTCAATAATATTGTCTTTTGATATTGATTCCAATGGGATTTTGACTGTATCTGCTGAAGACATGCTGACTGGCCAGAAGAAGGGATTACTCTCACCAATGACACAAACTTGTGAGGGAATTGAGAGGATAATGTAAGAGAGATTAGATTATGTTGCATGAGCTCTAAATTCACCAAGCAAGTTCAGGAAACAAGGAACCATGCTGATTTGATTCTGATTTGCAGGCTTGAATTTATTAAAAACAAGCGTTGAACTTCATGACTCGGAAGGTGAGGATTGCATTATAGTAATTTATAGTAGTGCACTTTTTCTTGTCTGCAACATTCCTGGATGAATTTTGATTGCTGCTTGTGGAAAATGTTTGGTCTGTTTGCTCTCTTTTCTTAAGTGACGTAGTCTTTGAAACCTTGGTGGTCTTCCAAATTTCGTATAGTGTTAGCTTGTGAAGGCCATGATGTAGAGATGTCAATTTCCTAGCACCTCCATGTTCACGTGCAGGACATGCTGTGCCCGAAAATCTCCAGTTGAGTAAACCTTGAATTGTGTAGTAGGTCATTTTCCTAGCACCTCCATGTCTAGGTAGACATGCTGTGCCGAAAATTCCCCTATTGAGCAAACTTTTGATCGTCCGTGTCGAGGTCATCCTCTAGCACCTCCATGTATAAACATGCCGCATGGAAAATTCTCTTTTGAGCAGATGTTGAATATCTGTGCAGAGGTCATTTTCCTAGCACCTCCATGTTAATTGCGTGCAGACATGCTGTGCCGGAAAATTCCCTTACGAGTAAATCTCAAGCAACTGGCAATGAACGGAAAAGTGTCATGTACCAATCTATATGCGGCTACAGGAATTTCGCAATCTTCTTTTCTAGTCTTCAAATTCATAACCAATGTTGGGGATTCATGGTCATCCTTCTATGCAAATTGGTTGTGTTCCTTGAAAAAGGCAGAAATTGCTGTTCTTTCTTATGGCAGCAACTTCGAGCGACTCTGGTGATAATGGATTTGAAGGCTGCTGCCTCTTTGGTGTTGATTATGATCATTTTGAAATTACAAACACTTTTGTCTGCAACATAGTATGAGATAAAAGAAATAAATAACTTAATAAAACATATTTCATACCTTACAATGGATGTTTTCTTTTTTTGATGATCTTAGTACTGAAAGCACGAACGGTTGAACTTCTTGTTCTCTTTTGGTAGCACTTCGTTGCTTTGGTGTTTTCCTCAAAGTCTCTCACTCCCTACAGAATATTTTCCTCACCTCTTCCCCTCACTGCAGCTAATGCCTATTTATAGACACTGGGGAAGACCCCTGGAATTCTTACGTGATTCCTGAAATAAAGGCCATGTACTCCACCACTTCTTAACTTCTCCTGTCAGCTGAAAGCTAGTCTTCCACGTCTTGGCAATAATTAATTTTTTTATTTGTTTATTTTGTATTTATCTAACCGACTTGACCCTCTTCTTTGTTGCAGAAAAAGAGAAAGTCATGCTGTAACGTCTTTCTTTAGCTTTGGGTAGAGAGGACTAAACATTTTTTATTTTTTTTATAAAGAAATCTTGCATGTAAAACCTTCTTTTTTGTTTTGGGCCCGAACATAGTTATCTCATCTTTGATCCAATTTATATGTGGATTTTTGTTCATGGGCTGTTTGTATGTTTTATTTATTCATTTATTTATGTTTTTTTTTTTTTGAACAGCTAGTTTTGAGTTCGAGCTTCCCGTTTGCCTTTTTTGTTTATGTGGAATGAGCGCATGACGACATTAAGTGTCATTAACACCTCTCGTACGTATACACCATTTAACTGATGACGTAATCCTTCGTTTTTTGGGGCAAGATAGAGCCAATATGTGATTCAAGATGTGGGTCAAAATCTTTTGTATATTCTTATCTCAAATCGGATTTTTCTAGGCACGAGTTAATCCTTTGTTGCAGTGTGGCAGCAGGAATTGTGACATCTCAAATCGGATTTTTCTTTTGACATCTCCATTGGAGATGCTCCTAACAGTATAAATATGTTCTATTTGCTTTCTCTCGGTTGGTCCTTTGGCATGGATGAACCTTACACATACAATGGACCAAAAATACTCTCTAAAGACCGATTGCACTTCCAATGAAAATTTATATCCAACTGCAAAAAAAAAAATGAATGAATGGCAAATACATTAATTCCTAGGGACGATAAATCTTCTAACTCCTGATACCAATCAGACCGCGCGTTTCCTCTTCCCCCACTTCTCTCTGTATTTAAAGAGACATCCAGCGGAGAGAAGCTCGGCCTTCATCTTTAATTTTTACTACACACCTTAAACTTTACCATCATGAACACTACGGAAATCTTCATCAAAGTTGTAACCGGATCAAACCACGCCTCTTCAATAATATGCCATCGCACTTTAAAAAAAATCAGGGGCTATCCTCAGATTCCAGTAACTAAATTACCTGCGGCAATTAAAACATTAAGCAACTAAATGGAAAATTACCTGACAAAACTGGAATATTACTTCAAAAGGTTTGAAAACCTAATTGAGTGTATGAAACCCAATTGGATGCTAAAATAGCGAGAGAGATGGGATGGAGTGGGACAGTGGCTGCAAGAGTGTAGTTATCGGGCAGGGACAGGGAGAGGCACGAAGTGGATTTGTGGAGAAACCAAGAGCGTGCTGTCGTGGGAGAAATGGTTGCGGGGATTCAGAACTTTAATTTTGATTAGATAATTGCATTTGACTAATTTGCCCCTAAATTATATAATCACTCCGTGTTTATTCATTAAGCAGGGGCATTTTAGGGGGTTTATCCATATATATATAAAGGGAGAAGAAAAATTTGGTAAAACATTCATAATATTAAATTTACTTTTTCTTACATATAACTATTAGAAAAATTAAATAAATAAATAAAATTATACATGTGATTTAAAACCGCTCCGGTAGTTGCTAACTTTTTTTTTTTTTAATTCCTTATTTTTAAATTACATAAATATAATTTATTTTTTTTAAAAGAGTCAATTAACACACACGTATGCGTGTGGCAAGAGGCTAGTATCATTAAAGCAAAGGTAGTTATTTTTTGCCATGCTCGCTTTTACTCTCTCTCTACTCCCCCTCCTTTTCCCGCTCATTTCCACTCTTTTACCATCCTGTCCCCACTCTTTTTATTTGATTGTTTTTTATGGCTTGTAAGTGAAGGATATTTTTGAAATTATTTGAATATTTAATTATAAGATCTTCTGCTTTAATAATATAAATAATAAATAATATAGATATAAATATAAATATTATATGGAAAATTTTTGAGTGGTATGTATCATTCAACGGTCTGGCCATTGAATAATTCTAAATTAATTTACGATGGACTCTAAGTAAATATTAAATCATTCAATAGTGGTACATACCATTAAAGTTTGACCCATAGTATAGATATGGAAGAAGATAGGTTATTTGTTTTTTTATTGAACTATTTTATTTGTTTAAAAAAATAATTATTTCTTTTTCCTTATCAAGAAACGAAAAGGATTTTGTCTCTGGATGTAAAAAAGGAGAGCGTCTGCGGACTCGCGTTTGCTCCGGTTCCTAGGGTTTTATATTCCCAAATTCCCCAAATCACAATCCCAATTCAAATCCCATCCAAATCTCTGCAAGTTCTGCCCTAAAATCCTCATGGGCAAGAACGATTTCCTCACACCGAAGGCAATCGCCAATCGAATCAAGGCCAAGGGACTCCAGAAGCTCCGATGGTACTGCCAGATGTGCCAGAAGCAATGTCGAGACGAGAACGGATTCAAGTGCCACTGCATGAGCGAGAGCCACCAGCGGCAGATGCAGATCTTCGGCGAGAACGCCAATCGCATCGTCGACGGCTACTCCGAGGAGTTCGAGCAGAGTTTCCTCGATTTGATGAAGCGGAGCCACCGGTTCAGCCGTATCGCCGCCACCGTGGTCTACAACGAGTACATCAACGACCGCCATCACGTGCATATGAATTCGACCGAGTGGGCAACGCTGACGGAGTTTGTGAAGTATTTGGGAAGGACTGGGAAGTGCAAGGTTGACGAGACGCCGAAGGGTTGGTTCATTACGTATATTGATCGAGATTCCGAGACTCTTTTTAAGGAGAGGTTGAAGAACAAGCGGCTTCGAGCGGATATGGCGGATGAGGAGAAGCAGGAGAGGGAGATTAAGAAGCAGATTGAGAGGGTTGCTCAGTCGATGCCTGTGGGTAATGGGTCTGATCAGGGTTCGGAAGCTGAGGCCAATCCGGAAGTGAAAATGAAAATGGAGCCTGGGGTTAAGATTGGTTTTGCGCTTGGGTCCTCAAAACTGGGACCGAAAGAGAAAGGGGGGAGTGCGAAATTGGTATTCGATGAGGCTGAGGATGAGACGAATGAGAGAAAGGTTAAGAAGGCGAAAAATGGAAGTAGCGGTGACGCCAGGAGCTTGGCTTTGGAGGAGTTGATGAGGGAGGAGGAGAAGAAGAAGGAGAGGATTAATAGGAAGGATTATTGGTTATGCGAGGGAATCGTTGTTAAAGTGATGAGTAAAGCCTTGGCTGACAAGGGTTACTATAAGCAAAAAGGGGTTGTGAGGAAAGTCATTGATAAGTATGTTGGGGAGATTGAAATGCTTGAAAGCAAGCATGTGTTGAGAGTAGACCAGGCAGAGCTTGAGACCGTGATTCCGAATCTTGGGTCCCTTGTGAAGATAGTCAATGGGGCTTACAGAGGATCAAATGCAAAGTTGGTGGCGGTCGACACAGATAGCTTTTGCGCAAAGGTGCAGATAGAGAAGGGCGTGTATGATGGCAGAGTGCTTAAAGCTGTTGAGTACGAGGATATTTGTAAACTTGCGTAATGGATTTGGTAGAATACTTGTTTTGTGGGGATTGACCTATATTGTCTATGATTGATCATCTGCATTTCAAATATGTTACCTTGTATATGATATTGCTTCTCTCTCGTTGTATGTTTCAAAAACTATATGTTCATGTTGAGCACTGGAAAGCATTCCTTGAGAGTTTGAAGATTGTTTTTGCAATTTCAATGCAATTGCTGGTAAATGACAACATCATTTTTTGCCTAATTAGATGCTAATTTGTGTTTTTTGTATTCTTTTATTGTCCGTGATGATGTTGTCCAATTTCTAGTGCTCTTACTCTTGACCAATCCATCGGACCAGACATTGCAGAGTTTCCTTGTGACTCGTATAATGTTTCATGATCCTGTTTTCTTATTGTTTAATTTCAAGAGCTGAACATGTAGTTGTGAGCTCTCTCACTTTTGCACTTAAGCATAATGTAACAGGTAACTTAACCCTCCACAGATTTTGCTACCATTTATGAGGTTTTTATGTCTTCTTATTAGTCATTACTTGGAGTCTGGGATAAACAAATTGTACTTGTGTGCTCTGTTTGGTAGTTATGTTGGGGATTTTTGGCGGTACATCGATGATTTATAGTAAAACTTCCGTTTTGGTAGTAAGAGACTACCTTTGACTCGCTACTACCTGCCTGCATTCTTTTTTGGTTGGTTATGGAATTGAGTCGTCAACTAGTCGATGTCTGAAAATTAGGCATTTCGTAACGGAAAAGTTGAAAAGGCATATGTGTTGTAGTGTGAGATGCTAGGCAGAGCAGTGGAGCTGCACTGAATTATGAAATGTGTGTTGTATCACCTTGGAGTCCTCATCACAGCCACACATGATTGATTGCATAATTCTCACCTCGCCAGTGCTTTACAATCGGAATTCGTTTTGTTATTTTGTTTAAGATAGCATGGAAAACTTGTACTCGTAAAATCATACTGCCTATGCACGTCCTGATTCTTTTTGGCACTTATCTAGAGTCCAGAAACTGTGGGTGTTTTCCGCTTGTGGAAACCCATGGTTCTCTTTGCACCAGCGGTACACGGTTCGTTCTTTTTATATGATTCCTCTGCACTGTAAGACTATTCTTTCTAATGCATCTCTTCTTTGGATAGACAAGCTGGGGATCGGCACTTAGAGAACGAGAGCATACGCCTTATAAATAACGTGAAAGGAGTCGACTGGCACTCTTATTAAATTGACCTGTTGTTTGTTTATGTACTAGGGTTGAGAGAAATTGCAGCATTCACAATGGAAAGATGCACAATGAGGCTGGAATCATGGTATGTTGTTTTGTTTTGATCAGTCGATACCTTGGAGCTGATCAATCATAAATGGGCCGATAATTTCACGTAGTTTGGGCAAACTGGTGCGCGTCACCCGTATAGGGGTGTGAGACCAGCGTGGGGTTGGGTGTGACTAAATACAGGCGATCTCGCTCTTTTGTGAGGAGGATTAGATTGATGACGTCCGACAGTCGGACTCAATAATTTTTTACTGGGAAGTGGCAACACCCTCATAGGCAGAGCCGCAGAGGTGATTGGGGCTCCTCTTTACAATTTCTTGTCAAAAAGGATAGTGGTCCTGCACCTTCCTAGTTGCTACTCCTACCATGCCATTACTGGTATGGTAGTAGCTTAACTAATGTCTTTGCCATTTAGTGTTAGTTAAAATTAATAAATCTATAGGTTTTAGTTGGAGCATTGAATACTTGCAACAACGGCTTAACTCATTTGATTAATTTGGTATTAGTATTGACCACATGAGCCAAATAATTAATTACATAATCATCATTCAACCATGTATATTGAACTTTTTCTTTACACAAATAAGCTCCTCGGCATTTCATTTCATTGGACCCAACAATTGATAGATGATGAGTACATTGATTTTTGAAGTTCTCTCGTTAACATCAACAGTTGTGAGAATTCATGACATATCATGCGTTTTAACACATAAGGACTAAAAAAATTTGAATGGGTTACTTCATACTTGAACAACCTGATATCATTCTGATTCATGACTTCTCTCATTCCAAATAAGTAAACATGCTCTAACAACGATAATCAAACGTTATAAGCAAAGTTTTAGCACACTCAAGATTAATCACAAACACTAAAACAACACATGTCGAGATTGGATACGTTATTAAAAACATGGCCCATCATAGAAAATCCCTTCCAAACCTATTCAAAAGACTAGTCACTAGTGTACATGTTAGTAGGAGGGTTAAGTGTTGTTCATCAGCCTTGATAGTTAGATATCCTAATTTCCTACCCCAACCACACGCCATTAATATTATACCATCCATCTGATATCCCCCAAACCAACTCCTACACCCAAACAACATTTCACGTCGTTATTAAAGAGAGAGAGCCCATTTCCGGATCTCACTCTCATTTCTTTTTTTTTTCCTTCCGAGTTCTGGTTGATTCGCACTCTCTTCAATTCGAATGGAAGTTGCGTGAATTTGCTGAAAGAATTAAAAGGGTGTGTTGCTTGATCGATTTGCTGAAGTGGGTCGCTCTCACTTGCTCTCGACGATGAAGGTGACCGTTGTTTCGCGGAGTGGCCGAGAAGTTGTCAAGGGCGGCCTCAAGCTCACTGATTCTGTATGCTTCTCTTTTTCCTGGACTTTATTTTATTTTTTTTCGTAATACTTTGTGATTCATCTACGTATCTGTTGCATTTCTGAGAAAACAAAGCAATTTATCTCTGAATTTTCCGCTATGTGTTGGAGTTTTCGGAAAAATAAAAGACTTGATTGCACTGGATGGGAAATTTCGAATTTGGGTTCTGTCCAGTTTAGTTAAAGATTCAAATTTTGGATGAGAATTTTGAATTTGGGTTAGGTTCAGTTTAGTTAATTGTTAGCGTTTCTGAGTTTGTTGGTGTCTCTGTTTGTGTTGCAGGCCACAGTAGCTGATCTGCAGGATGCAATCCATAAGCGAAGTAAGTGTTCTGGATATGCTTCTTTTTGCTCTTGATCTTGTATAGCTGAATAAGTAGAGTCTTTTGAGAATTGAGATTGGTTTTTCTGGTTGATTATCGTCTTTTAACGAAACGATAAGATTGATTGAGGGCTGTATTTATAGCTTACAATATGTGACTTTAAAGCTTGCTGCTCTGCATCATGTTTGCTTAAGTTTTGGAATAGAGTTTTGCATATGCGTCTTTTACCGGTTGTATAATTTTTGTAGATGCAATCATGTAGTATTGTATTTTCATGAGATTAGTAATTATTGCTCTTGTTTTGCAAATATTACATTATTAAAGGAACCAAACGATATGGTAACATCCTTTAATCTATATGAGCTATAATTTATAGATGCTAATATAAGAATTTAAAGTATGAAAGTTTGTGAAAATTTTGAAGAACCTTGTTGAAACGCCAATGAGATAGCTGATTCACCTCAATATCCACACTTCAAATGCCCGAAATAGAGAATGTACTAAACAAGAGTGATTTGTTTTGCAGTTATTTGAATACCTAAAATATCTGATATACTTCGAGATTAATATCATTGGAATTTGAAAGAAAATGGAGATTAAATTATGAAACTTTGGTGTATAGTGCGCTTTCTTTGTTTTAGAAATACAACTACTTAAATCCGTAGGATCTTTTAGATTTGTTAGCAAGATTGGAACTTTGGTGCCTGGCCTGAATTATTTGGAGTTTACATCTGTTATTTTTCTAGGTTTGTTGATCATCGGTCATCCTTAATTCCGTATATGCCTTGTTCCATTACAAACTTCAAACAGAAATTTGTGTTTCTATAGGTGGCTCTGTTTTGTTGTAAGATTATTGTTTTTTTAAATGATTTCATCTTGTATGTCAACAGCCAAAAAGTTCTATCCTGCAAGACAGCGGCTTACTCTCCCCGTCCAACCAGGATCAAAAGAGAGGCCTGTTGTCCTTAGCTACAAAAAGAGTCTCCAAGATTACATTAGCGGGAACTCAGATAACTTAACTGTGGTGTTCAAGGACCTGGGCCCACAAGTTTCCTACAGAACACTCTTCTTCTTTGAGTATTTGGGCCCTTTGATCCTTTATCCCATCTTTTACTACTTCCCTGTCTATGACTACTTGGGCTTCAAAGGAGACCGTGTCATCCACCCGGTCCAGACATATGCTCTATACTACTGGTGCTTCCACTACTTCAAACGTATTATGGAAACATTTTTCGTACATCGCTTCAGCCATGCAACCTCACCACTCTCCAATGTATTCCGGAATTGTGCTTACTATTGGAGCTTTGGTGCTTTCATAGCTTACTACCTGAATCACCCGCTTTACACCCCTGTTAGTGACCTCCAAATGAAGATTGGGTTTGGTTTTGGGATAATATGTCAAATCTCGAATTTGTATTGCCATATCCTTTTGAGGAACCTGCGAAGCCCTGATGGAAAAGGAGGATATCAGATCCCACGTGGTTTTCTGTTCAATATTGTGACATGTGCAAATTACACTACAGAGATCTATCAGTGGTTGGGCTTCAATATAGCAACACAGACAGTTGCTGGTTATATCTTTCTCATAGTTGCTGCTTCTATCATGACCAATTGGGCCCTTGCTAAGCACCGCCGTCTTAAGAAGGTAATCTTATAGACTTTTGTGCTCTACAAATCAGAATCTTTATTCGCTATACCAATAACTGCTTGTGTTTTGTTACTTAAAAGCAAGGTCTCCTTTGTAGCTAACTTCTTGCTCTGTTAAGTATGATATTTGCACGTACTTACATGCATCCTTATTCTCTAATAAGGTTCTTGACGAAAGATTTGTTTTCCAGTGTGCGGATAATTGAGTTCTTAATTAAGGACTTCGTTTGAAGTCCTTGTTAGAGAACAACTCTATATATAGTTACATGCATACTGCTATGCAATAGTTTCATGTATAGATTGTGTATCACTGCACGGATGGGTTAGTATGCGTGCACGATTAATAAATGCTTAGTAAACTGAACTTCGATGGAATGTGATATCAAGATTGTCGGTTCTTATTATGTTAAATGAGTGCTTTACTTCGATTGGTTCAAAATCAGCTTCCCTGACAAACATACAATTGCCTGCCGCTATTATTCTGTTTTATAGGAATGTGGAAAAACCATATTTGATGGATGAGCATATTTAACATTTATAGGTTTTATTCATAGTGTCGGAATGTTGTGATATGAGTTTCTGTATCGAATATCAGTGCATGTAACACGATTTGTTGGAAAACCTTGCCATCGCAGATATTTGACGGGAAAGACGGAAGACCCAAGTATCCACGCCGATGGGTGATCCTACCTCCATTCCTGTAGAAGCCATTGACTCCTGGATTCCACCCACGCCGGATCGGTGATGGAACTTGAAGAAGTCAAAATCACATAGCATTCTATGTGATCTTAGCATTCTATTTAGATGTTGTAATTCATTTGAATTACATAGGATTTGCTTGTCGATCTATAAAAACATAGGTCATCTTGTTCTTCTCATTTGAACTGTTTTGTAATTTGCACATCTAGACCATCTATGACATTTTTCCTTCTTTTTTTTTTTCTCAAATTCTTATTATTTTAATCGTAATCAATAATTTCATAAACAACTTGAACAATTAGCAGATGTGGGTTATGCCAGTTAACCAAGGCAATGAGCTCAACTCTTGCACCAAAGCTCAAATCTTTTTCTCCATAGATTAGAGTAGCTTAGAATCTCGTCTCTGTCCACGCTATTAGAACGCATTTAAGAAGAACATGGCCTAGCTGGTGACAGTGAGGATTCGAATTCTGCCAACATTTGTGTGACTTTTAAGCGGATGCATGAAAAGCGTGAAGAGCATAAATGCATAGAGGGTGATAATGTGTTACTTGTGCATTCCAAATCAAATCATTTGCCAACATGGCATGACTAATGACCAATAGATTCCTCCTTGCACATTCTATTGGATCATTTGCTTACACCGCGTTGATGGTTAAACGTTTCGAGTTTAGGTGTGCTAATCATATTGAGTTTAAGCTTATTCTAAAACAAATGCGTAAAATGACTTAGTATTGAGAAAACGACATTAATGAAACTACGTAGCTCATTTCACAGAAATAGGCTCGTCTATTCATATACTATGCGTTGATAGTTAAACATTTTGAGTTTAGGTTTATACTTGAAAGTCTAAGCTAATGAGAGAAACTTCAGTAGGGGAATCACGTGATCAGACATGTAGGGCAAGTCACTAAGAAGTTGTCACGTTAACACATATAGAGCCGAATTAAAGAGAATGAAATCAAGAAAGGGGCCCACTTTCGCTGCGGAAGTTTTTCCTCTAAACTAACATAGAACATAAGCACCATACTAGCTCCATGTGAAATGGCAATTAGGTGGTGAAAGAATGAAAATAGGAACGAAAGGGGCAAAAGGGTCAAACCAGATGAGAAAAATGACTGGAACAGCGGAAGGCGAGGGAGCCCAACACAACCCATTGGACGCGGTCTTTTGAAGTCTTCAACATTTCCATCAAAATCCAACGGCCCACATTTGAAGTCGGCCTCCCTTCTTAATGTTACTCCACCCTCCTCCTTCTCCTTCGCCCGCTCACTCACATACACCACTCTGTCCGTCCCTAACACTTTGTTTCTCTCTCTCTCTCTCGCCTTCGATCTCCCTCGTTGCAATCACTGAAAAAAGGTCAATTTTCTCAAACCCCCTCCCTCTCGGTTTATTTCTCAGTTTCATGGCGCTTTAGATCTCTGATTTTTGGGGACTTTTTTTATGATTTTTTTTTTTTTGCATGTGTGTAATTTTTTTATGATTTCATTGCTGCATTGTTTGTTTTGGGAGTTTTTGATTATTGGGTTGTGAATGTTGTGGATTTTGACCGCGTTTCAGATTGAAAGATCGGTTTTTTTTTCAATTTTCCATATGCTGAAATGGTGACTTGGGATTTGCCCATTTGCGTTTTGTGACCATCTGATGGGTTATGTATCTTTGAATCATGTTTAAATATGTATATATATATATATACATGTATATATGTATATAATCAGATGGAATCGTTGCATAACATCATACGAAAATGGTATAGCAGGAAACGTAAAACATTTGAAGATTTCGGAAACAATGAGCACAGAATTAAATAATGTGAAGAATAACACAAAAAGGGCTAACTTGCAGCAGCATTGTTTACCTTTGTTTCTTCTTTTTGAATAACTTGTAGTCGATAGAGATTGTTATCAGTATGTTTGATTGATAATTCGATGGGTGGTTCGAGAGCCCGTATAATCTGGTCTTTCCAGATTATTTTCTTTGCCTCAAACGAATTGCCGCTTGTTTCGTTTTGCATTGAGAGTTGGTGGTACATGTTTCACCTACGGCCATTGATCCTATTCAGTCTGGATCTTTTTGTTATTGTTTTGGATGAGATTGCTCATTTATTAGTCGTGGATACTTGCTGATTCTGCTGGGGCCTCTTACATATTGCAAACATTCTTTAAAAAAATCGTATTTCTGTTTCCGTTTCTGTTTTCTGGCCTGCATTATGTTACATCATTGTGATGTTTGTGTGTCCCGCTTGTAATATTGACTTCCATAATGTCTTTCCATTGCTTTTAAGCAGTTCTTCATTTAGATTAGATGAAACTCTTCTTAAGTTTGTTTATGTAAATAGACTTGTGGTATCTTACGCATTAGCATTGAGTTTTACTATATTTAGCTGCAAGAAAAAACTTTGGTAAAGCATCTGGGAATTTTTTTGCGTGGTGTACTGTGTTGTCTGTAACTTTCCTTGTCATATGAGGCAATTGTTGGCCAAAAAAGGTGAGGAAACTGATGTAACTGATTGTGGTATACCTAGCAGGTAGAAGAAGATGGCAGAAGCCGAGGACATTCAGCCACTCGTGTGTGATAATGGAACGGGAATGGTCAAGGTATTAAATTATGTTTATTTTTGTTTGGCAAGATACCCTTTTAAATTTGATGTGCATATGGTTTGGATGGTTGTGCCGTTTCTTATTTTTCTTTTCTGGACAGTTAATCTTAAAGCTTGTTTTCATATTACTGTTTAGGCTGGATTTGCTGGAGATGATGCTCCACGAGCTGTGTTCCCTAGCATTGTAGGGCGCCCTCGTCACACTGGTGTCATGGTTGGCATGGGCCAGAAAGATGCTTATGTTGGTGATGAGGCTCAGTCCAAGCGTGGTATATTAACTTTGAAATACCCTATTGAGCATGGTATTGTGAGCAACTGGGATGATATGGAGAAGATTTGGCATCACACCTTCTATAATGAGCTTCGTGTTGCCCCAGAAGAGCACCCAGTTCTTCTAACTGAGGCCCCTCTGAATCCCAAGGCCAATCGTGAGAAGATGACCCAAATAATGTTTGAGACCTTTAACACTCCTGCTATGTATGTAGCAATTCAAGCCGTTCTTTCCCTGTATGCAAGTGGTCGTACAACTGGTAAGCATATTGATTAGTTTTCCCTGCAGCAAGGGTGTTAATTTGAAATTGTGTCCAATTACCGAAAAATGGCATGCATGATTGTTTGTCTTTACATGTTTACCTGGAAAAAGTGGTATGCATGATTGTTTTAAAATTTTATTTTTGGAAATGTTTTAATGGATTTAAAATATGTTATCCAATCATTTTCTTCTCGCCTCTACTGATGGGTGTGTTTGGCTTTGCTGTGAAGGTATTGTGCTTGACTCTGGTGATGGTGTCAGCCATACAGTCCCCATATACGAGGGGTATGCCCTCCCCCATGCCATCCTTCGTCTTGACCTTGCTGGTCGTGACCTCACTGATCACTTGATGAAAATTCTTACGGAGCGTGGGTATTCCTTCACTACCACTGCTGAGCGTGAAATTGTTAGGGACATGAAGGAGAAACTCTCTTACATTGCCCTCGACTATGAGCAGGAGATGGAGACTTCCAAAACCAGCTCTTCAGTTGAGAAGAGCTATGAACTACCAGATGGACAGGTAATTACCATTGGTGCAGAGCGGTTCCGATGCCCAGAAGTCCTTTTCCAGCCATCAATGATCGGAATGGAAGCAGCAGGCATTCACGAGACCACGTACAACTCCATCATGAAGTGTGATGTCGATATCAGGAAAGACCTGTACGGAAACATTGTACTCTCCGGTGGTTCAACCATGTTTCCAGGCATTGCTGATAGAATGAGCAAGGAAATCACTGCCCTAGCCCCAAGCAGTATGAAGATCAAGGTGGTGGCACCACCCGAGAGGAAATACAGTGTCTGGATTGGAGGCTCCATCTTGGCTTCCCTTAGTACCTTCCAGCAGGTTTGTATTCATTTCTGCATTTCTACATCCTGTTCCAAGTTGATCTTGGACGATCACTAATTTGATCTTTCCGCCTGTTTTCTTGATTGCAGATGTGGATTGCAAAAGCAGAGTACGATGAGTCTGGGCCGTCTATTGTCCATAGGAAATGCTTCTAAATTATATGACAATAGAATCATGGAGAGAATTGTGTCTAACTTTGTTATCCTTCTATGCTATTCACTTGGTGTTATGATTTTGAGAAGCTTAGGAGTCAGGTTTTGAAATGAGTCAATTCTTTCGCTATTATTTTTATCGCTTTTCTTTGGTTTATTTCTATGCTGAGTTCATAATTCTGCTTTCCCTCTTGCCGATTCGTTGGTTAATATCTTGCAATTCGATTTTATCTGTTCAAAGTACTCGTGTTTCCGATGATACCACTAGGTTATTGTCCGGATTTACGATCACTGAACGTGTATGTATATTCAAACTGTATCGAAACATATACAACTAGGCTTTATCTTACACACAGCACAGGGGATTTCAAGGTTCATTTACAGAAGAAAGAAGTGACTCTGCCGTCTGATGCTCATCCTGGCAAAATGGGTGATCCCCTATGTCAGGATTCATTTCAGTTTTTGAGATGTCGCCGCGATCTTCATTTTTCTGCGGTTTCTCCATCTCTTTCGTTACAAACTTCCTGTTCGAACCGAAGACTTTACTTTCGCGACTTTGATGATCGTTGTAGTGAGAATTACATCTCTCATACGTTTTAGAAGACAAGTCCTTCAAGCTTGAATCTACGAAGGAAGAACGCTGCAGACTCAAGCTCCCAAACCCTTCGATTCCACGAGTTAGATTGCGAGCTCTGGCCCTCTCTTCCCTGAAAAAAGCCTCACCTTCGACAAGTTTTAGTACTCTTTCCGATAACTTCCTCAGGCTCAACCCCCAGTTAAACCTGCATGCAACCGAAAGCACAAACTCAATTAACGATGAATGCGGATAATAACGAAGGATTAAGGCAGTAAACATGATAAATAGTAGATTATATATTCTTACCCTTTCTCATCAATATATTGAAACCTTCCCATCTCCTTGATAAGATCTTTATCGTCCTCAAACTCCTCAGCAATTCTCAATGGTCCATGGCATAGAAGGTGTTCCAGTAAAATTAGAGCCTTGTAAGAACCTCGCCAATTCTTTCTGTTGAAGTTCAACAGCCTGAAGTTTGGTAACAAAACGATTTAGCTTAATTTAAAGTTTAAACCTTGCACTTGAGTTTGATTCCCCCCTCTTGTATCAAAAATTAAAAAACTACTTATTAACCTTGTTGAAAATCCCACGTTACGTCCGTAAATTGGCAAAACAAATTACAATATATAATAAATTCTTCTATTTCTAATTACACCCAGGTCTTTTGGGTTAAAATCTCGCACGACCTTGGGCCAGTAAGTGGTTAAATTAAGAACAGTATTGATGTTGGACAATTAGTTCGTCTCTTTGAAATTTTGACAAACCTCTTATGTAGAATGTCCACAATCCTGCAATAATCATCAACTTCAAAGGCAGCTCTTGATATTACTCCAACGCTACGAGTGTCTGGTGGCCATGGATTTTCATTTGTGGCTTCTTCTGCCATTCTATAAACTCCACCCACAAGAACACGAACTCTCGTTAAAATTACAAGTCCCATAACGAAGATTATGTACAATTAAATCCTTGAAATGAAAATCTAATTAAGGACTAATTAAACATGATTACATGAAAAACAAACTTACAGTTCTGCAGGCGTTACATCAGTCAGCGCCAAACGAGCGGTTTTCACCTTCTCTTTCAAGAAGGAAGAAGCTTGTTTCTTCAGTTCATAGAACACTAAAGGGCTGCTCATGTGTGCTATTTTTCGTGTTGGATCGAAACGATCGACATGTATGCTTTGGAATGTTTCTAAGGTGATACAGTTTTTGTATATATGGATTTGCTTCTGCGCCTTGTGTACGTACGTAAGAACTGCAACTGCTCCATTTACCACAACAAACCCTAACTGCTCTCTGAAAGTTGTTTTTTGCATATGTAATGAGAAAAATTAGGATAATTTAATTAATTAATAATGCTTTAAGACCAAAATAAAACAGGTTTTGAACTCTCAATTTCGTTGGTGAGGAGTGAATTGGAGACTCGTTTAGGTCGACTTCATGCAATATTTGACCAAAATGTAGGCCAAGACTCCCATAAATAAATAGCTTTGACACCTAAAATATATTTATTTTTGGCTTCTGGTTTTTGTAACTCCTTACTCTACTCACCCACATTGAAAACTTGAGCCTCCTCAGGAGTTAAACCTTCAAAACAATAGCTTTAACCTCACCATCTCAAGAAATTGGTCATTTGTTCCGCCTGCAACACCAGCGCTAATCCCAGAAACAATAGGAATCGTGTCGAAAATGATCAAAGACGTCGACGACAAGTTGATCAGGAGTGCTTGATTTCCATCGCAAGAATAGCAGTTGCTTGTTCTGCAACAAATCCAAGAGAGCAAAAGGACATGACTCACATGAGCAATGTTGTAGTTGAACTGTGTCTAATAAGGGGTGTGCTGATTGGAATTTGGAACCAGGGTGCCTAGAGAGCATCTGTGAATTTTGTAAACATTTTTTGTTGAAAGGTTTACGCCTCGCCTTACAGGACACGAAATGCATCTGCTTGAACTTTCACGTTTTAACTGGACAATTCTAGCCAGATATTTCGAAAAAACCTCAATACTACGTAGTGTCAGATACTTGTATCGTAGCTAAAATTGCATTGCCCTTCGAACAACATTGGGCTCCTTGCATTTACAAAGGCATTCCTCCTTACCAGTAAAACCACAACCTTTCAAAACACGATAGCTTGTAAATTATGACTATTCAAGCCAATGAAAGAGTGCAATAAAACCGACACGGCTATGCCAGATTATGTTTCAGAAAGTTTTGCAGTCACGACGATTCATAGCCGTGAACGTAATATATTGTTAACATGTAATCCATTTGTTCTTAAACGTACAAGATTATAACTTTCAAGCACTCCTTAAGAAAGGGGCACTATTCTGAAGTCGAATCTGTAAAATGTACGATTAGAAGAAAACTAAAGAGTAGCGCCCCAAATGATTGTACGTACTAAAATCCCGTTGTTAGATCACGGCTTTGCCTAAACAGGCTTCGAAATAAAAACGCTCTATATTTGCTCTCTGCAAAGGCTTTGGAAGGAAAAAGAACCAGCCGCCTTGTACTAGTCTAATAAGGAGTATTTGCTTTCCGCTGGTTTTTGATAAGTATAACTCGTGTATAATCAGCTGCGAATTTTCCACATGCCGGTTCTATATCCAACAGACATGAGCACAAGCTCCCAAAGCATATTTGGAATGCTCAACGGGTTCACCTTCGATCCAGGAATTTCAGACCAGTTTACAGATATCTCATGCATTGGAATTTTGAACCATTTGCACAGGTACACCACCTCAACATCAAAGCACCACCTGCAGAAAATCCACATCCGATCAGTAAGAGAATCTCCAATATCATAGAAGCACACAAAATCAGAACATAATAGTCATCCTACAAGCCAGTTTGCCAACATAGAACATATCAAAACATCAAATTGATGCACCTATCAGATTTCATGATTGCCCACCATTACAAAATCCACATGGCACAAATTCTGCATGCAATTCCAACTACACGTTACCACATCCTCTAGAAGGTATTCACCAATTCATTCACCACAATAGGCCAAAATTAAACCAACCTAATCAGGCCATACCAGCACGCAAAAGCTCCAAACCTCCTTAGATACAATAAATCGTATATGTGCTACCCTATGAATGCATTTATTATTCTCATACTGAATACTGAATACTGAATACTGAATACTTCACTATCTTCTAAGCTTTAGTTTCCCTTTTTTTAAAAATTGAGAAACTCTATCAAATGGCCACCTGGAAATCTTAAAGTTCCGAAAATATATCTACTCACAGCCTTCAACTTCCAAATCTCTAAACAGCATAAGCTACAAGGCACTCAATGAAGGACAACATGGAGCAGTAAAATAATGCTTGTATTTTAATTGGGAAGCAACAGAAGTGAGCATAAACTATTTCATATTTCCATCTGAAGTGCAGTTCCCTGTTCTAATAGAATGCCATATATACAATCTAATGTGGATTTACCTGTTCAAACGGATGTTAGCGAAAATCTTCCTTGCAGCAGCCCTAGTGAACATCTTAAACCCACACTGTCATGCACGAAGAATACCATGTCAGGATAACAGTGCCTTATTTAAAATCTAGTAGGCTATCTATGACAAAGGCAAAAACTAGTAACCATGTGGCGCTGTTCTCAAACTAGAAGAAGAAATAATACAAGAAAACAAAAACATATATGTAAAACCGAAGAAAAAGTCATACCTGTGTATCCCGAATTCCAGGACCAGCAGCCAAAAGAACCACAAGATGAAAACCTTTCATCAAAAAATTGCGGTGCCACTTCCTCTGAAACATTAAGTTAACTGCCTCAGTTAAAATATTATAAGCCTAACAAGAATTAAAAATTAAATATAGCTGCAAGCAGCATAAGCAAAACTCAACTGTAGCCAGGGCTTTCCCCTCAAGATGAGCACGAGAACCAAATGCAGCAATGGGAATATCAGATATTCTAAAACTTGAATTACCCGCAGATGAGTCCCTAAACTTATCCTGTTTGGCAACTGCATGAATCTGGAATGAAAAACATACGGTAGTAAGTAGAAGCTTTGTTAGAATTTCACCAAGAACTGGATGCAAATGTCGGATGGAAAAAAGATATCTAGGATGCTTTGGTACAAACCTGTTTTTCAAGTTTTTCTACGTCATTAACCTTGGTTGCTCCATCAGCATCCAGCATTAGAAGTAGCTCACCACGTGAATGTAGCATTCCCTGTTTTACAATGCTTTCACATACGTAAAAAGCTTCAATCAATTATCGCCACGCGCAAGGGAAAAAATATGGGCCGTTTAATAATATCAGATATATTACAGGGGACTGGTTCAGATTACACTCACTTTTCTGATAGCTTCTCCTTTTCCATGATTCCTACCAAGAAGGATAATCCTCACATTGTCCACGGTATGTTTCTTTATAAATTCAAATGCTACTCTTTTTGTCCCATCAACACTTCCATCATCAACAATCACCACCTGTCCAGAAGAACAGTTCTTAAGTAAAGCAAAGGAGATGACCAAAGAACCAGGCATGTAACTGTTTTGTTAAGTGTTTACTAATCAGTAACTATTAATACCTAAGCTTTTAGTCACACCGCAGCAGTTCACAATTGAAGGTTTGGATATCTAGGTACTTGCTGGGGGTAAAATTATCTAAGTGCATCTTATCATTACGCTATCAGCTAGGGTGCTAGATAAACAGCGGTGAAAAATGAATTCAGTTGATATAGCTAATGAGAGAACCAAGAGAGTACCTCATAAGTAAAAGACTTATCCTTCGCCGCACGTTGTTGAAGATAACTACAAAGTAATATTTAGATATCATTACGATGTAATATGATTGATTTATCACCAACCCATCAACATTGATCACCAAATGAGAATGGCACAGTTCAGGGAAGCAAAGAAAAACCGAATCATGATACATTGATACATTTTGCAGTGGAAGTGAGATGCAATTAGCTAAGCTTCAACTTACTTCATGGTTTCGTCAAGTGCTCCAGGAAGCCTAAGCTCCTCATTGAATGCAGGGACAATCAAAGATAAATACTTCTCCGCCGGATCAAAAATCGAAGGGCAAGGAACCTAACCCGAACACCTCCAGAAGAGTCAGTAACACATCAAACGACCATTTCACAATTGAAATCGAAAAGGGTTGACTTGCATAACCTTTGGGAACAAAACCCTAATCCCAAAATTTTGCATCAACATCTACAAACCCTAATTAAAGCAAAAACATGAATTTTTGAACCATGAACCAATTGAAATACTGCAATCTAATTGTACCTGTTTCAACGAATTGGGGTCCTCGAAGATCGCGGGAGCTTCAACATGCCTAACAAAATATAAATTAAATACATCAAATTTAAGTTAAAGAACTAATCTTTTTGCAGGGATTAAGAGGGGATTGAAAAACGTACGCGTTGTTGTTTTTTCTGCGATAAGCTTCGAAAAAGACGGCAGAAGCGAAACCTGTGGCGACGACGAGAATGAGGGCGAGCAGGAGCTCCACCATCGTCCATACAAGAACAAACTCCATTGTTGTTGTTGTTTGATTTTTGCAGGTCCAAAAGTGGAGACGGTGGCTGCTCTGCTCTTTGATCTTTCCTTCTGAGTTAAAAACGAAGGAAGTCCTGCACCAGCAGACTCTCGGCCAACGAATGAAACTTGGAAAAATGAAATGATATACATAGGAATGGGCTTAAGTTCAACAAGCCCGTCTAGCTCAGTTGGTAGAGCGCAAGGCTCTTAACCTTGTGGTCGTGGGTTCGAGCCCCACGGTGGGCGTTCTATGTTTTTATTTTTTTGTTTTTCTTGAAATTTTTATTAATTTCATTTGATCGTCATATCAACAAATAGTATTAGCTTAAATTTAAAAGTGGGTGACTATACATTTTTTGGTCATTTAAAGAGTAAGAGAATCACATGATGTTGGTCATAAGAAGACTAAAATGTCTCTGTGAATATTTCCGACTCCAAAATGGTGAACATTTATGTCCAATCGTGTTTGACTAAATCACCTTTCTTCTCTCTTTTTCAGCTGTCATACTAGAACTGATCTAACTCGCATATGTTATTATTCCACATGCTTTTAACTTTTTGTGATTTTGTGACGTTTTATAAGGTCTAGGTCAACTTCTCACTTTTATTTTTTGTGACGTTATACAATGCCATCCTAATGGCATCACCAATATAGATAAAAAAAAAAATTCGGTTGCAAAATTTGTTTACAATCTTAAACTAAGCTACAAGTCGCTTAGAATAAGAATTTTTCTGTGGATAAAGAAGTATTGCATGTGACACCATATGATATCTTATGCCCTAATTATGAGTCCAACACAAAGGTGGTGCAGCATACTTATTACCCCCACGCATATATGTACATGTAGTCGTATACATAAAGCAGCTCGGTCCAGTCAAGTTGGCAACAATGGAGGGGACAGAGATGTCCATGATTCCTTCGAAAATAAAGGTAGTTGAGAAGATGGGCCTTCTCTCAAAGAATGGTCATGATTAAAGCCAAAAGAATAGAAATTAATTAATTAATTTTAGGTTAAAAAAGAAGGGAGAGGTGGAGAAATTGGCCCTTCAACCTTCAAACCCTACCCCATTTTTATTGCTTTTTCCATCATGCCAGGCAGACCTTTTACTAACCATCCTCATGACTCGTCACATCATTAACATCACATTCACATCCATGATCATTCATGCACCATGTCATGGAACTTATTAAGTACTAATTATTGGTTATTATTTATTTAAAGGAACCTTTTAAGTTTTAACCTGTCAACAAATTTTAGCAGTAAATTATAATATACAAAGTTAAAAACAGAACTCTGTTCTAAACCAATGGGCAGGATGTGTGGCTTTGCAGCTTCGATGTTTAGTTCACGGGGGTTAAAAACTGGGGAAATTTACTAAATAGCTGTGTCAGGATTCAGAATCAGCCATATTTATATAATTCAGGTACTGATGATCATGCAAACTCTTCAACTAATCCTCCCATAATTTGAGTAAAACTTACTTGCAACGGTTTCGTACCCTCATTGCATCTCTCTCACTCTCACACCACGTGATGAGAGATGCAAGGGTATGAAATGTGTTGCATGCGAATTTTTCAGTTTTCTCATGTAATTTGTGCTAAATTATGAAATTATAGGACTTCAAGAACTACAAAGATGGAATTGATGAACCCACTTGAATTGTAAAATTTTTAATATCAATAAAAAACTGTTGCAAAATCTGCACTTACCTCTGCTGAATATTCAGAATTCTGCAGCAGCATGTGCCATATACTGCTCAATTCACTGTATATAACAGAATTCCAAAATTATTCATACTAAAATACACAATTTGCTTCCAAACAAAATTAAACAAAAACAAATTAATATCTTCAACATTTAAACCAATTTTCCCCCTTCATAATAACAAAACCCAAAATAAAAAATGGTCAACAACCCAATTAAGCAAATTAAAACCCTAATAGAAGATAATAATGTTCATGAAAAAAGAAGTTAAAAATTATTCCTAGTGAGCCATGGCCACAGGATGAGCGTTTGCATAGCTAATGGTTCTCTGGTTAGGCATGGCAAGCATAGCGGTGTGATCCAAGAAATCTTGAAGAGCCACCACAGACTGTAAAATTGTTCTGAGATCATCAGCACTTGAGAAACCCAAGTTTCCAACTTGCCTAACTGCATACACATAAAAAGTAATGCACCCTTTTCTGAATTTAAACCTAGCCATCTCACAGCCACTCAGCCCTCTGATGAGCCGCTTGTTCACTTCCCCGAGTGGGATTTCCGGCGGCCAGAGGCGGTCCACGGCGACCTTCATGTTCTCATTTTCGAAAACGAAGAGAACCACTTTGGACTTCTTGGTGCCAAGGCCTAATGTGAGGGTGTGCCAGGCGTGGTGCGCCAAGATTGTGAAATTTGTGGGGAGAAAAGCTGTGGTGGAAGGAAAAGGAAGCTTGTTGTTGCTGGGTTTGCTGGGTGGGAATGATAGAAGTTGGAAAAGCTCCAATGGCCTTGCACGACGGATTGTGAAGGATTTGACGATGAACTGGCCTCCAAAGCGCAGGCCTTTGACCTCAGAGATTGGCTTGAATGAGAAATCTGATGCTGTTTTTGTGGTTTGGTCATTTGGGTGTTGGTGTTTTTGCTTCTTGTTCTTGTTGTTGTTGTTGATCTTCTTCTCTTTCTCTCCCATGGTTTGTTTGTAGAGGAGGAATATTTTGGTTTTTGGGTGGGTGATGCTTGGTGGGTTTTTGTTAGTGTATGATGACTAAACCTATGAGTTTTGGATGATATATTGTATTGGAGTTTTAGTGTTTCTTTTTAGTTTTGCTAATCCAATATTATACATAAATGTGATTAGTTTATTTTACTTCAATCAATGGAAAAGAATAATGAAATGGGTGATGATGTTGCCACTTCATCTATCTCCTATCTGTATCTTTGATTCTTTAGATTGAGAGTCTAAGATTTTCTCATGCAACTAAGTTTTATTTTCAGAGGCATTATTAGTAAATAAACGTTTTTCACGTGTTCAAAAAGTGCATTGTTCACCCAATGAATAATTGTCACATAGTGAGTTTGTGACATGAGGGAATCTCCCTCTTATTAGGAGAGGTTCTTGAGTGACACAGGATAATCAAAATCTGTTTATTACCAATTGTATACAATTATGTGTCTACTTCTCTTATTACTTAATTAAACTCATCTTTTCTCCTATTTGTATCTTTGGTTCTTTACATGGAGACCCTTCTAGGGGAGAGGTTCTTGGGTGACATGGGATAATCATTATTCTGAGAAAATCTGTCATATCACCGGTTGTATACAATTATGTGTCTATTTTTCTCATTACTAAACTACAAAAATTTGTCATATATATGGTGATTAGGGTTACTTGACATTTTTCTCTAACAAAAATTCTTGGGTGCTTCGAATTTTTTGACCGTTGGATCTTGATTTTTATATTTTAAAACAAAAATCTAACGGTTAAAAAACCCGGAGTACCCCGTACCCCGGGGTATGCAAGAAAGACTCTTTCTCTAATCATGTACTTGCTTTCTATATATGTTTGATGATGCCATAAGACATTGTACATGTTTTCTGTAAACGTAAGATGTATCATTTATGTGCACATTCTTTACAGTGTTATGTTCATGCAAAGTGGTAAGACACCAAACTGATTCTGATGAACCAAAAGGCAGCTGTTACTCTTTTTCTCCTTTTACCCGAATTCAGAAACATAACATGTGCAACTAAATAGAAGATTTTGGGTTTGTAAATGATGATTAACCTCTCTATGTTTCACATATGAGCTAAGTGAGAGGAGTTGGACCACATTTTTGAGACCCCTCCAATCATAATTGCACCCATTTGCTCAAATTCATCTATCATCAATCCCTAATTTGCACTGCTAATGCAATATGGAATCCTCATACATAGATTAACAGTTTTTCATTAATAGGATGTTCGTTTTCTAACTAAAGAAGGAACTATTGATATTGTGTTGATAAGACGTCATTAAAAAATGTATCAAAGTGTATCTATATAAAATCCGTTCTTAAACAAAACAAAGGATGATCGTCCTGGGCAGATAATTTCTATACAAAGCAACTAACAAAAATGACTATTTGCTTAAAAACTTCTGTTAGCATGATAGGAAAGATTCATACTTAATGGAGAATATTGAACATTATGTAGTAGAGAGATAAGGTATGGTTGCCTCATATGTGACTCATTTGATGACAACCCAAAAGTCTTCCCATTAAATTAAAATGGTTTCCTTCCAAAGTCACCGTTGCCTTCAATCAATTCATGGGAAAGATATGCTAGACTAGAGGTTGTGAGAGTGAGAGGACCAACTAAAAGCAACAACTCTTACAAGATATTCCAACAGGCAATAAGGGGGCCTAGCAAAATTTTATTTTTGAGAGGTTTGTCATTTTGAAGCACTATAAAGAGTACAACACGTGTATAAAATATTTACAAAAATAAAATCAAAAGTTTAACGGGAGCCTATCTGTCAATGGTGCATCCACTTTTTAAACAGAGAAAAAGATAAAAGATAAAGAAGATATAAGAATTAATGGATGTCGAGGTAGTGATTTTCGCTCTTTTTTTTCTTTGACACTATCATAAACTATGGAATGACGGTGATCTGGTTTTGGCCAGTGAATATTGAGATTTCGTGAGTTAAAGATGATTCTTCAATTTATGTAACCAAAATATATATGCGACTTGCACGACTTATCGCTCAATTAATATAATTTCAACGATAAAAAGTCAAACTCTTGTTCTCTCTCGGAATGAAATATAAGAAAGATTATAACCGGAGAAAATGTACAAAGGAAGATAACAAAATAGAAATACTACGTACATCCAAAATTACGCACGTTGCATGCACATAAAATACATGATACTGTCTGTTGAGAGTGAATCCTAAATCGGGGAAAAAAGAGATCTTCTATGTGCTAATTGAGATTGAGTTACTCTCCATATTGCTAATTAGTTTTATAGTGGGACCTCAATTTTTTTATACCCGTGATCAAATTACTTTGCATATATACTGATTTGATACATGCAGTATTCATATTCTCCTTTTCTAAATTAATGTATGTGAAGAAACAATACATTACCATAAGATTGTGTACTGGAGACCCTCACAATTTTATTTTATTTATTGAGTTGGTAAATTGATTGCAAGAGTAGCAGCTATGAATATATATATCCGGTGCAAGAGAAATAATGAGAGGCATGCAGTTAACATTCCTAACAAAGTCATCCGAGATTAATTGAGACTTACCAAAGAAGCGTTTTATGTCTACACTTGCTTAAAACACAAGAAACCAACCAATAATAACAATCAATTCAGAAAATAAACTGTTCATGTTGCATCAATGTAGCATACGTAGAAATGTACATATATAGCATCAATGTAGCATGAAAATGTATGCAACTTTTTATCCAAGTTTAGGTTAGATTACATTTCCATCCTTCGATGTCAGTCTTTGACGTCGGCAACATGAAGAAATTTGAAAGCAATAATTCATTCAAAGGAAATTACTGGATTTGTATGATTCATATAAGTACACTATACAAAGACAAAACTATAGTCTGCAGGTTGGATGTTGTTATCAGGGGGTCCTTAGGTTTGTAAAGAAAAAAGAAAAGACTCTTATTTTCTTACTGCTAACTCAAACTTGAAATCTCTTCCGAAACCTTACTTCGTATCATTCCTAAGAGCAAGTGCATTGGTGACCCAATTGCAAGGGAAATTGGGGCCAATTGCCCTACCAAGCACAAAGAAGTCCTCCAGCGGGCCAAATCTGCAAGGGCAAGAGGTGGGCCCAACCAAGCCCAACCTCAAGCCCGAGCGATTTTCGCCCGAGCAGCTGCCCAAAGGCGTTGACGTCAATGGCCTTCTTTCTTTTTTTTTTTAATTTTTAAAACTTTTTTTTTTTATAAATACCCCCAATCATCTTCTTTATTCCTCACATTACAACTCAATATTTTTTTTTCTACATCAACTATATTTGTTTTTCACCTTCCAAATCCTTATTTTACAAAAAAAAAAAAAAAAAAATTTTAAAAGATAATGACACGTGTCGTGACGAGAGTGGTTGAAAATGTCAGTGGGAAATATCTGGGGATAATCACAAGCCCCTGATAAGGCCAAAAAAAAACATTAAAAAATAATATTTTTCCTTGCCCTTGCCCTTACCCTCCACGAACGGGTGGAGTTGCACAAAGGCAAACACTGTTCACGAAGGGCAATCACTGCCCTTGCCCTTGCCCTCCACCAACGGGTGGAGTTGCTCTAAAGTAACTGATATTTTTCTTTTTGTATCTTTTGGTCTTAAATGTTGTCACAGCCCAAAGATAAATCTAGTAGCAATAGTTTCGGCCTGGCAACACCAGCCCTATTCTCAAGAATAGGATTTGAGAACTGAATTTAGCACAGCCCAAAATGCGTTTTATTGCTTTTAATAAAGTTTAAGTCGTTAATTTTTTATTTGACAAAAAAAGAGTCGTTAATTTTTGAGGCAGATGACTTCGCGAGGTTTGAAACTTGCAACCAATAAAAATTATTTCCGATTTTTTTACTCTTTTCTGTCCAAAAATCTTGTTTCGGACAATTACAATAATTAATTTCCAAAGGCACCACAGTCATTAACATTCACAAAAAAAATTAAAAAATTAGAAAAAAAAACCATGGTCAACCATATCTTCCGTTCCTCAAATCATCTCCGATCAAGCCCAAGCGTTGTATTTACAAGAGCCGCGGCTTGGGTCGGTGGCAGTGATTTGTCCGGAACCAGAGAAATCACAGTTAAAGTCGTGACGCCCGTTAGCCTGGTAGTAAGCATTCATGAGGTAAGACGCGCGTGCCCTAACGTCGTTATCGAAGCAAGCGCCGCCTGGCTGAATGGACTTGCAGTCAACGCCGGTGCCGCAGACGTAGTCAATATTTGACTGCAGTGCTTGGTTGCTGGCTGCTGGTTTTGCCACGCACCACTTCTTGCCGCCGTTGTTGTTGCCTCCTGCTGCCGGTGTTGGTTTTGCTGGTCCGGCAGGCTTTCCCTTTTTGCCGCGTCTTGGTGCAGCTGGTGTAGTTGGTCCAGCTGGTGTAGAAGGTTGTGTTGGAACTTGCATTGTTGGTCCAGGAGTTGCACCACCCTAATCATACAACAATTTAGTATCCATAAGACAACATTATTCCAGCAATAAAAAAGTACCATAGATGATTTAGGTCAGTGTTAAGCCAATATACCCATACTGCACTCAAGTTAAAATTTTTTTTTTCTATAATTGAGTGTAAATCGGAATATCAATTAAAGCGCATCTTCTTTGCAAATTTAAAATTAATACGATGACAATTCAATTTGGTTAATTTGAACCCTAACAAAGAACATGAACTAACTGCCTAAATTTATGTTCGCATCAAATGCAAATTCACATAGTAACATATTTGTGTGATTACTTATATATATCCACTAATTTTGTTCAACAAATAATATTGAGTAGTGTTGAAGACACCACCTTTTACTATATCAGCTGAGATGACAACGTTTTATTTTGTTTCTTATCTTTATTATGAAACTTATTTATTTACATTCAATTATAAATTGGATAAAGCTTGTATGATCATATTTTCACCGTTTGAACATCGTAATCGGAATCATTAATTCTCCTTATCATCATTCTACGATCATGTGCGTGAACAAAAAAATCATTGAATTTGGATATCTTTTAGCCATGCATATGCATCCAACAAATGAACAGTTCATTATTAGAATGTTACTTGTTACTAAAACATTTGATTGACTTAACACACAAGCATGACTAAACGATGTTCAAATTAAATGATTTTTTGCATACATGATCTTTAAAAAATGATATAGAGAATGAACAATTCCGATATGATGTTTTTACGGTGAAGATACGTTAATCATAAGTGTGAGAGAAGTAGATTTGGAAGAACACAAGAATTATCCTTAGAAATTTACACATAAATTAATAATCAAAAACTGATGTTTAACCGGCTAAGTAAGGTCCTGATTCATCAACCAGGTTTGGATTCCTTACACATTGTTTTGTGAGCAATTTAATCCAATAAATTTCATGAATTTACCATTATTATTTTAGTGAGGTGCAGAAATGTTCCATGCAACATTACTTAATTTAATACAATAAACAAAACACCGAATCCAGAAAGTTATATTAATCTACAGTGCATGTCACCAACATTTAAAAAGTCAGAAAAGGTCTGAATTTTCACAATTAAATATTTAAGACAACAATGATGAGAAATAAAGTAACAAAAGAAAAAGGAAAAATCAAGAGACTCTTTATCAAGAACCAACCTGTTGATTGCGCATAACCCCTGCATTGTAAACCGGAGTCATGTCCGGTTTGAACAGCCCCCAGTTCTTCTCAGCGGCCGGACCGGGTTTCTGGTTCTCATTAAACAAGGCAAATATGTAAGTCTCGAATTTCCGGTTCGGCATCAAAGGCGTACCCTTCCCGGACTCAACATGCTTGATCAAATTACCGTTGTAGTCCACAGCGTTTTGAACCGAGCAGACCGGGAACTCGCAAGCCGAAGGCCAACCGGTCTCAGCCGCAATCAAGTCCACGTCACCGAACCCTATTGCCTTGGCAGCAGAGTAAACCGCGTCCATCAATCCATCGAACATGTTAGTATAAAACTTGCCGGTGAATCTATCGTGTACTCCCTTGTTGGGTCTGAAGAGAGCGTAGCTCTCCTTTTCGGGTGACCATCCAAAATACGGATACGGGTTCACCATGAAAGGCGATTTGGTCTGGCGACAGAACCGGAGCATTTGGGTCAGAATTGGAATCACCTCCGGTCTGAACCGGCCCATGCTGGGGGGGTCGGAGGCCAACATGATTCCGAGCGAGTGAGGGGTGGAGACTTTGACGCCTTTAATCCCCTCGCGGACCAAAGCGTTGTGGAAGGTCCTCATGGCAGGCACGAGGCTCGACTTCAGAGCGTCGTCCCCCCAGTGGAGGACCTCGTTGCCCATGGCAATGTATTTGATTTTGCTTGCCGGGTAAAACGGCTTGACGTGATCATTGATCCAACGGCGAGCGGTGCGGAGATTGGTGAGGCTCGGGATGTCGCCGTTGGGGACGGTGATCGTCAAGGAGATGTTGGAGTTGGCGAAGGCCTTGATGATGTCGGGGTTGGCGTCGAAGAGTTTGACGGCGTCGATGTTGGTTTGGGTTTTGATGAAGTTGGCGACTTGGGCCGGTGGTGGGAGGTTGTCGGCAAGAGTACCGTAGTTCACGCCGATGGAGTAGGCGGTGACGGCGAGCTGGACGAGGAGGAGAAGGGAGAGGAGGAGCTTGATGGTGGCCATAGTTGTTTTTTTCTTTTTGTGGTGGTGTTTTGGGAGGTGGTGGATCCTCTCCTTTTCCTTTGTGGGATTGGGGAGTTCGTGGTCAAGTATTTATAGTGGGGAAAAGGGTAAAGAAATTGAGGATAGGAAATAAGAAGATAAGGGACGAATGGGATCGAGACATGTAGTTGGTCAAATATCATTTTTATTTGTTATTTCTATTTATTGCTAAATTCTGTTGGATTTTCTTGATGTATGCTATTTATTAGGATGAGTTTGGTCTTTTTATTACACATCAAGACCTGAAAATAACTTTAGAATAGTGGATTGTCGTAGCTTGACTATTAGCTAGTTACTTTTTACAAAGAAGAAAGGATTTTTTAGATATAGGCCCTTGTAACTCTTGTTTTCTAAACTTAAACCCATCTATCTTTAAACATTCAAATAAAACTCAAAATTCAAACTTGTTGACATGTGGGAAAGTCATTAATTCTCCTTTACTACCTGTATGGAATTAATTGTGTACATCAAACATTCAAATATGAGTATTTTAGGCATCCAAAAAATTTAAAATGTGTAAAGTCAAACATAATTAATGAATTTGCTTATGTGGAGTCTAGTCAATGAGTTATATTCGAGTAAAAAACTTATGTCAGGTTTTATATAGAGAAAATTAAATTTCAAGGGTTAAAGTCATATTTTCAGAAGAAACTACTCTAAATAATTTTAGAATAGTGAATTGTCGTAACTTGATCACCAACTAATTTCTTTTTATAAAGAAAAAAAAGACTTGAAAATGACTACTCTAAATAAATTATATATTTCATCACATGATCACATAGAAATAACTTTGTCAGATGGTTGGAATGAAATCACTATTTTTTTTTATTGTCACGGAAATAAAGAAATACGTCATACACTTGGAAAAAATCTTGAGTAGTACGTATCATTCAATGATACGGTCATTGAATGGTCTTAGATTAATTTGTGGTGGGTCTCAAATGAATCTTAAACCATTCAACAGACGTATCATTGAAGTTTGACTCATAAACTTAATCTCATATAATTTCGTTTGTTTTTACTGCTTGATTAACATGTATCCTAATATAGCTAGGTTTTCCTGTAGTTTGTTTACAAATTTATTTGGGGCTCGTAGCATCTCGAAAAGCTTGAGTTAGGCTGATGATATACATAGAGAAGCATCTCGAGCAAATGCTACGATGTCGAAATGTTAAACTTTGGCATTGGGTTGATACATGCCAACTCATCTTTGGCACTTGGCTAGGGACAAAACTAGCCGTTGTAAGATTCAAAACATTTTGAGTAATAATAAAATAAGATAAGGACTCTATTTTAAGTAGTGCCAATTGGCAAAAGCTTATTAGTTTATTACCATGTTAGCTTGACAAAGACGGAATGTGATATGATTGTTCATCCAACGAATTATACTAAAAACTATACAGCAAAACTATGAGATTTGTAAAGTACGGTGTTACTAGGGTAAAACTTCAATGCTGCGTATCATTTAATTTTACGAATATTTTAACTGTTAGATTTGATTTTCACAATCATTTAGATCTTTTGTATTTAATCTCAGTCATTCATTTTTTCTATCATTCAATATATACTACGTAGTATTGAAGAAAAATTAGAACACTATCATATTGTTATACAATAGCTAATTTATCATGATATGATAAGTGCAATGCAAGTTAAATTTATGTAATATCAATTTTATTATCTGCTCAAATTGTACAATATAAATTAGCAACATTATATAACCATGTGAATTTCGGAGTAGGCTACAATGCTCACAAGCATTGAATGCTTACACCGATCTCACCATTAAAATGAGGGAGGAGAGAGGAGAGAGGGGGGAAAGGAGGGTGAAATTGGTGTGAGTATTCAATGTTTGCGAGCACTGTAGCCAGTCCCGTGAATTTCAAGCTAAACAAGTTTGTACATGATCCACTATTCATATATAGTTGGTGGGTGATGCAATTATATACACAAAATCGACACACTTCATGATATAATCCCTAATACAAGAAGACATACATTATAAAATTAAAATGTGTCGGCTAATTTGTGGATTTTGTGTGTTCAAAATAGTAATAAACTAACAATTTACAAATTTCCATGTGCCTTATGATGACGTGCCCCAGTAAAAAAACAGTAGTCATACTTCATCGGGACCATCAGCTTTGACACCTGATCCTTCATTGTCATCCTCTTATCCACGCGTTTGAAACACACAGTGAACAGAGCATCTCCAAAATTGCGATGTTCCAAAATATCCAGTGTGAACCTACCAAAACCTTTTGACGTCCGTGTAGCCACGTGTTGGATTTCCATTGGCTATCCACGGACAAAAAAGAAAAACGTCTAAAAGATTGTGCTGGAATTGCGCACATTGATTTTGTTGTCTTTTTTTCTTTTCTTCTTTTGTTGTCTGGAAAGCAATAAATAAAGTGATGTGCTCGAGTGTCTTTACGCGGTTTGTAACTTTGTAAATAACACAAGAGGCTGAGGGCTAATGTCCAAGAAGACACACAGATAGGCACGCATTTTGCACACCAAGACTGCAAGGCACCCACTCATTATTTTTCTGCAAGGCATCAAGAAAGAGAGTTTCTGTTTAGGGTTTAATAATTTTCTAGCCCGACTTGGATCTTCAGCCCACGCTGCTTAATTTAATAGCTAATGGGGATTGATTGGGATGACTCTGGTTGTTTAAAAGGTTTGGCTCTACTCCAATGCTGGTTTTGAGAAATATAAGAGCGATATAGTTTTTGTTGAAATGGAAAGAATTACATTAATGCTCAAAAAATACAATTCAAAAAAAGAAATAAGCATTGATTAACTTTAAGTTTAAACTTGAAATACAAAATAGTTACATCACATACGCATACACTCTAATCGGTCGCATTCATTCTTTTTAAAAAAACATGACAAATGGCTGCCATGCAAACTATTCAACTTGTTTTTGGATTGTGACTATAGTAAATTTGGTGTGTACGTAAACACCACATAAATTACATGCACACAATTTATATCTTAGAAAGGAGTTTATACCTTGTACATACTTGAATGATAAGGCATATTAATTTGCCTCTTTTCAAAATGGAACATTAGTGTAAAACTCTAGCTTGGTGTTTTGAAGTTAATCGCCATGACAATATATTCTTTTTATCTCCCAATTTTTATACTTGATTTAGTAAAGAAATATATAAGAACTATTTTTTCTTTAACTCTACAACAAAATGTATTGATATGAGGCTATCACTTAATTATTGGAAAAATGCAAATGGAAAGTCCAACTTGATAGACCAAAATATTATTGAAAAGAATAAACCAAGTCATCAAATAAATAAAATCTCAAAAAACAAGCATATACATGCATGTTGCACTCACTTGTGATAGTTTATTTATTTTTCAATTTAAAATTTTGTCCATTTCCATGAAACAACAAAGATAGATTTCGTAATACAGAAGTTATAGTGAAGATAGCAAGAGATTATCAAGAACTGATGAAGCAGATTCCAGCCCCCATGACTCGCCAGAAAGACGTTATCTTCGTTAGTTGGCGTGCACTAGCAAATTCTATGAAGCAGTAGTTTTATTGGCAACCATTGCACTACCTCACTCATCTTCTTGTAAAGCAGTGGGACCAGTCGAGAATTGGCGCTATGGATGAAGAAAAGCAAATGGACAACATTATTCATCCTAGGAGAGCTGAATGTACCATTTGGGATGTTGAAGAAGTCCACAGGCGTTGCACTTCTCGCATTCATCTTGATTGGTCTGTCCATGAAAAACAGGGTTAGAGGCAATGTGCATAGCAGCTTGATTGTCACACACAAGAGTCATTGGCTGAGAACTAGGAAACCCTAAATCAGAGAGAAGACCCTTGAGCCAAATAAGTTCACAGGCACTGGAAGCTATGGCCATATACTCAGCCTTTGCACTGGAACGAGCAATCACGGTTTGCTTCTTGCTTTTCCATGTAACCAGGTTGCCTCCAACAAAGGTACAAGAGAGCTCCTGGCCCAATCAACATCTGTGTAGCTGAGAATTTGTGTGTTTGAGTTGTTTTTCATAAGAATGCCTCGACCGATGGAGCCCTTGAGGTACCACAAAATGCGCTTAACAACTTGGTGATGAGCAATAGTCGGATCATGCATGAATTGACTGACGAGATTGACCACAAATGTAATATCAGGTCTAGTAATAGTAAGATAAATGAGTTGTTAAACGTTGATAGTAGCTCACATTGGCAAGAGGATAACCGCCCATATACATGTTCAATTTGTTATCAAGAGGTGTTCTAGCGGATTTGCAGTCCTCCATTTCAGCTTCTTGAAGCAAATCAAGAACATATTTCCTTTGGTTGAGGAATAAACCCTTGGAAGAAGTAGCCATTTCAATGTCAAGGAAATATTTCAGAAAACCAAGGTCTTTGATAGCAAACTTTTGTCGAAGGGAACGTTTGAGAGGCTCAATTTCATCAACATTATCACCTGTACTAATAAGATCATCCACATAAATAAGACAACCAACTCGCCCACTAATCTAATGTGAACAAAAAGGGAGGAGTCATCATTGCTACGTTTGAACCCAACTACTTCAAGAACAGAGGTGAGTTTGGCATACCACGCACGAGGAGATTATTTTAACCCATAAATAGATTTTTGAAGCTTACAATCCAAACTAGGATAATGTGATTAAGGGTGACCAGGAAGAAGCTTCATGTAAACTTCCTTTTCAAGATCTCCATGCAAGAAGGCATTTTTAACATCCATTTCGTATAAGGGCCATGCATAGTTGACAACAACGGATAATAGAACCTTCACAATATGCATCTTAGCCACAAGAACAAAAGTCTTCTTGTAGTCAACACCAAAGGTTTGTGTAAAGCCACAAGCTACTAACTGAGCTTTGTGCCTTTCAATTGAGCCATCTGAGTGAAACTTAGTTTTATAGATCCAACGACTCCCAACAACCTTTTTTCCTTGAGGCAATGGAATAACACTCTACGTTTTATTTGCATCCAAAGCTTGCATTTCTTCTGCCATGGCATTCCTCTACTCGCTTGATTGATTAGCCTATTGAAAATTCCTTGGTGTTTGTGTATTGGAGATGTTGCTGAGAAAAATAGCATGAAAATAAGAGACCTTGTGATATGTAAGTGAATTTGGTCACTGGATATCGTGCATGGTAAGTGACATAATCCAGCATCTTTGGTGGTGGATGTGGCGATCACGAGTAAGATTTCTTCTGACTGAAACTGGAGACGGTGGTGGAGGGTCCACTTGAGGCTTTGAACTAGATGGCTCAAAATAGTTGTCTTCATGTGTGATAGTGAAGTTTGTGACTTCTTGATCATCATGACAAGGAACTAGAGCAGCGAGTCAAAATTGATGAGAGGAGTAGGCAAGGGAAGAAGATCAAGAACAAGCTTCCCATGACCATTATTTTCTAAAGACTTGCGAAATATAAGGTGTTCCCTATTCAAATCTAATATCACGTGACACAACAACCTTGGTGATAGGATTGTAGTGCTTGTAACCCTTTTGTGTGGATGAGTACCCCAAGAACAAACATTTAACAACTCGAGGATCAAGTTTATCTAGATTTGGCGTTTGAATATGAACATAAACTGTGCATCCAAATACTTTTTAGGTGAGAGAAATTAATCTTTCTATCCTTATTCACTTCATAGGGAGATTTGAAATCGAGTACTCGACTAGGTAATTTGTTAATGAGATAGGTAACAATAAGTACACCTTGGGACCAAAACTTCTTGGGCACGTTCATTTAAAACATTAGGGCCCTAGTTTTCTTAAGCAAGTCTCAATTTTTTCTTTCGGCGATACCATTTTGTTGGGGTGTGCCAAAACAACTTCTTGTGCTTAGATATTGTGACATGTTATTAGACATATATATACTCAGTGCCATTATTGGACCTTAAGATGTGAATGTTGGTTGAAAATTGTGTGGTGACAAGTTGATGAAAATCCTTGAACACATTCACTCTTAAATTTTAAAAGATATAACCAAGTAATCCTTGAGTAGTCATCAACAAAGGTTACAAAATATTTGTATCCATCAAATAATTCAAAAGTTGGACCCCAAATGTTAGAGTGTACAACTTCAAACATCTTGCTAGACCTAGACATAGAAGTGCTGAAAGGCAACCTAGCAGACTTAGACAAGTGAAAACACTAGATCTGAAGGATGAGCTAAACGTTGATGCCAAGGGCGTTGATCTTGTGTAAGACTGCAACTGACTTGGAAACTCTTGGAAATTTGGGAATCCTTTGATAGATAGTAAAGTTCATTCAGGTAAAAACCATCACCAATCTTTTTCTGTAAGACCCTGAATTTTTAAAGTGCTTAGAAAATATTGTTATGACTTTTGGAGAATTTTGTAGTTTTTTCGAATTTTACGATTTGTAATTGATTTTGAATAAGTGAGATTAAATAATTTTTCTTGAGGTCAACGATTATTTTTGAGGTGGGAGGATGAAAATGAGCGAGATTACGAATTTGTAGCATTTTTCGGATTAATTTTCCGATGATGGATGAATTATTAGTGAAGTTGTCAAGTTAGACTAATGAAAAGATGACATGTGGCAGCCAAGGGTGGCTGATCTTGCCACATGGCAGCAGCTGGAACTGGCAGCAAATGGACGCTGGTCATCTAGTTAGACTCCATTGCTATTGCTACATGGCATTTAACCACAAGAAAAGGAAAGAAGACAATTTGGAGTTAGGTTCATTTTGACACGTGGCGAGTTGTAGTTGGACCACAAATGAAGAGAAGCGGTGCAGGTGCACCTGAATTGGATCGAAATACCTACTGGTCTTTCTTCTTCTTCACCGAGACAAAACCTGGAGAAAAAGAGAGAGAAAGCTCTCCCTTTCTTCAAAATATCGAAAACAAGTTTCAGCTATAATTTTTTATTTACAACTCTGAATTCGATTCCGTTTTCGCCTGCGGATTTCTGGAGAAGAGCACTATAATCCAAGGTAATAATTTTCTGGGTTTATTGCAGATTTGGAAAGTTTCCATATTTGGGATTTATTCCTACATAAGCTTTAATCTTTGAATTGAAGTGTTGTTTATGGTGAATTAAGTTGATTGGAAGCTTAACTGAACGAATTGAGATTAATTTCTACATGGGCTAGCTGCTGTAAACCCTAGAATTATTTCATGGTTACGAAACTTTGGTATTTTGTGGTTGTTACAAAATTGGTGAACTTGAATGGTGATTTGGTACTTGGAAGTCATGATAAATGATTTGGACATATTTTGGGTTGAAAGAAAGGAGGAATCAATATGGAAATATGGCTCTGCTGTACTGTTTCTGCTTCAGAGACCAAACTGAAATGTAATTTTCAAATTTGGGGCCATTTCGTAATTTTTAGAAAGTTAAGGACCAAACTGTAATAATCCAAAAGTTTGGGGGTAAAACTGCAATTTCAGAAACTGTAGATAGATTGTACTTGCTGTACAGATTAGAGACAGACCATGTATTTTAAAGAGTTGAGATCCCTAAGTAGAATTATACAAGTTAATGGTCCAAATTGTGTTCAAGGAATGTTAAACGATAATATCGGAATCTTTGTGTTTTGAAATAAAGGATTAGATTGTGGTTGCTATATAGAAATTATATAGTAACCTATTTATTTCTTTTATGGACTAGGATTTCTTATTTATTGAGGAAAACGTTAATGACGGTGCCATGTGATGCCGCGCTAGTGCGGGCTTTGCTTTGGAGTCCAGGTAGGGGAAATACGGAAGACTTTTACGGAGATTGATTTTATTAAATTTCGTGAAGTGCTATATTATTTGATCTTATTGGTTGATTATAATCTTGTTGGGTGTTACTTGGATATGTGTACATCATTGGATCACTTGGATGTTTAATTGTTATTGATGATTGTGTTACCGTTTGGAATGTTATTTGTTGAGAATATTTGTGGTACATGTGAACGATGAATTAAGATTATTTGTGCCTCACTCGTGTGTCATGTGGTTGGAACTTCAGTGTTGAGAAATGAACTATGAAAATGAGGGTAGTGGATATGATCTTTCGTGTAGTTGAGCCAAATTCTTAGTAGGTACCAAGTCTCAGGTGAGCTCACAATGCACAGTTTCTTTTAGGGTAATTCGAGATTGGTGACGAAGAATTTTGGCAAGACGACTAACAAAAAGGAAAATTGGGATGATTGAGTTACGGGGGTTAGTTCATATAATTAAGTGCTCGGGACCAAGTGGTATAAGTACGGAATGGGACGTACGAGGTCTGGGTGTTTAGTTATACGAATTAACGGGTATAAACAAAGAATATGCATTGCACTCTGCATTGTTATTGATAATGATTTGATACTTGTTGTATCATGCCATGACACTTAATTTAATTTGATCAATTTGCTGTTGTAAGGTTATGTCCCTACTGAGCTATAAAACTCATCCCTCTATTGTTTATGCAGGTTTATGAATTAAACAATCAAGAGGGTTGACGGGGTGAGATCGGATTAGATGTGAGTCTAGAAGTTATTTATTACTTTATCCTTATAAAGAATTTTTGAGTTATTTTTATAAGAGGAATTTATTTTCCACCCCGTTTCGGTCTCTATTTATTTTAATTTTACTCTCGCGCCGGGCGTGGGGTTATATTTATTAATTTTACACACAAGAGATTGGATTAGATGTGACATTTGACTAGTTATGTGGTGTGTGACACTTGAATCTATTATCCAATAATCATACACAAGGCTAACTTGAAGAGCGTTGAGAAAGCCTCTAAAATACTTGGAATGTCTTGAGATGATATGTCATCTGTCTCAGCAAGAAACCCTGTGAATTTGCCAAGTAGAGCAGTTGAGTGCTCAGGTCCATAATCAGTTATTGGTTCACCATCACCATTCTACTTCTTTTTCTGAAGATAGATAACAAATTCGTTTATCAGAGCAGCATGATTAGACGTGAAATTCAGCTGACCCTCAGTGGATGGTTTAGAAGCAGTAGAAGCAGTAGAGGCAGCAACATGGTTGGCTTTGTAAGTTGAAGTCTGTGAATTTTTAGAGAACCCTTGCTCTCATTTGAGAACTTTGGTTTCAGTTTTGGATGCAAGAACCAACACCTTACCATTAAGTGTCTAGTAGCATCACAGTATGTACACTTCAAGTTTGATCTCTTACCCTTGTATCTTTTCTCGTCAGGATTCTTGTGAGTGGACACACATGCCCTAGCTTCTGACATATTGGACTTTGTTTTGAGGTTCATCACCTTCCAATGGGTTTCTTCTAATTGAACTCGGTTTTTTCTCGTTGAATCGTGGCACATGTGCTTGAAAAAATGGGAAGCTCGGTGTTCAACAATGTATGGCTGCACAGATCTTCATAGTCTGAGCTAAGACTTGCTAAGAGTTGGAAGATTTTGTCTTCCTCAACTCTCTTTAACATCAAGGTAGATACAGTGGCATGAGGTCGATACACATCTAACTCATTCCACATATTCTTCAATTCACCAAGGTGTTGGATAAATGACTTTCCTTCTTGTTGGAGCCCTGAAACGTCCATCTTGAGTTGGAAAACACGAGTTGCATTATTTTGTTGCCATACATTTCTTTGAAATTTTTCCACATATCCCAAGAAAAAGTAGAGAAACTGAAGATTTCAGCAATTTTCTTGTCCATTGAGTTGAGAAACCAGAACATGAGCAACTGGTCTTTGTACAGCCACGCCTTATAGGGAAGAGATGACACATCTAGAGCTTGTATGCTTCCATTGATATAGCCAAGCTTTTGTCTTCCGCAAAGAGCAAGGGTAACCTCTCTTGACCATGGGAGATAGTTAAACTCATTCAATAAAACTGAACCATGATTGAGTTTAACATCAACTTCAATAAAGCTTGGGGAGGGAGAATCAATTGAGCTTTTAGCCTCATGACTAAAAGGGATTTCTTCAGCCATCTGGAAAATTAAATTAAAAATGATGAATGAAAGTATTCAGAGACAGGCCGGTTAAGGATGTTGCTCGATACCATGTTGAATTTTCTTGTTGTGTATACATGATTGTCATATAAAATGTACAGAGGTTACAAGGTTAAATAGAGCTGAAGAGATTGAGTACAGACCACTCAATCTCTTCCTTCCTTGGAAAGGCTAGCAACTCTCCTGAAATTAAGGCAGGATTGTAGTAAAGTAGGAAAGAGCTATTGAAAAACCTAACTCTAATAAAATTAACGGTTAAAAGGCTAAACCTTAGTTTGACTTCCAATAGAAATAATGCTCATTATTGGCTATGTTCTTTTTTTTTTTAACAACTAAAATTACTACAAAGAGGGTTCTGTTATGATCTTATCAGTTTGGTTATGTTAGAAACTCATTTCCATAAGAACTTGTTGGTTGTAATGCACATCATTATTCCTATTAATTACATGTTGGAGCTGTTCGACGAATAAATTCACACTGGCACTTAGTTATAGGCCTGAAAATTTATATGAACACGAATTGGGAGCTTGTGAGCGTGCCACTACTAGGTACCGCTAGTAGACGGTGTGTGTGTGTGTGTGTGTTTTGAGATTGCGCTATTTAACTTCTAACCAAAAGATTGTGCCTTTAAGTGTGAGAGACTCAACTTAGGTTCTTTGTTTGCCTTGCCTGTTAAGGACTTTAATTGTTATGTAGATATATATAACAAAACCAAGATGGTTGGAATATGGATTGAATATAAACTGGTTATATTCAATTGGAATGCTTTAATAGTAAAGACAATAAGCAATAAATAAAGAAAATATAGCTTGTACCAAAATAAACATATATATACTGAATTGAAAGTTTACAAATAAGTAAATACAGTAAGTAAATAAAGCTGTAAACATCAACCAAAGTATGGTTGGATTGCATATAAGGCCATTGGATTGGCTTTTATGCCCATCGGATTGGAGACAAGGCCATTGGATTGACTTTTATGCCCATCGGATTGGAGACAAGGCCATCGGATTGGCTTTTATGCCCATCAGATTGGAGACAAGGCCATCGGATTGGCTTTTATACAAGTTTGTCTCTTTGAGAAAAAGAGAGTAGCCTAAAGGAGATTCTTTCTCAGGCTTAAATCGATACCATAGAGAGAAGTGGCAGAGCTAATTCTAAGATCGGGGGTTTCCTAATCTAAAAGCTTTAACACAAGTTGTTGAAGCTTTGTGAATGGTTGCTAAAGCCTTGTGTAGGCTTATGAAAGCTTGTTGTTGGGTTGTATAAACTGATGAATGCCACTTCTTGGCTTTCAAGAGAGGGGTTTTTCCCTTTGGTTGTTTGAAAGGTTGGCTTTCCTTAGAACATGTATGTTTTGATTTTTGGTTGTTTGAGTGTCTCTAGCTCTTTGCCCTTCCAGCTCTTATATAGGCAATTGTGAAAGCAAAGCCACTTGATGCATTCCATCGCCAAGGCCCCACTTGCATAAAGAAGGATAACATTAATTAACTATCCACTTGCAAACACACTTCCAGCCTACAAGAAAAGTGTCATCCTTGCTACCCAAAATATGTCAACTTGTAGATACCCAAAATATCTTGGTGTAAGTTTGGCCTAATTTCACAATAACCCCCACGTAATGCCATAATTTGGCTTTAGACCCAAATAAGTGGAAACATGACAAATTTGAGTGTAAACATATGTGAATGCGTATTGCCAATCACTTGTAACTTCTTATTCTTTTGAAATATATATGTGGGTAACTAAAATAATAGTGTTAATGATAATGTATCACATTCTTTTACGCCATATGATATATTCATCACACTGCTATTACACTCACTTATGCACTCTTAATGTGCCACTTAATATCTAGTAGTAGTATTTTTATTCACTTTTTATTTTTGTTCTAAGTAAAAGATCTTAAGTTTGATTCTTGTAAATGACGGGTTCGATACCAAATTATTATGACTAACTCATTGTGCGACTTAACTTTGTTTGTACCATACTTCACAAATCCCGAAACTACCGAGCACCGGTCAACTTCGTACCTTCAGAGACCTATTGAAGGGTTCGCGCTGAGGCGCCCTTGCCGAAGCACATGAGTTTCCCTCCAACCAAGAGGCCAATCATGACATGACACGTGTCAACACTAGAGAAAGCTCCTAGAGTCCCACATCGACCGCAGACGAAAACATGAGACTATTCTCAACTATAAAAGAAGATCATTCTCCCACAATTAAGCTCTGATGATCTTAGACCCTCTAATCCCTTATTAGAACTCACTAATGATGATTATGCCTAATCCCATGTATCATGTAAACTCTACATTATTAATGAGAACTCCTCTACCTTCGTGGACGTAACCCAACTTAGGGTGAACCACGTACATCTCGTGTTTGCTTCCCATCTCTATCACATCATACATTATCTCCACTCGATGACCTGAACAATCTAGCGAAGGTCATCTCACCTTGATACTTTACGTTGTTCCAAAGTCCACTCGATTTTGTGCATCAACAAACTTAATCTCACACTTCTTAATGTAAATATATCATTGTATTAAAAAGAAAAATAGTCTCAATGTGGTAAACAACATGGACAACTAGAAGCTTATCCAAATTGTTTTGTTATAGGAAAAAGAAATTTGTATTCATCTCCTTTTCTCCATTTTTTTTAAAAAAAAAAGGAAAATTGTTATTAGTACTTCAAAAATTTAATTGTGTACTCCAAACTTTCTATATTTAAAAGAAAAATACTCTTTTGAAAAGTGCATAATTAGATTTTTAAAGTGCAGATAGATGTAAAAAAATATATTTATCTTTGGTTTATTATGTTATTGGTAACAAATTGAGATTTCTAAATTTACTTGTCTTATATGGAAAGCTCATTAGATGACCCTTTCATGCGTGTTAGGGGTGTGTTTGGTGTAAAGGAAACAGGTGAAAAGTGAGGGTGCATTGCTAGCATAACGGTTGTGGACTACTGTTGTAAGTTGTAACGGTTATGCATGGTCTCCAACAGTTGAAATATTAAATATTTACAACCGATTGTGTCCATATATGGAAGTGGTATTATCTTTAATTTTTTTGGAAATCGTAATTATCTCTAATTTTGCACAGGTGCCCATTAAGTTTTAACATTTTAACAATTTGCCCTAAATTTTCTCTATCTTCTTATAAAAACCGCTATAACACCCCTATATTGGTAAAAATGCCTTTTCAAATATTTGTTAAGTATATTCCTAATTTCCTAGATAGAACCTATATCATGAATTATGAAATTTTTGTTAAGTATATTCCTAATTTCTTAGGTAGAACATTATTCAGACATTTTGACTTTTAAAGTGCTTAAAATAAAATAAGTTATAATTCAAATATATATATAGAGAGAGAGAGAGTGAGAGCAAGTGTAGATTCAAAGCGTTTATAAAATCTACTATTTTTTTTAATTCTTCTAAAACCGTACAAGTTTTTTTTAAGCTATAAAACCATACAAGTTGTTGGCCGTCAAAACGGAGTGCTTCCTTAATAATATCTAATCTAAAAGTTCTAAATTGTTACACGTGCGCGTGCTAATACTGCGGCGCTCGCCACATGCGTGAGCTCTTTCATTTCGTACACTAATGTATGCTTACATTTACTTATACCTCCGTACGTAAGTCAATATAAGAAATTTGGATATACTATTCACTCAACCCATGCCACTAAGTGAAAGCTCAAAAACACTAATGTATGCTTAATTAACAGCTAACATGCAAAGAGCACTAAGTGAATGAATACACATGTGTGGTATGTAGTGGATATTAATGTATTTTGCCAACATTTTTTCCGACCCGATATATAATTTCACATGTATTATCCGTGGTAATAAACAAAAGCACCCATATTATGTAGGTTAGTATTTTTCTGGCCATACCTCAGTGGGATATTTAGCAAATAGACCCTGTCACAATATATTACCAAGGACAAAACTTTTTATAAGGTACTTATGGCAAAGTTGACAACGTACACATTTACACAGATTGGATATAAATAGGGGAGGGGAGGGGAGTTGAGTTACTCAGAACTCAGAAGCACCATAAGCTCTGATAGAAGATGCACCAGTAGAAGTTGAAGTATAAGATGCACCATAAGCTCTGATCTTCAGCTTCAACTTCTACTAGTGCATCTTCTATTAGAGCTTATAAGAAAGATGCAGCGACTTCTATTAGATGCAGCAACTTATAAGAAAAAGGAAGATATAGTAGTTAGAATGGAAGTGGAAGATGAGTAGAGGACGGAGAAGTGGAAGATGGATCAATAGAGGAGGGAGAAGAGGAAGATGAAGATAGAGTAGTTAAATTGGAAGTGGAAGATGAATCACTAGAGGAGGAAGAACTAAGAGAGGACACTGTGATGGTAGAAGTACAGATCGAGACAACAAAGATGGGGGGAGCTAGAAAACAGTTCGATGAAGATGATGATTTTCAGAGGCCGCTGTGCGGTGAATGCTCTGAAAATCTTCATGTTCATTGAACTGTTCTAGCTCCCCCATATTTGTTGTCTCCATCTGTACTTCTACCATCACAGTGTCCTCTCTTATTTCTTCCTCCTCTAGTGGTTCATCTTCCACTTTCATTTTAACTACTCTATCTTCCTCTTTCACTTCTCCCTCCTCTAGTGATTCATCTTCCACTTCTCCCTCCTCTACTGATTCATATTCCACTTCCATTTTAACTACCATATCTTCCTCTTTCCTATAGGGGAGGCGAGAAGGAGTGGCGCGAAGCCCTTTATACATCCACCCTCTACGTACCTTCACTACCAAAAATTTGGTCATAGGCATCACTAGTTAGGCATCAGATAAATGAAGATTCGATGTTGTTCGTTATTAAGGCATCGGATTTATAAATACCAAAGTTAAATTAGTTAAAGGCATCAATATTTATGTGCCAATGCCATTAGTCCCTAATTTAGCTTCACCTTAATTTAAAAGACTGATGCCTATGCTATTTTCATTTTGCTATATACATTGAACCGATGCCAAAAAAAAAAGGCGCTGGTTTTAATTTGTTGTAGAAAAAAAAGGCGCCATTTATCTATTAAGCACGCGTGCAGGCTGTTTTTTTTTAAAAAAACTTTTTTGGGTCTTACTTACTAAACCTATCTCACCTTATGTGTACAAAAGAACAGAACAAAAAAGAAGGAAAAAAACGCAGTCTTCACTCCACCGATCTCTCACGCGTTCATCCATCCATCGCTCTTAGTTAGGGTTTAGCCAAATCCCCACTACTATCTCACTCTAAATTCCCAATGATGTCCCTCTAACTTCCCAATACTATCAAGTTGTTATCTTCTCTTCTTTGCTGGAGTTAGATTCGATGGTGGGAGGAAAGACCTAGTCCAATTGGGACAACATAACCAGGGAGATCAAGAATCGATTTCTCCCAATTATATTTCAATTGTCTCTTTTTCCTCATCTCTTTCTTCTCCCAATTCTAGACCCAAACCCTAAAATACTAATAAAAGGTATGATTTTGCTCGTAAACTTTGATTTCAGTTTCAAGGTTTTTAATTTATGTTATAATTAGTTTAATACGAAACTGTAATGAGTTTTATTCATTTTGTTTTGTTCTTAAATTTGATTATAGACCTGTTAAGCTCTATCAAGAAGACCGAGTAAGCTTTCCTCCCCCTCACAGGTATTAGTGTGAAGGCTCAACTGTTCTAATTTCAGAGAAAGCAAGATTTTTGTATAATTGCTTTGGTTTATGTACATATTTCATGCTCGTGGTTATGCATATTTCATGTTGCACTAGGTTCCCATCTATTTGGTTGATAACTGCCTAGATTTCGTCACAATAAACAGCTAAAGCAATCAATGAATGTGAATATATTGGTTTTTATTGAGACTATTTTTTATATTTTATTTTCATATATGTGACATTAGATCTGCTAAATTTGTCTAATGGATGTTAAGGAAGTCTTTGGGTATAATGTCACATTAATGCAAATTTAGGAGACGAAGATATATATCACTCATTTAGATAACAAAATCAATTCCTAATTTTGAGCCTTAAAGAATTGTATACTCTTGCATCCTTTTAGTCATGCTTTATTCTAATTTAAATTTTCAATTGTCTACATGAATTTCATATATATACACATATATATAAGGATATGGATAAATCTTGGATGCATGCGGATAGAAGAAGTAAAGAGTATGAAGACAGTGTTGAACACTTTCTGAGGATTGGATTGGCGAATGCTAATGATCACAATTACATTTGTTGTCCATGTGAAATGTGTGGGAATACAAAAAAGTTAAGTGTTAGAGTAATAAGGGAGCATATATATTTCAATGGTATTGATCAAAATTACAAGAATTGGATATGGCATGGAGATCCTCTTGTGTCAAATAGAGTGGAAGTGTAAACCAGGAAATGAGGTTGGAAGAGGAAGCTGGTTTTGGGGGGGTGAAACAATTAATATGTGTGAAGCTGCATATGAAGAAGGCTTTGATGATTCTGACCAATTTAAGCAATTTGTTGAGGATGCCGAGAAACCCTTATATCCTGGTTTTGATAAGCACACAAGGTTATCTGCATTGGTTAGGTTGTACAATCTTAAAGCAAGACATGGGATGACTGATGCATGTTTATTAGATTTGCTTGTTGAGTTTGAGGATATGCTTCCAAAAGGCCAAGTGTTGCCTCAATCTTTACATGAGGCGAAAAAAGCATTGTGTGCTTTGGGATTGAAGTATGAGAGCACATTGAAAAAAATATATGTGAGAGTATTGTAGGGACATTATTGAATATTGAAGGGAAAACAAAAGATAATGTTGCAGCTCGTTTGGATCTTGTTAAAATGGGAGTAAGAACTAGTTTGGCACCAGAAATTGGGGCCAAAAAGTCATTTTTGCTTCCAGCTATGTGTACATTGAACAAGAAAGAGAAGATTTTAGTGTGCAAAGCTTTGATGAGTATCAAGGTTCCTGAAGGTTACTCTTCAAACATAGCAAACCGTGTATCGATGCAAGAGTTGAAATTGAGTGGTCTAAAATCTCATGATTGCCACGTATTGATGCAACAATTGCTACCCGTTGTCATACGATCAGTGCTGCCCAATCCCGTGCGGTATTCGATAACTCGGTTGTGTTTCTTCTTCAATGATTTATGCAAAAAAGAGATTGATGTAGTCAAGTTAGACCGAATGCAATCTGATCTTGTGGCAACTTTATGTTTGCTCGAGCAGTTTTTTCCACCATCATTCTTTGACATAATGATCCATTTAACAGTTCATCTCATTCGAGAAGTGAAGTTGTGTGGACTAGTTCATTTTAGATGGATGTACCCTTTCGAACAGTACATGAAGGTCTTAAAGGGTTATGTAAGAAATCACAACTGTCCATAGGGTTGCATTGTTCAACGTTATATTGTACAAGAATCTGTTGAGTTTTGCATATAGTACATTTTAGATTTAAATGCAATTGGACTTCCTTCATCTGACGCCAGTGAAGTGATTGAGAGTTTATCTGCAGCTTCTGTGGAATCAGTACCTCGAGATATATTGTAGCGAGCACATAGAACAATTTTGGAGAATACACCAGATGTCGATCCTTATATAATGTAAGTTTTCATATTATTTTCCCTTCCAACACCAATTTAAATTGTAATTAGGATATTTGCTATTATTATTAATTAATTGCTTTTTTTTTTGTTTAATGTTTGTAGTGAGCATAAGGAGTATTTGAAGCAGAAAAATCCTAGCAAAGCAAATGATGATAAATGGATACAGGATGAGCACAACCGGAAATTTGTTGACTAGTTTCATGATCGGGTGCGTCTTAATATTTAGTCTATTTGTAGTATGTATCATAGTTAATTGAATTTGTTTATCTTTTATGTTTCTAGGTGGCTACTACGATGTATTTAAATAAGGGGGAGGTGACTGACACATTGATATGGCTAGCTGAAGGATCGCGTTCAAGAGTCCTAAAATACAATGGTTATATTATTAACGGGTGCCATTACCACACTAAGGACCGTGATGCTAATCGAGATGTTCAAAATAGTGGGGTTTTTTTTAGCGACAGATACAATGCAAGCAGCTAGTGCAAAGGATAAAAGACATGTTACTTGTAATATGACATATTATGGAGTTATCGAAGAAATATGGAAACTTAATTATCATCAATTTAGGGTGCCAGTGTTTAAGTGTGCATGGGTTGAGAATGCCAAAGGTATCATTTATAAAGATGAGCTTGGTTTCACTTTGGTTAACTTAAATAAGAGAGGTCATAGGAAGGATGAATTCGCTATGGCCACTCATGTGAAGCAAGTATTTTATGTTGATGATCCTTTAAAGGATGGTTGGTCAGCTTTACTTTCACCTCTAAAGAAGGACCCATATGAGCTTGAAGACATTGTATTTGAGCATGAATCTTTTACTAATGGATTGCCACCTATCACTGAATTCAAATATGACGTTAGTCTGGGAGATGCAAAATACAAGCGAACTGGTTATGAGGGTATTTGGGTCATGAATCGAAAAAAAAGAGCATAGTGTATATCTGCTTATTTACAAATTGTATATTTGTTTATTTACAAATTTCTTCATGTATCTATATGATATTATATATTTGAAGTGACGTTTGATGACCTTTCCAAAGATTCGTGTATTAATTAGTTAAAGAATCATAATGTTTATTTTCTCTTCCCAATTTGTGTTATCATTTATTAGATTTTGTCCTTATATTTGGGTATATTCTATTTAAGGCATGATCAGTTTTATTGCTAATTAGGATAATGAGAAAATTAACTTTACTTTGTATCTTTTTTCAAGGATTGCTGAGCCTACACTAGTTGTTCCTAGACTTGTTGGAGTAAGCAGAAAGGAAGCTTAATATTTAGGTTAGTTATATTTGTTGTGCTTCCAGAATATAGAATTCTTTTTAACTCAAATTATTGTAGTTTTTATTTGGAAAATCTAGTTCTATGATCTGTATAATAAGAAACTTATGTGTACAACTAATTGCAGCTTTACATGTGCTTAGCACTATGGTTTCACCAAACAAGAAGGATAAGAGAAAAAAAATAATAAATCTACAAAAATAAGTGAAGGATCTGCAACAAAAAGAATGGAAAAAGATGTCCCAGAAACACATGATAAATTTGTTGAGGATGCCACCGTTACAGAATCAAGTGGGTGTAGAAAGAAGCGGGGGGCTACAAAGATGTCTTACATTCATATTTTAAAAAGAAAGGGAAAAAGCTTGTAGTGCAATATAACAAGAAAGGGCAGCCTTATAGGAAGGTAAAGAATCAATTGGCATCATACATTGGTGTTGTGGTTCGATCCATGGTACCCATCACTTTAAAATGTTGGGATGATGTGGAGGATGAAGAAAAAGAGAAAATTTGGACAGAACTAATGGTAATTTTTAGTACACATAATATTAATGTGTTCATTCAATTATTGAGAAACCAAGTTTGATAATGTTATATAGTTGTTTCATGTAATTATTAACATATTAAACTATTATTTTCTTGTAGTCTGTATTCGTCATACCCCCACAAAGCAAGAAATCTATCTTGTCTTCAACATTAAGTAAATGGCAGCAATTCAAGTCCAGGTTAACAAGTCGTTACATTTACAGATATAAAGATTGTCGCCCTGAAATGTTACTCAAACCACCGAAAATGTATGAGGAATACATAACTGAGAAACAATGGGATAAGTTTCTAATATCCATATTAGGTGCCAAATGGCAGGTATGTTGATGCAAATAAATGTGGCATACACTGTCTATCTTGTCTAACCTACATGCATTTCATCTCTAACATTGTCTTGCTACTATTAGAATCAAAGTCTTCATTATAAAACATAATTTTATATTGTAGGAAATTCATGAAATTCAAAAAGGGAGGCGTGAAATGTGTCAGTATCATTATAGAGTTGGACGTAAGGGGTATGTTGGTTTAGAGGAAGATTTGGTAAGTGTATGCATTCATTTTTGACATGTCTAACGTCTTTATCAATTTCAGCCCTATTTCTGTTAGCCAAAATCTGTATGCTATTCATTTGTTTTTCCAATTTTCTTATATAGATAAAAAAGGACTTAGTGCCTAAAGATGAGGAATTTGATCGATCTACTCTATGGAAGAAATCACGTGAGGACAAATTAGGAAAGATAGTGGACGAGGGAGCATCTCAGATTTCTGCAAAGATTGTAAAATATATATTCTTATAGTGTTCATTTAAGAAAGTGACACTTGAATTTCATTTCATAAGTTTTTTATTTGATTGGTTTGCTGTTCACTTTGTTTTTAGGATGAATTGCTACAAAAAAAAGAATAAGGTCTCATTTGTGTTTCTGGGAGTAATGATATCCTAGCAATGGCATTGGGGAATGCTGAACATGGTGGCCGCGTTAGGGCCATAGGAGGCTTTATAACGCCATCAGCATACTTCAATATTCCTAGAAAAAAAAGAGAGTCTGTTTCAAAGGATACATGGAAGGACCGGGAGAAGGCGATACTTGATGAGATAAAGAGGTTGTTGCTAGAGCAACAACAAAAATATAAAGCTAATCAAGAGGTGCTTAAGCAGAAAATTGCACAACTAATGACAGTGATTGGCGATAAAGTCGTTATTCATTCAACCTCACTACAACATAATACATCTCCCACCAATTCAGAGAAAGCATCAACCAATTTAAAGAGAGACATAAATGATATGAGTAAGGGTAACAAATTTGACAAAGTGGAACATGCGGTGATTATGGATGAGGGTGAGGCTATGAAGGTAATGGTTAATCGTGAATTGATCAATTCTTGAACTAAAATGGACATTAGGTTTTGTAGTTTTGTTTATGCTTGATATTTAATCGTTTATTCTCTTTGTTTTTGTTAAGGAAAAAGCATGCAAATTGGCATTAGGTTCCAAGGACAAATTCGTTGCTGCCGGGGAAATTGTTGAGATTGATCCCAACTCCATGGTTCATTGCGTTCGTCTAGGAGAGAGAAACATTCGAGTGTCTATTATCCGATCAATTGTAGGAAATGCTCAGCTGCCATTCCCAATTAATGGAGAGATGGAAATTGTTGAACAAGCAATTGGGTCTTACGTTAGGTGGCCAAAGGATCTTGTGGTCTTGGAATGTAAAGAGGTAAAAAAAACTCTTATGGTTCTTGCTTGTTTTTGTATATCATAGTAGAAAATACGATTGTGACTTTGGTTTATGTTTTCCATACTAACTTATTGACTGCTGTAACGAATTACATATTGTAGAAGACGAAGGCCAAAACAGAGGAAATAATATTAAAACAATTATTCAAGTCGATTGATGCTCATCTGCCTGCCTTATGCAAGATTCTATATCGGCATGCTGACCGCACGATGACTAAAAAAGAAATCATTACAACTGTCTTGGATGATGGCGTACTGGGATATGACAGAGAAGTTCACATTCTAAGAGAAGAAATTCTTGCCTTTATGAAAATGAAGGAAATTGGACATCAAACTATTGTCGCATATATGAGGCAAGTGTTTATATATATATATAAGTACAAGGAAAAATGTGATGTTATTCCTTTGGTTTTTGCATATATTTATGAATATATTCTATTACTTGACAGCCACTTATATGAAACTCTAAAGGCTGCACAAATGACTGAGACAGTTGGTTTCATCGACCCGGGACTCCTATTTAAGATTGGTTGTGGCACACCGCAAGCCTGGTCAACCGTAATTGCAAAATGGTTGTTTGAAAGCTCTGTTGACAGTATTATGTTGATCCCCTATAATAGCGGGTATGTATTTTTATTGCATTTTCTTATCTTTTGATCTTTGTAACATAATAGATATTTTCTTAATTTGAAGAAACCACTGGGTGTTGACAATTATAAATGAGGATAAATATATTGTATATGTTATGGATCCTCTTGGGGGTCGCATGCGTGATGAGGAGTGGATAAAGATTGTCAACAAGTAAGTTTCTCTATGTCTTGGTTATGAGCAAATTTTGTATTTAATTAGCTAATCGGCTGATTTTAATCTAAATATAATTTGGTTTGTGAAGTGGGATCCATGCATATAAAGCCAAAATTGGTGCCACTTGGAAAGTACCTGCATGGTAGCCCCTACATGTATGCAATTTTCATTTACTTATCTTGCTAGCTTCTATCATCTAAGTCTTACATAATTACCTACAAAGTACTAATTTCCTTTAATGTACATATATAGGGTTCTCCAAGACAATAAGGTATTGTAGAATGTGGGTACTTTGTGATGAGATACATGAAAGAAATTGTTGAGGATGATAAGCTTTATTTTCATCATAAGGTAATACGTTACACATACATTATATGCAAATATAGTTGATTGGTTTGGATTAGTTTCACAAAAAGTAGTCGTGTTTGGATTGCTTCAATTAAGAATATGACTGATTTTAGGGGTTGTTTTAAACTGATAGCAGTTGTTCTTTAACTATTTTTGTGTAGATTTTTATAGTTGTTCAATTTATCTAATTTGTCTAACTTTATGTCAAAATCAAATTTTTAGTTTGCCATCCAAAACAAGAGTACCAACACTTACACTCAACAACAACTTGACGAGGTCCGCAGTGAATGGTCAGATTTAGTGTTTAAATGGAGTGATTAAATGACTCGTGGTGTATATGCGTAGGTAATCTCAATGTATGTGCAATGTAACCAATTGTGGTGGTATTCTCATTTTGGACATCTAATCAAGTATATATACGAGGTCATCCATTTTGCATTGGGATAGATTACTATTAGTATTTTGTACATATAAGATCATTCGTCCTTTTTGCACGTGACAGTGATCCATATATGAAAAACTAATGAATGTGTTTCATATTTGGAATTTGTGCGTTGTTCATTGTGTGTTGGTTTGGCTCCAAAGTACTGTTACAAAATTGCAAAATATATTTGATATCCCAATAGAAGTTTGAAAATAATGCCTACAAAAGTTTGGGTATTGCAAATTAGCTTAAAATGTAGCATAAGATAATTTAGGCTTATTTAAAATACATTGATGCTGAAAGCATTTTAGGCATCGTGAGTCAATAACAAAAACCTGTAGTATAATACGATTAAGGCATCAGGAAATTACAAGAACCCGATGTTAAAACTCTTTTGGGCATCGGGAGTCAACGAAAAGTATAAAAAAGTCAACCAAATAAGTGAATTAAGGCATTGAAAATGCATAATAAACGAAGTGGTTGAGTGGGTTAGACACCGGCCAAAGCCTTGGTTATTATAAGTGAAAGGCATCAGTTTTTAACCGATGCCTATAGGGGTAATTTTTGGTAGTGCTTATTGAGGACTCTAATGGCCTTCTTAATTAGGCCAAGATTAATTAATTGTTAGTGTGTTTTTCTGGGACGATAGTTGTTAGTGAGTTTTATGTGCTTTTGTACCCTCTGTAACCAAAAAAAGGAAGAAAAAAGAATATGGTTGTAGGCAGAATCAAATTTGCTTTTCCTCATTGTATCAGCGCATCAGAAAGTGGAAGCATATATGGCTTCTGCATCTTCTTTCTTCATTTGTTTTTCAGGTGATGGTTTTCATCACTTTCTTCCTTCAATTATTTGTTCTCTTTACTATATACAGCCCTATCATTTTTTATTTATTTCTTGGATTGCAGGTGCATGCATGTGTGCACATAAATAAAATTCAACATAAACTCATTTTTCTCTTTTTTTATTTTTCTCTCTCTATGAAAGCGTAAGCTTTTTAATTGGCTAATTTCTTAGACTGTATTCTACGTGTTTGTAATAGTTAGTCTTTAATTTCAGTGTAGTCCTTAGTTTTAAGTCTAAGAGAAGAAGACTTGGGTACGACAATTCATTAAAGACCATAATTCGTGGAACCCCAATTGATAAATATCATGCTGCATTCACGTAGGAAATCATATATGAGAGTTTGGGAATATGAGATCAAATATATTTGCATAGTCTTTAGGAAAGAAAATCAATTTGATTTGGGTTTAATTTTATTTGTGCTGTAGGGTTTCATAGCGAATTAATTTAACATATTTAATTGAGTAATTTGCTCTTAATTCAGGGTTTAACTTCAGTGGTACGTACCATTGAATGATACGTACTGTTGAATGGTCTAAGATTCATTTGGGACCCGCTGCAAATTAATCTGGACCATTCAATGGCCGTACCATTGAATGGTACGTACCACTGAAGAATTTTCCCTTAATCCAATAGACTTAGTTTATTTCCTAAAAAGTGCCGTGAGTGCCTACAATTGTTGTAGGTTGTTTTATTTAAATAAAGGTCTTTGTACCTAGAATTACAGCTTTGTATTATAAGAGTTTTGAGCGAGAAAAGCATTTAGCAAAGTCATTGAGCTTAATTGAGAGTTAGACAAGAGAATTATCTAAGTGAAACACTTTAGTCTCCATCACATCATCATTCATAATTTGTTCTAGCCAGCGGCTGAACCTTCGTGCTTTGAGGTAATCGCATTTCAACCAAGAGGAGGCGAAGAAAAGAAAGTTTGAAGACAAGAGGACAAGGCGATCTTTGAGTTTGTAAGTTGTGTCTTGTATGAATCTTGTATTTGTAGTTTGATCTTAGTGGATTCTTTAACCAGCAGTGTACCCATGAAATTTCCCCATTGCATGTGGGATTTTACCACGTAAAAGATATCCTTATGTTCTCGTCTGCTTTTTATTTAATTTATTTACTGCTGCGTTGCAGGTGTTTCAATCCCGCAGGTCTAGATGTCTTTAATTGAGTTGTTCATCTGTTGGGTTTGAGTTCCACGATCCATTTGCGTTCTTCTCTCTCTCTTCTTTTGTGAGTTTTTCCTCCTGTACTGCCGCAGCTTTGAGATTTTCTGGTTCTTGTCGTTTTCCTCGCTCTGAATTCTTTGTGAAAAACCAGCGATCATGGACAAGCTTGCGACTTCAGTTTGGATGCTTCAGACTTTAGCTCACTCAATTCTTACGGATTAAAGTTCATCATTATTCTTACGGATTAAAAGAGCGCTGCATGGGATGAAAAATTTACTTCTTGTAAACAGCGCCGACACCGATTCACCGCCTTATGATCTGATAATATAGATTCCACTTCAATCCTTACGGATTGAAAATAACGGTTTGAGGAGCAAAGCAATCCTTGCGGGTTGAAGGAACTTCTTTCTGACTTTGGAGGCAGCTTCAAAGCTTGTTCATTCTTTCTAGTTCAAAGAACAACTTCTTGGAGAATTAATAAAGGAGCTTCTTACGGATCAAATAGATTTTCACCCTTGAACAGCCGCAACGGACTCAAAACGTTGGATTTTTGAGTGAAGGAAGCATGTTGCATGTTTATACATGTCTGTCTGATTTAGCAAGAGGAGTTATTGATTTTTCTTGGGTCTACTTTGTGGTAATCAGTATCTTCGTTGATGGTGTTGCGCACAAAATTTATGTCGGTATCGATACTTGTTGGTTTGTTGTCAGTTCCTCTTTGGAGTCGGCGTTGCTCGTTGTCAAATAGTGTCATCTTGTTCGTTATATTCAAAGTTTTGTGCGTAGAAGTTCGCAGATGCCAATTCACAAAGTACTTAACATTTTCATCAGCAATGAAGTTCATTTAGCTTTGGAGTGTTATCTTAGTCCTCTGAGTTTGGATGTGGACGATTTTAAGACTTGGATGCGTTTATTTGCTTATTATCAAGTCCGTCTCTTCCTCAAATCTACCAATATGGTGGCAATTATCAAGCTTGTCTTTCAATTGAGGACCTCTTTGATGTTATCTTGAGTATCCTCTTTGATATTTGTATGAGTTCTTAATATTCTAATAATATTGCTATCGTTTCGTCTCAAAAAATCTCTTCCTCTATTTATCCAATTAAGAGTCTATTTCCTTATTTCTTCTTATTTTTTTTAGATCAGTATTAGCCGATTTTCCTCATGAACTGATACTTAGCTATTAATTTACCATCTCAACTTTTATTTTGGCCAATTACCCTTTGAACTTTTATTAGTAGCCGATTACCACCTTGCCGTTAGATTTTCCAATTTTCAATCTATTTTCCGTTAAAATTATCGCGTCTCAATCACACCCTCAACGAATGAGGGTAAAAAGGTAATATTATCTCTCATCTCTCTTGCTCTAGCGTTTTCAACACAGGGATCCACTTGTAGTTGTATATAATACCATAGTGTTGAATTGTAATCTTGTCTTGGCCCAAGACAATTGATTTGGCCCATACACAAAGAAAAATCCATGCACATGCTAGAAAATTCTAGGAAAGTTCAAGTTGGTGGAAGAGTCTAGAAGAATGGCGAGGTTTCCACCAATATGCAAGATTAGTATAGATAATTCTAGCTTAGGAAGTTAGTGGAATTATCTAGATAACTCTAGCATGATGTTTCCATGCTTCTCCAAGGTTCCATCCATGCCTATAAAAGGAGAAGGCATCTACACCATTTGAAACAACCAAGAGAGCAAGTAATAAGAAGTGAGAGTGTCAAGAAGCAACAAAGCTTCTAAGAGTGTTTGAGTGTTTCCTCTTGTACTAAGTTTGTGAGTGAATAAAAAAAATCTTGTGTAATACTTTGAGTATTCTTTCTTCCTCTTGTCTATCAATTCCGCTGCATTACATTCTTCTTTGTGAGATAAACATCTCCAAAGTAGTGAAGTCTTTTTAAGCCCCAACACATAGGCCCTTCTGTCTTTGCAATTTTCTTAACGGATTCAAAAAGAATGCTTTGATATTCTTTTCTCCTGGTCTACAAAAGATAAACCACAAAGCTGTTAATGGTAATCTCAGACAAACAAACAGCCAACAGAAACCCATTTGCACAATCCATTCAATTCAGCTTTAATCGAAACTCAACCTACCCAATGAAGAAATCTAAGAAACTCAAACACCCAATAAGCTCAAAATTAAAAATGTATTATTGATTCTTACAGAGCCCAAAATCAAGAATAAACAAATTTCATTTACTTTCCCAGCAAAAAGAAGAAAAAAAATCAATTTTATGTTCCAATTTTCAAAAGAATATCACACAATCTTTCACCTGGAACAAAATCTTGATTTTCTCGAGGTGTGCAACCACTGTTTTTGAAACACCACCGGCGATCAGCTCTTTGGGAAACACAGGCATGAACTATATTATTTCCTCTGCCATGCAGCAAACTTGGGAGAGAGAGAGATTATGGGTTTGGGATATTGAAGGAAGAGTTGGAGCAGGGAGAAGAACCGAAACGTTTCTTTTTGTGTAGGATAATATTACCTCTTATACCCTCACTAGCCTTCATGCACGCGCTATTTAGCGTGCGAAAGGTCATTTTTATCACGGCGCTACGCGCGACTTACACATTCTAAATGTATTTATTTGTGTAGATTGTTTAATTTTTTTGTTGTTTAATTATTTTCTTACTTTATGAGACAAATTAAGAAACAGAAAAAAAAAAAAAAACAATCATCGTGTCACATTAATAAGGCCGAAGTTTAAAATTTACAGAGTTTTGATGGAGAATATTTGTGGCCAAATTAAAACCTTGTTCGGAAAAAACCCATATCAAATCGCTACATTAAAGAAAGTGGTTCGCAATAAAAATGACAAATTTCCTAAAAATGTTTTTGGTCAATTTGTTCTTTTTCACTCGATGGATACATGGACGGTGAAATGAAGCGACATGTAAATATTACAAGTTCCCATCCACACCATTTCCATTCCATGCTTTTCATGAAAAGGGAATAATGTTGTTTCCCTTGCATGTTTGGTATGATTTTCAGTTTACTCTTCATTTTAGTATTTGGTGTTTGCAGTCACTACTACGTAGTCCAAACCAAACACGTACAAAGTAACAGAACATAAGACAGAATCAATTATAATTGTACCTGGTTGCTGTTATTCAATTGTGATAATGCAAGCAAAAGTTGGTTCATATTCCTACAAAAGGAAAATAACACAAACTTTAACATCATTTGAAAAAAGAGAGAATTAAGGTTAAGTTTTCTAATGCGTACAATAACAATAACTGTCAAGTTTTGTAGGAGTCGCTTTATCTACAACCAAGTAAATTCATATGAATCTTCAGTCGGGCCGTAATCTGTATATACTGCAACAAATCCATTTTGTCACACTCCATTCCATCAAATAGAAAGAATGGCTCGAGTAAAAGGAAGAATGTGGCCAAAAAGGCTTTGAGTAAGGAACCAATTCTATTGGATAAAAGAGTGGTGTAATTAACAGTCCGTATTCTTAAGGAAAAAAAAAAATGTAGGATTGTGTTTTGCTTTAAATAAGTACTATACAGAAGAAAAATACACGATATATTCTGGATTTTTTTTTAAATTAAGAATTAAAATATATGAATACAATTTTGAGTACATCAAATTGAAAATTTTGAAAAGAGCATACCTGTTCTTGGTGGTTGATTGGGTCAAAAAATACCTGATGTTGCTGAACCCCCAAGAATTCCTACACAATTAACAAAGAGGGTATGGAAAGGGATGAAGGAGGAAAGAGAATTTGACCACAGAGATCCGATCTTCAAACAATTCCTACACAATTAACAAAGAGGGTATGGAAATACCTTGGGGGTTTAAAACTTAAATGTTAAGCTTTATCCAAACCATTGCAAATGGTCTAATAGTAAAGATTTGCAAAGCATGTGATTGACACATGATAAATTTTAAAGGAAAAACGGATGGTAAATTTGAAAACGGCTAATACCTTCTTGTTCCTGCTTTAAACCCCATTCATAGATTTTTTTTTCTTCCTGCTCTAAACCCCATTCATAGATTTTTTTATTTGTTTTCATACAAGTTAATTGTATTTATCTACCTATATGACAGATTCTTTTTAATAAGCAACTTGCATCACATATTAATGTGTCTTGCTTATAGATATATTATGTTTGTGTACTTTTTAGTTAGGTCTTATATCTTGCTTATAGGTATATTATCCATTCATGTATATGTTTATCAAGTTATATAGGTCTTATGTTTTGTAGGTGAGTTTATGTTAATATAGTAATTTTTTGTTGAAAACAAACCAATTTTCAAATATTCAAAATTCAAAAATACAAACAAAAAGATGCATGAAATTAGAAGATTTTAAAAAATTTCTAATATTTTAAAAAACGTAAAATGAGTATAAAAAAAATAGTAGTGGAAAATAGGTTAAACTGGACTTAACATAATATATTAGCATGTTGATTTTTTGGACCAGATCTAAATGCCCCCTTTTTTTTTATTAATTAACAACTAAACATTAGAAAGAGAATCCTTTCGAACCTATCAGTATTGGTTCTGTTAGAAACTCATTCATAAGAACTTGTTGGTTGTAATGCATGATGGTTCCTATTAATTACATGTTGGATCAATGCAATATTGAGTGTCTTTGCCAATGCGTATTATAAATAACTTGTAACTACTTATTCTTTTGAAATATGTGGGATAACTAAAAGAATAGTGTTATCGATAATGTATCACATTCTTTTACCATATGATGTATTTATCACACTGCTATTAGTCTAACTCAAGTAAAATAAGGTCTTGATGTATGTATGTATGTATGTGTGATGTGGAAGACAGCATGGACTACTAGAATCTTATCCAAATTGATTTATTATAGAAAAACAAAAATCGGCATTCATATCCTTTTTCCTTTTTCTTTTTAGGGGTTTTAGGGAAAAAAAATTGTATTTATCTTTGGCTTATTACGTTATTGGTAACCAGTTCAGATTTCCGAATTTACTTGTCCTATATGGGTAATTAATTATATGCGTAGAGCGTGTTTGGCGTGAAAAGATACAGATGAAAAGTGAGGTGGACTGCGAAAGTAACTGTTATGCATGGTCAACACTTCTTTAATTATTACATATTTACATTCAAAATCTAATATGGATTTTGTTTACATATGGAAGTTATTATCTTTCAATGTATTTGGATTCGCAATTATCTCCACTTTTGGTATGCTTTAAATATGAAAATCTCAGTTATACATTTTGCACGAGTGCCCATTACTTTTTATAGTTTTAAGAATTTGCCCTTACTTTTCTCTAATTTCTTATAAAAACCCATATTTATCCTATCCCAAAAAAATACCCCTATATTGGTTAAAATGCCTTTTCATATATTTCTTAAGTATATTCCTAATTTCCTACGTTGAACTTATAACATGAAATATCAACCTAAAATTGGGGAAGTGATCCTTAATTTCCTTGATCAACCGTGGTTTCTTAGGTACTTTATCCAATATGAGATTTACTATATGTCATACTAAACACTATTCAGAAAATTTGACTTTTAAAGCTCTTAAATTATAAAGAATATATGATAGATAGAGCGCATGCTAATATCGCGTTTTTAAAATCAACTTTTTTTTTAATAATTCTCTTAAAACCGTACAAGCTATTAGCCGCCAAAATTGAGTGTTTCTATAATAAAATCCAAGCTAGAAGTTTCAAATTCTAACACGCGCGCGTGATAATATCGCGCCCACCATATGCATGGACCCTTTCGTTAAATGTACACTAATGTACACTTACATTTATATATATATACTTACGTACGTAATATGTATGTCAATATAAGAAATTTGGATGTACTTTTCGCCCATCCCCTGCCACTAAGTTAAAGCTCAAAAACACTAATGCTTAATTAACAGCTAATAACATGCAAAGAGTACTAAGTAATGAAAAAAAGATGATAGAGTGAATGTTAGTTTGTTTTGCCATTTTTTCCGACACAATTTTTTCTAGCCATGCCTAGTATGATATCTAGCAAATAGACCCTGTCACAATATATTACCAGGGGCACAAATGAAAACAAATTTTTTATAAGGTATGTATGGCAAAGTTCACAATGTACATATTTACACAGATTATATATATGGGAGGGGAGTTGATTCTCAGAAGCACCATAAGCTCTTAAGCACTTCAAGCCTACAACCAAGAAAAAAAAGAGAAGAAGAGCTTGAAGTCACCGGTCAAATGGCATATAATGGTGGTCATCTTCATTTTCAATTTGAAAACAACTGCTTGTCGCCAATATCATTGGCGACTGCACAAATTGTTGAACAGAAGGTCAATTGGAGAGCAAGGAGGCGTGGGGCAAAGCCCTTTACGTCCACTCTCTACGACCACACCAATGGAAAATACAGCTGGCTACTTCCCGGCTGGATTGTAGAGGAAAGGATAATGATGCAAACCGGTAGGCTCTACAGGGTAAGCCTCCATATTATTCCCTTGTGCAATCTGGTATCTTTGTCATGATATTTTATAGTTTTCTTATAAACATTGATGTTTTGATTGTTTCCGAAATTTTAAAGGTTATGATTGAAATCTTCTGAAATTAAAAGATTTTGAAGGGAGTTTTTTGAAATTGAGGTTTGTGAAGGGAACTTGCTATTGCTTTTGGATAAAATGATTATTGGCAATTACGATGAATTTTTCTTTATGCTTTTTGTTATGAGTTTAGGAGGAGTGTTTATATGATGAATTTTATGGCTTGCGCATAACAATTTCCTTTTGTTTCTCAAAAAAATCTAAAAAAGAAAGATATAGTCATTTCTTACAATACCTAAGAGTTGGTTACGTAATCATGAAGAATTATTTCTTCTAGTCACATTTTTACGTGTTGGTAACGTAATCAATTAAGAAGCATTGTATATACATGGCGTGGTAGAATCTCATGGATACCCATATATATATATGTATGTATGTATGTATATATACATTTTCTTGGATAACCTCCTATCCCCTTCGATGTGTAAATTTGATCACTACATTTTCTTTGAGAAAATAAAAAAAAAGGAGCTTTAATTTTCTCTCAATATGTAGTTTGCGTGGTATTCTCTTTCTGAAGAGGCTTTATTATGTGTACTTTAATTAATCTCCTATTGATTTTTGATGGCAGGTCTACTATGATCCGTCCGGAAAACCCTGGACGAAGAAGTATGAAGTGATTGATATTTGGAGCCGAATGGGTATCATCTTGATTGAGGATTAATCAAGATGGCTCTAATGGCCTTCTTAATTATTAGGCCAAGATGTTGTTGTTAGCTAGTGTATTAACTGGACTTTTGTCCCCTTTGTAACAAAAAAAGAAAAAAGATGAGCATATTGCTGTTAACATAATCAAATTCGCTTTTCCTCCTTTCTGTACATGTATTTCAGGTGATAGGTTTTCATCACTTTCCTTCATTTCTTTGTTCTCTACACTCTACACAACCGCATCATTATTTATTTATTTATTTATTGGATATGCATGTGCGTGCACATAAAAGAACTCCTTGAAAGAGAGCTCTGAACGCAGTGAAGAGATCATTCCACCTGCAGTTTTTTTTAAGGTGGTAATATAGACCATCAAACACATCCTTGGGGGATTAAAAAATCTGTTTCAGGATGCTTGGGCCTATCATGAAACTGTAGGAATTTGAAAGCCTTTTTGAGATGCTTGCATCAAGAATCCGTAGGGATTCAAACAAAGCACTTGCTTGCTCTCGACTCTCTCTCTTTCGCTTTCGAGTCTTCTTCTCTTGTGAGTTTTTCCTCCTGTACCGCCGCAGCTTTGAGATTTTATGGTTACTGTCTTTGTCCTCGCTTTGGATTCTTTGTGAAAAACCAGCGAGCATGGACAAGCTTGCGGCTTCAGTTTTGGATGCTTCAGACTTCTCACTCAATCCATACGAATTGAGATTCATCATAATCCTTACGGACTAAAAGAGAGCTGCTCGGATTTGTATTTTGCAAACAGCGCCAACATCCATTCCCCGCCTTATGACTTGATTATATTGATTCCACTTCAATCCTTGCAGCTTAAACAACGCTTTGGAGGGCAACTTAGAAGCTTGAATCATTATATTCTTTCTCCATGTTGAAGTACAACTTGTTGGAGAATGATATGATCCTTGGGGAAAAAAAAAAAGAATTTTCACACTTGAACAACAACAAGGGACTCAAACAATTCTTACGGACTGGAGACAGCAATTCGAAGAGAAGCTTTCTGCACAGAGATATTTATCGAAGAACATAAAAGAGAACATCAATTTTACCTTTGCTTTGATAGTTCTCCAGATTATTCTTCAAGCTTCAACTTGGAAGAAGAATTAACTTTTCCATTTTTCCTTTCCAGTAGCGATTCCCCCTGCTCTCATGCATGCTCCTTTATATAGCGTTCGTATGAAGAGTTTGCATTGCAATGAATAATATAACCTCATGGCTAGGGTTCTTATCATATTATGTTTGATAACTGATAGAAACCCTGCTCCCGTCACATGTGCCACCCGTGGGTTTATTCGGGTTATTATTTTTTCGTTTGGGGTAATGCTAGGGAGACCATCACTTTAAACCATATTTTGTAAATCATATGACGTGGTTGTTGAGGATTGAATTATTACTTAAGTGTTGATTAATCTGTTTATTTTCTATTGGTGACATATCATATAATTTATAAATATGGTCTAAAAAGTTGATCTACCTAACATTACTCGTTTGTTTTATGATACTCTATAAATACGTTCCAAACTCTCCCTCAAAGAAAAAGTATTGGTGGTTCAACGAAGTCACAAAGTTTAGGCTTGGGGATTTAAGTGAGGTGCACTCAAAGAATATAGTTCGAAAAATATTCAATAAAAATAAGTAGATAAAATCAGGGGCACAGAGAAAGTTACGGGTTTTTTAAAAGGTATTTATTATATTTATGAATGGTATGTTAATTATAAATTACGTCATGTTGTGACATAAAATTTAAAGAGAGGGAAAAATAAAAAATTGGCAAAGAGAGAAAAAGGGGGTGAGGAATTGTTGTAGTATTCTTCATGCATAGTGCCTTTATTTATAGTAATAAGAGGGATATAAACTTGCTCTCCAAGTAATACAACAAGAAAATATCTTCTAAATCTTGTACGATTTCTATACATAATCTACTACGGATTTACACACTCACATAATATTAAATAATACTCACAACACTCCCTCTTAAGTGTGTAAATATTCAAGTAGTAGTCGCATCAGATCTTCAGGCAAATATAGAAGTAGTTGATGAAGTCGTCTCTGAAGAAAGTTGGAGTTCCACCATAAAACCAATTGGTAATATGGGCAGTAACCTAACTCCTTATAAGCCCATGTATGGTTTGGTCCCTCACTGATGTAGGACTTTGTCCTCAAATTCTCACACGCTCCCTTACGTGTGGCGAATTTTCAAGCCTAACATGTAGACAACACAAATTGGGTGACATGGAGCACGTGTGGCCGTTGGGCTTCACACGTGGCCAACCTGCTCTGATACCATGAAGAAAGTTGAGGTTCCACAATAAAATCAACTGGCAATATGGGGACTAACTCAACCCCTTATAAACCCTTGCATGGATTGGTCTCTCACCGATGTAGGACTTTGTCCTCACATTCTCACAATCTCGTCTAGTCGGCACAAGTAGCAAACACGATTTTCATATAAAAATTGCACGTAGGAGTAAATCACATCAAAACCTGGCTATGGTAAAACCTAACGGGACAAAACCCATAGTCTAAGGAGAAAAATGAGAGTTAATGCAACATGTCGATACTTAACATCTTTAGGATGCAAGTAGTAAAACGCACACAAGGGTATGACCAACCTAGGATGGGTGCCTCCTAAATACCTCATTAGGCAACAAAAACCCAATAAAAAAAATGATCTTGATCGTAGGGAAAAATAATACATTAAGGATACTCCCTCTAAACACTACAAGCATCGCAAATGTGATAGTTAAGCATACCAATTCCTTGGACAAGATTCTTGAAGATTGACTTCGATGGTGACTTTGTGAATAGGTTGGCAAGATTGTATTGGGATCAGAACTGCTTGACTTCAATCTTCTGATGCTTTGCTGATGTGAGAAGGACACAATATGCTTGGTGTTGACTTCTTGGATGTATCATGTGATGATCTGGTCAATACATGCAGTGTTGTCTTCATTTATCGTCGTTGAGATTCAACGAAGGATGAAGAACCACAGGTGCTTCGATATGTTACCATGTATACGTGTGGCTTCGTGTATGGCTATAAGGTCTAAAAAGTCGCAACTAAGGTCTATTTAGTTGACCTCGAAGATATTGTGGTGTTCCTAACGGTAAAGACAAATTTCGTCTAGAAATGTGCCTTGTGCGGACAAGTAACCGACGACAGTAAACTAACAAGGAAACATCATTTCGAAGACCAAGATGGGTGTGGTCTATTTTGAGATGCATCAGGATAAAATAAGTCCAAATCCGTAGTACCTTTAAGGTAACGTAAGATGTCTTTCTCACCAATTCAGTGATGGCGTGTAGGCGCATTGCTGCTTTTATGCCAAAAAAGATTATTAGCAACAAAGATGTTTGGTCTAATGCATTGAGCTATGTACAATAAACGCCGATTGCACTTAGATAAGGAACTTCGGGGTCCAAATACATCTTCAAAGGTCTTATTTTCATCTAGCGTACGAACTACCATGGATGTACTCTGAGACAACACCTTATGGCTTTATTTCAATTGGTAGACCAGAATACTGTTAGAACAATGCTTGAACTTCAAGCCGAGACATTTTCAAGTTTTTCCCAAGATATTTCATCTCAAATTCCGACTTCAGGTGCGAGGCAGTTGAGATCTATGTCATCGACATAGACTGCAACTCCATAAAATTCATATTGTACATGCATAGGCACAATGAACAATTGAATGCATGCATCTTATCCAACATAAACATGCAAATAAGGAGCAATTGAATCAATAGCAAGTATATCAAGTCAATAAAAGAAAAAAGAAAAATAAAAAAAAAATTATTGAAAGTAATACTCCCCATGATTGAAAATGGTTAAACTTACATTAGCATAGCGTCAAGAGTGCTGGTAACGTATTGTGATCTAAAATTTAGAGAGAGGGAAGAAGGGAAAATCGGCAGGGTTAGAGAAAGGCCGTGAGCAATTGTTGTATCATGCCTAGTGCCTTTATTTATATTAATAAGAGGGACATAAACTTGTTCTCCATGTAATACAAGTTATACAAGGAAAGATCTTCTAGATCTCGTAGGATTCCTATACATAATCTACTATAGATTTACACAATCACATAATATTAAATAATATTCACAACACGACAAATTTTATTCCTTCCTATTTTGTTATTTCTTTGTACTTTGAATCTCTCCATCAAAAATGTGTGTTACATTCGTTTCAATTAATTCGTAAAGATTCCTTTCAATGTCAAATAATTAATGTAAAGATAAGGATGGACCATTGTCAAACAAGTGCAAAAAAATAAAACCAGATACAATGCATCAAAACTTAATACTGCACACAGATTTTCATAGAAAAAACAAAAAGGTACTCCGCACTGATTTATGCCCACAATATTTTCTAAACCGTCATTCTAGATTTTTCCTCTTCATATAGTTACCTTGTAGAGCATGCCGATTCACACCATTTTCCTTTCTTTTTCATCATATAAATTCACATATATTATGTGATCTTCTCTTGACAAAGTTTAGTTTACTCTCTTATGGGACTCACCAATGGCAAATAACGGTGTTCAAGAAGTTCAATTTGAATTTGAAAGTCATTATTTGTCGCCAATATCATTAGCGGCTGCATATGAAGTGGAACCAAAGGTATACCAGGGGCAAAGAGACGTGAGACGAAGCTTTTTACATCCACCCTCTAAGACCACACCTCTCGTAAATATAACTGGCAACTTCCCGGATGGTTAGTAGAGGAAAGGAGAATGGTGTGAACTGGCAAGCTTTAAAAGGTAATTATATGCCTCCATATTACCTTGTAGAGCCTACAAGTTCGCATCATTATCCTCTACAATCCAGCCGGGAAGTAGCCAGCTCTATTTACCATTGGTGTGGTCATAGAGGGTGGACGAAAAGGGCTTTGCTCTGCGCCTCCTTGCCCTCCGATGTACCTTTTGTTCAACTTTTTGTGCAGTCGCCAATGACATTGGCAACAAGCAATGATTCTCATATTCAAAATAAACTTCTTGACCACCATTATTTGCCATTTGGTGACTTCAAGTTCATCTTTTTCTCTTATCTATGTTTTCTGGTTGAAGACTTCAAGTTCAATAAGAGCTTATCGTCTCTCGGACGAATCATAATAGGCCATCCATCACAAATTCTATAACAGATTAATACGTTGAATTTTTTTTCTTAAGAGCCATGGAGGATCTTATAACCACGGAGCTGATTTGGTTCGCGGAACCCCTCGATTTTATTAGTGATGTTTTGATTGATGATTGTAATAATTGTTGATTATTCTGGCTTGAGCCGTAGGGTGTTGTTAGTCTAATTCCCTACCGCCCATGCTAGCTAGCCTATTGTCTTGTACACATCTTCAATCAATGAAATCCGACCAAATCTTCCTTAAACAAGGATGAGTGCATGATAAATTTTATGGAATGCGCTAATATCAATTTTTTTTTCATGGTTTACATTTTTTTTTCTTTTTAAAAAGGGGATCAGCGGGTGGCTAAGCCACGACAGTCCATCTTTCTGGGAGCCGGGAAGACTCACAGAGGCATTTCAGCCTCCCCTGCTCACCATCGTGTGATTCACAAGTGCCAGGACTCAAACCCAGGACGAGCCATGTGAAATACGAGCCTTGAATTCTTTCATGGTTTACATTTCAATTGATAAAGATAATTTTTTTAATACATACGATATTATCTACATTAAGAGATGTGGGAGTGAGCTAAGCCTCATAATGGGGTGGCTATAATAATTTGGTTTAGATTCATCTTTGTTGAGAATTGAACCTAAAACCTCTTACTTACTATTGAATTTTTGTTCGAATTCAACTTTCTAGATTTTTATCACCTCTGTATACATAAAAAAAATACCAGAAGAAAAAAGATAAGCAGATAGTCATATATATTCATTGATATTATAAGCCTTCTCTTTGTTGTGAGTTTGTTCGATTTATTATGTCATCGTTTCTTTAACTCATTGGATTATCGAGAAAAGGAACCAGGTTCCTCATGCATGTGTGTGTTTTATTTTGCAAAGTGCCTATTGACCAACTTCTTCACGCATACAAATTGGTTAATCTCCTAGGTATTGTTCCAAAAATATTCAAGAAATAAAGTACATAAAACAAGGACCCATAAAATTTTTAGAAAACTAATAAAAATTCCTTATTCAAACAAAATATTAATCATAAATACTCAATAACAATTTATTAATAATAAGGACAACAATCCAAATAATATATTAATCATAAACACTCAATAACAATTTATTAATAATATGGATAACAAATAAAAAAAAAAGGTGGTGACATTTTCATAAATAAGTTGAACTTTGGTGGCACTGACTGTTTATACATAGTTAGGTCAACTGTTTATACACAATTAGGTCAACAGTTGACATAATCGTGCATAAACAGTCAGTGCCACCAAAGTTTAACTTATTTAAAAAAATGTCACCGCCTCCCAAACTTCAACTTATTTACAAAAATACCACCTCCTCTTTTTTTTTTTGAACTTCAACTTAATAACGATACCACCACTAAACTTCAATTTATTTACAAAAATGCCACCGCCTTTTTTTTGTCCTTATTATTAATAAATTGTTATTGAGTGTTTATGATTAATTTTTTTTATTTCTCAAGCGCTTTTCATTAAAGTTCTCCAAAAATTTAGGTGTTTTTTTTACAAAGATATGTATTATAATTAGGGTTTTTATCACAGTTGGTCCCCGAAATTGGACATTCTAATCAAAATGGTCCCTTAAATTGAAAATCCATCAATTTGGTCCTTGAAATTAGATCTTGCAAATCAATTTGTTCATTCTGTTACATTTTCGTCAATTTTTCAGTTTTGTGCTGACATGGCACACAAGTAGCTCACCTATCCAATTATATGGTGCCACGCGGATTAACCATAAAAAAATTATTTTTAAAAGATTTGGCACCATATAAAATAATTTTTTCAAATTTTTGTTTTTTATTCTTACGCATGTGGCAATTGGCTCTTTTAAAAAATAAATAATTTATATTTAAGTAATTTAAAAATAAGATAAAAAAACGGTTAGTAACTACCAAACGTAGGGTGGTTTTAAATCACATATATAATTTTATTTTTTTATGTAAGGATAGACAAATTTGGTATTACAAATGTTTTACCAAATTGGTCTGCTCCCTTTATATATATAGAAGAAGATATAGATAATGGATAGAAACCCCGCTCCCATCCCATGCGCCGCACGTGGATTTATTTGTGTTATTATTCTTTCGTTTGGGGTAATGCTAGGGTGATCATCTATTTAAACCATATTTTGTAAATCATATGACGTGGTTGTTGATAATTGAATTATTACTTAAGTATTGATTAACGTGTTTATTTCCTATTGGTGACATATCATATAGTTTACAAATATGATCTAAAAAGTTGATCTACCTAACATTACTCGTTTGTTTTATGACACTCTATAAATACGTTCCAAGCTCTCACTCAAAGAAAAAGTGTTGGTGGTTCAACGAAGCCACAAAGTTTAGGCTTGGGGATTTAAGTGAGGTGGACTTAAGAATATAGTTTGAAAAATATTCAATAAAAATAAGTAGATAAAATCAGGGGCATAGAGAAATTTACGGGTTTTTTAAAAGGTATTTATTATATTTATGAATGGTATGTTAATTATAAATTACGTCATGTTGTGACCTAAAATTTAAAGAGAGGGAAGAAGAGAAAATCGGCAGAGAGAGAGAAAAGGGGGTGAGAAATTGTTGTAGTATTCTTCATGCCTAGTGCTTTTATTTATAGTAATTAGAGGGAGAGAAACTTGCTCTCCAAAATCTCGTACGATTTCTATACATAATCTACTAGGGATTAACACACTCACATAATATTAAATAATATTCACAACACTCCCACTTGAGTGTGTAAATATTCAAGTAGTAGTCGCATCAAATCTTCAGGCAAATGTAAAAGTAGTTGATGAAGTCGTCCATGAAGAAAGTTGGGGTTCCACCATAAAACCAATTGGTAATATGAGGAGTAACCCAACTCCTTAAAAGCCTATGCATGGTTTGGTCCTTCATCGATGTGGAAATTTGTCCTCACATTCTCACACGCTCTCTCACATGTGGCGAATTTTCAAGCCTAACACGTGAACAATACGAATTGTGTGACGTGGAGCACGTGTGGCCGTTGGGTTTCACACGTGGCCAACCTACTCTGATACCATGAAGAAAGTTGGAGTACCACAATAAAACAAATTGGCAATATGGGGAGTAACTCAATCCCTTATACGCCCTTGCATGGATTGGTCTCTCACCGATGTAGACTTTGTCCTCACATTCTCACAGTTTCGTCTAGTCGGCACAAGTAGAAAACGCGAGTCTCATATAAGAATTGCACGTAGGAGTAAGTCTCATCAAAACCTGGCTATGGTAAAACCCAACAGAACAAAACTCATAGTCTAAGGAGAAAAACCTAAGTTAATGCAACATGTCAATACTTAACATCTCCAAGACGCAAGTAGTAAAACGCACACAAGGGTATGACCAACCTAGGATGGGTGCCTCGCCAAAATCTCGTTAGGCAACAAAAACCAAGTAGGAAAAAATGATCATGATCGTAAGGAAAAATAGGACATTAAGGTCAAGTGAGTATACTTTAGGATACTCTTCTGAGTTCGTCAAAATTCCCCCTCAAAACTACAAGTATTGTAAATGAGATAGTTATGCATACCAATTCCTCGGACAAGCTTCTTGAAGATTGACTTCGGTGGCGACTTTGTGAAGAGGTTGGTAAGGTTGTCTTGGGATCATAACTACTTGAATTCAATCTTCTGATGCTTTGTTGATGCGAGAAGGATGCAATATGCTTGGTGTTGTCTTCATAGATCGTCGTTGGAACTTAATGAAAGATGAAGAACCACAGGTGTTTCGATGTGTTCCCATGTACATGTGTGGCTTCGTGTATAGTGATAAGCTCTAAGACGTCGCAACTAAGGTCTATTTGGTTGACCTCCAAGATATTGTGGTATTCATAACGATAAAGGCGTATTCCATCTAGGAACATGCCTTGCGTAGATAAGCAACCGACGTCAGCAAACTAACAAGGCAAGCCTTATTCCGAAAACCAAGACCAATAGAGGGGTGGTCTAGCTTGAGATGCGTCAGGATAGAATAAGTCCAAGTTCTTAGTACCTTTAAGGTAACGTAGGATGTCTTTCTCACCAATTCAGTGATGGCGTGTAGGCGTATTGCTACTTTTATGCCAAAAAAGATTATCAGCAATAGAGATGTTCGGTCTAATGCACTGAGTTAAGTACAATAAACTTCGATTGCACTTAGATAAAGAACTTCAGGTTCCAAATACTTCTTCAAGGGTCTCATTTACATCTAGCATACAAGCGAAAATGGATGTACTTGGAGACAACATCTTCTGGGTGTAGTTCAACTGGTAAACCAGAATACCGTTAGATCTATGCTCGAATTTCAAGCCGAGACATTATCGAGTTTTTCCTAAGATCTTTCATCTCAAATTTCGACTTGAGGTGCGAGGCAGTTGAGATCTATGTCATCGACATAGACTACAACTCTATTAAATTCATATTGTACATGCAGAGGCGTAATTTATTCACATATCCCTAACTGATCAAATATTCACTTAGACAAGTTTACCAAATCCGCCCGGATTATTCCAATCCGTAAAGTGAACGCCTCATTCAAAACGAGAAGGTGTTCTGTGGTATAGAACTATTTGAATCAGACCATGTAAGTTCTTCGGGAAACTTCCATGTAGATTTCGTATCATGATCCCAAGTGATATGTTACAACCAAGTTTATAAGCTGCAATCAATCCAAGGCTTATAAGAGAAGCCTTGTGCCATGAGGCGTGCTTAACACTATTTCATTCATCTCATTACCCTTTTCTTTTGAGTTGGATGGTGTTGAAACTACTGGCACAAACACTTTCCACTTCGCCAAGGAATATAGTTTGACATGGATTGTTTCTTTCATGTTGACCAATAAGTTCTACGTTGACTACATCAACGGAACGCGATTCGATATCGTTTCTTTTCACTATTTTGGGTAGCTAACCTATGTGTGAATATTATTGATGATAATCTTATTCCAATTCCATAAATCATCCATGCATGCATAATGGACCAAGACTACAAGTCTCGTGCTAATTCGAATTAGTTTTATGAGGTGGAATGGTTGAGACAACAATCGAGGATGGATTCGTTTGTGCCATGTTTCTCCACTTCTAAGGGGTGAATCCTTTGAACCAAGTAATATGTCGCACTTCAGGCATAGGACAAATGATTGGCTAGCAGTCGGTGTACTAGGCCGGCCTAGTAGTGACGTATACCTATCTTCAAGGATTGCCAGTTTCACACTAAGAGCAGCACGTCCTTCGGCGGTAGTGCGACGTCCGTTAGGCACGTCTATCCTTGCAGGCATATTTACAGCTGGTATATATGATCCCGTCACTTTTGGTAGATCAGAGAAAGTGCTTGGTTACACTCTAAAGATCTAGAATATTGGGATAAAAATGAGACATAGTAACGACATCCACAATAATTTGCGTCGTTCTTTAAACACGTTGACGTTCGTATCTTTGCCTAACGACGAGAAAAACATCTCATTGAAGTAACAATCCACAAACTGGAGGTAGAAAGATCGCTTGCAAGGGCTTAAGAGAGCTTTGAAGAAGAATCTTAATCGATATAGATTAAAATGCTTGAGGACCCATATTGGTACATTGCGGCAGCGCAATTGGCACATAGAGTGTCCACCCAAAAAGTTTAAGTACTCAAATAAGATGGCAATGGGCCTCAAGTGGACCAACATAACTTCATGCAATATTGCATAGGCCTATGCAGAAAAATCGAAAGCTTAGTGCGCAACACCAAAGTCGATGCATTCATTTAAAGGCATTTAATGAATGCTTCTGTGAGATCAATTGGGTGTAAACATAGGGAATCAAACGTTCAACGTTAATACCCAAGGGAAATGCAATAATCATCGAATTCTTCAATGTAAACTCTTTGACATTATCTAGTCTTCTGAACTTTATAGGATAGTCGGGGTGGTGAGCCCGCAACCAAATGATTGGTGCCAGGAGTCTAGCAAAACAACGTTGTGTGTGGATATACATCAACCAAAACCATAAATTATTTAACTGGTCCACATTTTGGTTGATTAGTCCACAAATATGTCCTTGAATTCACTATAGAAGAGATGAGGGTTATGTATTATCTTTGCAGGGGATGGTCAATTTCTCCAACGACCAGGCTTGGCAAAGTGTGCTTGTTGGCACAAGACCCTTATTTCGGGTAAGAAGATGCTCGGAGCATCATTTGCCGACCATAACGTCTTAAATGGTCGTGCCAAGATACTCCACTTCAAATATGCTTCAAACTTTATATTTTGCAGGTGGTGCAAAGATACTCCACTCCATTTTCTATAGTGGAATTGTTTTCTTGAATATCTTTAAAGCTCAATAGCATTCTGTGAGCATAAGGCTTCTCCGATGGTAAAATTAGTACCGTTGAACAATCATAAATGGGCAGTGTCATGCCCAACGATCAGGTTGGGCATGGCACTGCCCATTTATGATTGTTCAACGGTACTAATTTGGATGGCCAGAAGAAGTTGTCAGAGGGGTAATTAAGTATGAAGTTAGCACATGGAACCAGACGACTAACTTCCCCACAAAACATACCTAATAATGAATTAATTAAATTTTAGGGTCACATGTATTTATTTGATTCAAGTAACTCAGATTCAAGAAATTAAACACCTAAATAAAAAAAATGTCGAGAATTGCATAAAATTATAGCAAATTTTGGTCATTGAGAGGCCTTTCATGTCCAATTCCATTCTCTCGAAATGATATTCCTCAACAACATTGGTCGGGGCCCAACAGGTGCGTAACCAATTGAATTGAAGATTCGAAGGGGTTGAGGTTCGGGAATGTTGTCCCGAATTCTTAAAGTTTTAAGGCTTTCATAGCCAAAAATCAAATTTGTTATTGCCACACCTTGGTGACCCCTTGATTACAGATCACGGGGTCGAGTTTCCTACCCTTGCTGCAACTCATATGCCATATACCGCAGTTCAGGCTTTGAATTAGTGGGATGCACCTGATGAGTCGTCATCAGAAAAATGTTGTGCTTTTCAGTAAACAACTAGTAATCAGATCTGAGAGTTTTAGTGAATAACTATTCTTTATATTACTACATCTTGAGCATATTGGAGACAAGAAAAATTCAAGATGGTCTGCTTCAAGAGATTATCTTCGGTAAACTCATTCTTACAAAAGAATGAGTGCTTAGAGGTTCATTTAGTGCTAAAGGGTTGATTTAGCCCAAATCCTATTGAAAACAGGACATGATATGTATCGAAGAACCGTCAATAAGTATCAAAGTAGAAATTTGGGTTAAGGACATGATTTGTTTAACGGATTAATCATGTGAAACTTTTGGTTTCAACATGAGTGGTGCGTTGTAGGAAACTTTAGGTTTTTATGACACTTTTTCAAAATTTCGGGTTCGAAATAAATAAAAAACATGAACTTCAGGTTCATGGTACCTGCAAACAAATGCAATATACAAGGCAATATATAAACTAATTGAAAAACATATATAGTGAATGTGGTTAGCTTCGGACCCTTTTGTGTTAAATAAGTCATGGCCCAAAAATTGAGGTTGACACGTAATAAGGCGGTAGACCCAAAAAAAAAAAGAAAAAGATCTAAATGATTTGCTGGCCAACTGGCTAGCATAGGGGAAAGAGGGCAGTAAGCCCAAGCCCAAATATGGGTTGCTAAACAAGAACAAAAACCAAGGCCCAAAACGTGGGCCCAAAACTAATTCAACTCGGTTCTAGGTTGTGAGACTGAGATCCCTAACAGGCTGGGCTCGACTGAACCCTAACACCGTCACAGATGGTGGCATTGGAGGTGGGGCGGAGCACGAAGCTAAAGGCCGTCAATCTAAGTGCGTCTCACTGAAACCCTAACACCCCTGTGAATGGTGGCCTTCGTGGGTGAGACCAAGTGTGGTGCTCAAGGTCTGCCGCGGGTGAACAAAACCCAAACATTGAGGCAATCTCGACTTTGAGTCTTGCGGCTGCCGGCGCAGGTGGAGGGTAGTTCACGACCATCGTTTGTCGTGGACCGGGCCTAGAATTCAATCGAGGGTGGTGGAGGTCTCGAATTCCAACACGAAGGGAGGGAGGAGGCGCCGTGGGTGTGTAGAGTAAATTTCGAGAAAAAATAGATCGAAACTCTTTTGCCTCTGTCGTCGTAATTAACGGTCTATCCAAAGACGGACGGCTGCTGCCGTCATAATCACGAGAATTAATGATGAAGCACAGCTGCAAGCGCGGAGTCCCTCGATAGAATCGAGGTGCAGGTTGGCTCGAGGAAGAAAACAATGTAAACGACATCATGTATGCATGCTGGGGCCAGGAGCTACTGGCTCAATCGGCTTGGTGCAGCCGTGGGCTCCAAGCCACTGCTCAGACGTGAGTTTAGGTTTTTTTTTTCTTTTTCTTTCACACATATTCAATTCACCATATAACAATAATTTAAGCAGAAAATTATAATTATTCTTGTAAAAGCGTAAAATTAGGGTTCATACATTATGGTGAATGTTTCATGCAATCAAGGTTTTAAAAATATAGAAATTAAAATCGTGTTTTAGTATGTACTTGGATTGCTGACGAATATTGTGAACGGGTTTGTAGAAGAATGCGTGCATCTTGTCAAACATAGACATGCAATAAGGAGCAATTGAATCAATAGCAAGTATATCAAGTCAATAAAATAAAAAAGTTAATCAAAATAAAAATAATTGAAAGTAATACTTCCCATGATTGAAAATGGTTGAACTCACGTTAGCGTTGCGTTAAGAGTGCTGATAACGTGTTGTGATCTAAAATTTAGAGAGAAGGAAGAAGGAAAAATTGGCACAGATAGAGAAAGGCCGTGAGCAATTGTTGTAGTATTTCTCATGCCTGCCTTTAATAAGAGGGAGAGAAACTTGTTCTCCAAGTAATACAAGTTGTACAAGGAAAGATCTTCCAAATCTCGTAAGATTCTTGTACATAATCTACTGCAGATTTACACAATCAAATAATATTAAATAATATTTACAAAACGTCAAATTATATTGTTTCCTATTTTCTTATTTCTTCGTACTTTGAATCTCTCCACAGAAAATGCGTGTTACATTCGTTTTAATTAATTCGTAAAGATTCCTTTCAACGTCAAATAATTAATGTAAAGATAAGAATGGACCATCGTCAAACAAGTGCAAAAAAACAAAACCAAATACAATGTATCTAAACTTAATACCGCACACAGATTTTGAAAAAAATAAATAAATAAGTACTCCACACAGATTTATGCCCACAGTATTTTCAAAACCATCATTCTAGATTTTTCCTCTTCAAATAGTTACCTTGTAGAGCATGCTGATTCACACCATTTGCCTTTCTTTTTCATCATATAAATTCACATATATTATGTGATCTTCTCTTGACAAAGTTTAGTTTACTCTCTTATGGGACTCACCAATGGCAAATAATGGTGTTCAGGAAGTTCAATTTGAAAGTCATTGTTTGACGCCAATATCATTAGCGACTGCACGCGAAGTGCAACCAAAGGTACCTTGGGGGCAAGAAGGCGTGAGGTGGGGCTCTTTACATCTACTCTCTAAGAGCACACCTCTCGTAAATATAACTGGCTACTTCCCAGATGGTTAGCAGTGGAAAGGCGAATGGTGTAAACTGGTAGGCTCTAAAAGGTAACTATATGCCTCCATTTTACCTTGTACAGCCTACCAGTTTGCATCATTATCCTTTACAATCCAGTAGGGAAGTAGCCAGCTCTATTTACCATTGGCGCGGTCATAGAGGGTGGACGTAAAGAAAGGGCTTTGCTCTCCGCCTCCTTGCCCTCCAATGTACCTTTTGTTCAACTTTTCGTGCAGTCGCCAATGACATTGGCAACAAGCAATGATTCTCATATTCAAAATGAACTTCTTGACCACCATTATTCGCCATTTGGTGACTTCAAGTTCATCCTTTTCTTTTCTCTATGTTTTCTAGTTGAAGATTTCAAGTTCAATAAGAGCTTATCGTCTCTCGGACGAATCGTAATAGGCCATCCATCACAAATTCTATAATAGATCAATACGTTGAATTTTCTTTATTTTTTTCTTAAGAGCTAGGGAGGAGTTTATGACCACGTAGCTGATTTGGTTCGAGGAGCTCCTCGATTTTATGAGTGATGTTTTGATTGATGATTGTAATAATTGTTGAGTATTCTGGCTTGATTCTGGCTTGAGTCGTAGGGTGTTGTTGTTAGTCTAATTCTTTACTGCCTATGCTAGCTAGCCTATTGTCTTATACACATCTTCAATCAATGAAATGCGACCAAATTTTCATGAAACAGGGATGAGTGCATGATAACTTTTATGGAATGCGCTATCAATTTTTTTTTCATGGTTTACATTTTATTTTCTTTTTAAAAAGGGTACCAGCAGGTGGCTAAGCCACGACAGTTCATCTTTCCGAGGGCTGGAAAGATTCATAGAGGCATTCCAGCCTCTCTCTGGGCACCATCGTGTGATTCACCAGTGTTAGGAATCGAACCCAAGACGAGCCGTGTGAAATATGGGCATGGAATTCTTTCATGGTTAACATTTCAATTGATAAAGATAATTTTTTTTTAATACATACAATATTGTCTACATCAAGGGTTGTGGGAGTGAGCTAAGCTTCACAATGAGCTAACTATAATAATTTTGTTCGAATTCATCTTTGGTAAGAATTGAATCTAAGACCTCTTATTTACTACTGAATTTTTATTCAAATTTGACTTTCTAGATTTTTATCACCTCTGTATACATACAAAAAAAAAAAACACCAGAAGAAAAGTCATATATATTCTTTGATATTATAAGCCTTCTCTTTGTTGTGAGTTTGTTCGATTTATTATGTCATCATTTCTTTAACTCATTGGATTATTGAGAAAAGGAACCAGGTTCATGTGAGTGTTTTATTTTGCAAAGTGCCTATTGACCAACTTCTTCACGCATACAAATTCGTTAATCTCCTAAGTATTGTCCAAAAAATATTCAAGAAATAAAGTAGATAAAACAAGGACCCATAAAAATTTAGGTGTTTTTTTTACAAAGATATGTATTATATTTGGGGTTTTTATCACAGTTGGTCTCTGAAATTGGACATTCCAATCAAAATGGTCCCTGAAATTGAAAATTCATCAATTTGGTTCCTAAAATTAGATATCGCAAATCAATTTGGTCATTCCGTTATATTTTCATCATTTTTTCTGTTATGTCCTGACGTGGCACACAAGTAGGTCTCACCTATCCAATTATATGTTGCCACATGGATTAACCATAAAAAAAAAATTTAAAGTTTTGGCACGATATAAAACAATTTTTCAAATTTTTATAAACAAATTTTTTATGGTTAATCCATGTGGCACCATATAATTGAATAGGTGAGACTCACTTGTGTGCCACATCAGCACATAGTAGAAAAATTAATGAAAATGTAACGGAATGACCAAATTGATTTGCAAGACCCAATTTCATGGACCAACCTTAATAAAAACAGCTTTGGGATCACTTGGAATAACAAAATCTCGCTCAAAAATACTGCCAGTGCCAAATGAACCAACAAGAAATAGAAAACACCAACCGCCATTCCAAATGATCACGAAAAATAATTTTGAATGTTAAGTTCGTACGGAGCCAAATAGAGAAGTCTATGGGTCCATAAAAAGGAGGGACAAGCAGGGTTTCGCCATACCTTATAAGAAATAGTGCAGTCCCTAAAAACATGAGCAACAGATTCACACTCCCGCACATTTGGAACAAGAAGGGTTAGGGGCCAACCTCCTCTTAAATCGTTGCTCATTAGTTAAAAACATCTTCCAAATAAACATCTTTCAATTCCAAGTAAAAGCTGCTCAACAATATTCCACCACCCATTAGAATAGAAGTCAGCCACATGAGAGTTAAGCATGCTCTGAGAGAGAGGTACTAAAGCATGATGTTTAAGGAGACCACATTTGGACCTAGAATCTGTCCAAAAACGAGTATTTTCACCAGACCCAATACGTGAAACTAGGCCTTCTTTCAATAATTGATCTCCATCGATAAATCCTTTCCAAGTACTGGAGGTCCCTTGCCAATTTGTAGAATCAAATAAAAAAGTATTCCCTCTGGCTAGATATTTATTGGAAAAGACATGAATCCAATCGCATCATCGTTCTGCAACATTCTCCAAACATCCTTAGCAATAAGAACCGAGTTCACTGGTTGCATTTGTTTCAACACCAAGCCACCTGCAGATTTCGGTAAACACACTTGGCTCCATGCATGTGTGTGTTTTATTTTGCAAAGTGCAAGTTTTTCACGCGAACAAATTCGTTAATCATTGCTGGATGGCCAATGAGGTGTATCTAACAATTGTTCGAAAAATATTCAAGAAACAAAGTTGGTAAAAGAAGGACCCATAAAATTTAGGTGTTTTTTACAAAGATATGTATTATATTCAACATCACTCTTAATCAAGATTGTTGGAGGTTATAAGATAATGGAGTGTAAAAATGTTTGTTAAAATGTTTGTCCCTTGATCATATCCCATTCATGTATAGTATGTTAATTATAATTACATCACATTTCATTAGTTTATATTTGTCTTATTTTTTCCTTACGTTGAATCTCTTCACATAAAATGCGTTTAACAATTAATTTGTAAAGATTTCTTTCAACATACAATAATTAATATAAAGATAAGGATGAGTCATTACTGATAGCAATTTTACCACACCCAAATTTAAGGCAAAAATCACATAAAAATACTTGTAAGACTACAAGGTTATTGTAGTATAGATAACTCAAGCAAGGCCGTTTCCACAAGAACTGATGTGAATAACTTGTATTTAAAAATGATTCTTAATTAACCAATACCAGAAATAAAAATCTGAGATCATGAATTAAAATTAAAAAAAACAATTAAATTAAAAATAGTAAATTTGCAGGCATTAAAATACTCAAAAATAAAGTTCGTCAACAATTATTGAAAATCAAAGACAAGAAACACTAGAGATATTCTAGCTAGAACATATATGACACACCTCGCCCTCGAAATCCACATGGACACCGAGATTGGGGCGTGCTGGCCGACACTTGTAAGTGACGAAGCCATAATAATCATAACAACACTTGTTTAAAATAAACTCAATAATAATTAAGTTCAACATGCACAAGGTTCAGAGCTTTTAAGAATAAGCAACAGATTAAAAGTCTAAAATCAATCTCTTAAAATCTTATCCACAACACGGATGGATATTGTTAAGAAACTGAAAGAAAGATAAATCCCATCGTCGAGAAGAGTTCAGAGCTGCCAGTCACATGCCTCAACATCACCTGATGCACCGTTACTAAGTCCTGAAGGGGGCGCAAAACAGAAAGTGTGAGTGGACGAAAAATAAAGTTTTCTAAACCCTTTTCTCTTTTCAACATATTAACCCCTTGTTTGAAAATCAGTATAGGTATAAACTCATACTACCATAGTATATGTCAAATCATACTTTATATATACTGAAAATTAGATCTCAAAGTATAAACCGTAATGAACTATTTGTATTTCCAAAAGTCATACTGCAATATAGTTCAATATGTATAATAAAGAAAACCAACACGGGATATATGTGCAATCACCCATGTACGTGTTAAGGAACCTCTTCCCAACCCCGTACAAGCACGTTACGTTATCAATCCATTTGTACTCCTAGTACCACACACATGTAAGCACTTGCGCTATCAGCGCGTCACACCCGAGTCCTTACGTTGTGGGGCCTTTCCCCAATAATAAACATAAACGTAAGACAAGCTTGCACTAAGGTATTTACCAGACAATAACCCTGGAGTACAGTGTGTGTGACCCAAACATGTGAGACTTATCCTACGGCCATGAGACGGTACTACAACATAGTGAAAGCATACCAAGTGTGTTTGAAAACATACATATATACATCATGTGTATAAATAAAGAATAACTTAAATTTCATAATTTCACAATTTATTCAAACGTTGCATAAGTAGAACAAATATCAATATCCTTATGCATGTCCAAAACCATGTTCCAAAACTATTTCATAATATATGTAATCGTGCTTCAAAAATCATTTAAAACAGGTATATATATATATATCAATACCATAAATATTTCAAAACATAAAAACCATTTATTAAAACCAAAAGTCTACTCACAAGTACTCGAGAGTATAATCCTCCTCGGTGTTGCGTTCCTCGAAGCGCCTAGTCGTAGGATGACCTATTTAATATTAGGGAACAATATTAAAAACATCTCTGAAATGAATAATAATAACCCATAATAAAAAGAATCTAAAAAATATTATTATTTTAGCGAAAATGGGCTCGAAAAATGATTTTAGGGACCCTAAAACCTTCCCGCCGCCGTGCACCATCGCCAGCGCCGCCACGCGCCGGAAACGGTCGGACGCGCGGCCACGCGCGGGGAGAAGCCTGCCACGCGCCCTCATGCGCTGGCACGTGCGACATGAGCCGGCACGAGTCTCCAAGCGCTGGCACACGCCCCCATGCGCGGGCAGGCGTCTGCACACACTGCTGAAGTCATAAAGTTAATGGTGTTCCTTTAAAGTTAACGGAATTCCTAATGGTGCCATTAAACTTGGCGGCGTCAGTTAAGGTTAACGGAATATACCTGAACTAACAAAATATGCCGACGCCGTCAGAAATGTTCCGTTACCGTGACAGAATATTCCATCTCCTTCAATCTCTCGCTGGTCACTGGTCGCTGGAGACGCCGCCGGCTGCCATCTGGTTTGCCGAAATCTGGAAAAATATGCCGAAATTGTCCAGAAACTTCAAAAATTCATATCTTCCTCGTTTCTCAACCAAATTCGACGATCCATATATCAAATTGAAGGCATGGAAGAGTAGAATATATTCCTATCAAATTGAGGCCGGAAAAATGATCGGAAGTGGCCTGAAATTGGCCGGGAATTCTTGGACAAACCCTAAATCCGTTCTACTCCAAAACTGCACCAAAAATTACGTTCTTTATATGAAATTGAACCTACTCAACGTGATAAAACCAACGGAAATGGTTTCGAGGCTTACCTAGGCCGGGGTTCTAAGAAAGTTCGATGGACAGTTTGTCGTTTCCGTTCCTGTATCAGTTTGGCCGATTTGGTTCGAGTTTAAGAATTCTGAAATCACATTCTCATCGAGAACGATGAGACGATCGTAATGGCTATGGTCTTGGGTGGTGTTTCGACTGTTTTGTGATAAATCCAATTCTAGGGTTTTTGTGTGTATGTGTTTGTATGTTTGGCCGAGGGTGAGAGAGTGGGAGGGAGAGTGAGAGAGTGTGAGGTCGGGGAGAGAGAGAGGGACAGCTGCACAGCAGCTAGGTCAAAACCTAATTAACTTACGGGCACAAAATTACTAAAATGCCCTTGAACTTTAAGGTTTTGTAAAATATTCATTTCAACTCCAAATTGAGTTCCGCTTGAGTCCATGTGTTCGTATCGATGAGTACTACTTGAATATGTAAAGAAAGTAATTTCCACATGTCGTTTCAGAAAAAAAAAAAAAAAAGTCAACATTTGTTCGTTAGGGGTATTTTGGTAATTTTACATGAAATTTTGGGACGGGTTGTAACAATATATCTAACATGCAACCCATCTGTGATTTTCAGATCAAATATAAACATGCAAGATTCATTAAGTTTTGTGAAAACCTTTTGAAAAACCATGCATATATGCAACCCTTAAGAGCATGGTATTTGCCTTAAGTGAACTTACAATTATCAATCACAAGAAGCCCTAGCCAATTTAAGGGTGATATTCCAATATAAATTGCATTCAATTACTTTTCTAAAACATCCTAATGGTGATTAAGCACTAAGATAAATAGATAGTTTAATTTAAACCGGTGACTGACAATTCAAAGTAACATGTAAAATATCATAAGCAATTGAAAAGAACTACATATTCATGTTAAAGGCTCAAGGCCTCACCATAGAAAAAAAATTATTTACGCATAATCATAATTAAAATCATAAAAATATATAAATGAAAGTTTAGAAATCACCGTTCTAGAAAAGTCGAGCCGAATTCTCCACACTTTTATTCTCCAAATTCATTCTCCCCCTAAATCCTAGAGACTCAGCTATATATACTACTAGAAAAACCAAATCCTACTAAAAATAGGCTTCCCAAAAAATCAGGAAACAAAAATAAATTAAATTACACATTTCTTTTCTAACAAGGATTTGGACTGCAGAAAATCCTTTTTTTGATTGACCAAATCAGCTCTGAATTAGGCCCATAATGTGTCATTGGAAAGTTAAAAACATCCTCTACAACTTTGTAGAAGAAATCGTGGCCCAAAAATGTCATCTTGGATCACTTATATGCCAAATAAGTCTAAAACGTGAACCTGTCCAAATTACGTAATCCGTCTTCAATTATTCATCACCATCAAACGGCATAGAATTAAGGCTTGAAACTTTCTTCTTAGCTCCAAAACTCCACAATTTGACCATTTGACGCGCAAAGCCAATTCAATCCATCATATGATAAAAACTTATAGAGAAGTATCAAAATTCTCTTAAAAACAAACACAAAAGTTAACTTGGAAACTCATAAAATATAATGTAATATTGACTCATCAATTACCAAATTTGTCTGAAGGAATAAAACATGATAAGATGTATCGAAACTCAATACCGCACACGGATTTATGCCCACCGTGTTTTTAAAAACGTTATTCTAGATCTTTTCTCTTCATCTATAAAAGGGGCCCAAGACTGGGTTCTTTTGTACATGATTACGAATAAGACATATATGATCTATTGATTCCTTCAGATTTTGAATTACATGGAAAAAATGATGCAAAATTTTGAGACATCTAATGACCAAGAAGAAGTAGAATATGGTGATAGATCTGAAGAGCTTAAACCATATGCAGTTCTTAAAAATCGTATCTATGATTTACCTAACCCACTTGTTCACATGCTTGTTGACACACCCTCTAATGTAAGTGGGCCTGGTTGGAGCAGAACATGTCATTTGAACCCAGGATCTGCTCTAGTTCCTAAAGGTTATGGATGTTGATTGCTGAGACATTCAAGAACTTGCACTCGCGTTCAGAGCTGGATCTTGTAAATGTGATGCGCCTGAAATGCTAGGAGGTTGAGACAGAGAACACCCACTACCACTTACTGGCAAAATATTGTCGTTTGTTCCAGAAGAAACCAAGGTTTATGCCCACTGCAACTTTGATTTATACTAGGGTCTCCTTCATCTCTTCCACTTCCTGAGTCACAGCTGTTCATTGTTATCACATTACGACTGCAACCCTCAAATTCTTCCTCTAATGGTTCACGCTGATGTCCACGAACTTCACTAACCTCATAATGATTATACATGTAACATAACTCTACTATATATACATCACTAGAAGGAATAAGGTCACTTCCTGCTCATATATGTTCGTTTAAACCATATTCCAACTATAACCTTTGTACAAGTACCCCATTACGTTTTAGTTATTTAACAATTTGCTTTAATTTTCTCTATTTGCTTATAACAAACCCAAAATGATCATGGCCCAAATATAAAAAAATAGACATGTATTGGTTGAAATACATTTTTGTATATTAAGTATATCCAGAACCTATACTAAAAAAGCAATGGACGAATATGTGGTGCTACAAAAGCATTGCAGGAAGATCCAGGTTCGGAATTGTTAATTATCATTTGATATCTAATACGTATGCACACTTCTTTGGTGTATACATACAATATGATTAAAGGTAATGATTTTTGCACACTTTTTTTCTTCTACACATTTTTGCTTATTTTTGTCTCTTGATTCTTATTTAATTTAACTGTAAAAAATAAATAGGAGGGTGGAGAGGAGAAATTGGCTACCATCCTCGCAAGCATTGGATGCTTACACTCATCTCACCGTTAAAAGCATCCAGCTGTTGGAAAAAAAGATAACCGGTCGGTGCCTGGCACAAAATACGTACTCTTTCTTCTTCCTCTCTCTTATGTCCATGTTCGGTGGTTGGGAGAGGTGGTCGACGTCGGTGGTGGGGAGAGGCCGACAACACCAGCGATGGAGAGAGGTCGTCAGGTGCTGCAGTGGGGAGAGATTGACGACGCCAGCATCGGAGGCGGAGAGGATGTGCGTTGTTGATGGAACCAGAGAAGAAGGAAAGAGTTGGTGGTGGTGGTAGTGGTGGTACGTATGTCACTAAAGAGAGGGAGAGAGATTCAGTGGTGGCTGGGTAAGGAGGCAGACTTTTGTGTTTTCCAAACCAATGCCATGGATTTTCAACATAACCTCAAGAATTGGGGACGTGATTTGCTTCAATTTAAATTGAGAGAGTGAGAGAAAAGAGATTGCTCAAGGTTTCTACATATGGAGGTTGAAGTGCAGGAAAGAAGCTCACGATCCCTTAAATTATTTTGGAATTAAATTTTTTTTTTTTTTTTAAATTGGGAGAGAGAGAAAAGAAATGAAAAGAGGCTTATCCCTTAAATTATTTGAGAATTTTTTTTTTTGGAAATTTCACTTTTTGTATTAAATAAAAATTTTTTTTTTTATAAAGAGTTTCCTTTTTTTTTTTAAGAGATTAAATAATAGTTTAGGGCTAGGGATGTGTGACTTTGTTTTTAATTTTTAATTTTTTAATTTTTGATTAAATCCAACAAAAAGATATTAAATATTAAAAAAAAAGTCTATAAAAATATAATAAAAGACATATGGCAGCAAGGTAGAGTGTCTGACGAGATTAGGTGGTGGGGAGATGTTGGGTGTTTTTTTAAATTATTATTTTTTTTTTACTTTATAACGTTAACAGAGTTAATTTGCTGTCAAGTGAAGTAACACATGTCAACTCTTATCAAAAACCTTGTTCATGAGGGTTTGCATATTTTTTTCACAATTTTCGCACTTATAAATTAATTATTATGAATTTTTTAATATTATTTTATTTTTCCTACAAAATTTTCTAAATATTAAAAAATTCATAATAATTAATTTACAAGTGTGAAAATTATGCAAACACTCGTGATCATATTTTCTACGTTGTTATGATGGTTGTTTGAATTTTTAAAACCCTCAAAACCCTCATGAATAATGTTTTTTTTAAAGTTTAAAATCAATAAAAATTTATAATAATTAATGTATAAAGGGACCCCAAGACTAGTTTGTTTTGTACATGATTAGGAACAAGACATATCTTGATCTATGATTAATTGCTTTAGATTTTGATTTACGTAGAGAAAACAGTGCAAAGTTTTGAGATATCTGATGACCAAGATGAAGCGGAATGTGGTGATGATAGCTCTAAAGAGCAGTTCTCAAAAATCATATTCATGATTTACCAAATGTAGATATTAATTGTCGTCGCACTTCTATTTACTTTTCACTTTTATCTATCTATGTTTGATTTTCTAGTTTATCTATTTATAAAACTGAGACACTCTAATATAAGTGAGTCTCACACAAAATGGTATATATACTCAGGGCATGCCTTAATACCATTTTGTGAACATTTTTATCCTACCAAGCCTAAGAGAAATCCAGTCCTCGCCACTAATGCCATTTGATTCGGGAGGATGTTGTCTAGAATCAGATCGTTCAACAAACCAGAGGGCTGAGTTGGAAGAAAACTTTGTAATGCAGAGTCTTCACGGGCAAACAAATGCCAAATGATTATCAATCAAGCTGTCATCCAAATCAGCATTGATTGGCATGAACAACAGAAGAGTTCAAAACTTCTTCGCTTGGATTTAGATTTTTCTCTGAAACCAATGTGTTAGAATTCGTTGGAGCCGACCAGGTCATTATTGTGTGATCCAAATCAACGAAAGCATCTGAGACGTTACCAAATAATTGGTGTTGCGAGTTAGGTTATTTTATTTAGGTAAATATTTAATTAACTTGTAATTAGGTTTTCTGTAATTATCTGTAAGGCTATCTTGTAAACTCTATGTATACCTCAATTGTGGAGAAGAATAATATAATTCAGAAATTCTACATATTCAGTTTAACCTGCCATCAGAGCAGTATGCTCTTGGTATTGTATATTTAGCCGCATTTTATAAAATCTGAATCATTGAAATGATCCAGAGACGGTAATAAAGTCCATTTATTAGTGCTTTACACTGGTATAGCCTCTCCATCAATGTTGAGCTTCAGTTTACAATCAACTGGTGTGGTGGCAGGCTTGCAATCAAGCATTTTTTCCTCTTTGGGGAGATCCATCACATACTTTCGTTGATGGATAAATAATCCTTTGGAGGATGTTGCCATCTCTATTCCCAGAAAGTACTTCAACTTCCCCAAATTCTTAATGGCAAAGGTTTGTTGTAGTGTTTGCTTCAGATCTGCAATTTCTGCAGCACTATCTCTAGTGATGATCAAATCATCAACATAAATAAGAACCACAATTTTTCCTTTCCCATTTGTGCGGATAAACAGGGAAGAATCAGCATTGCTATGTGTGAAACCGATCTTGGTCAGCACAGAATTGAGTTTGGCATACCAAGCTCGAGGTGATTGCTTCAACCCATATATTGCCTTGTGCAGTTTACACACCAGGTTATCTTTTAGGGAATCATAACCTAGAGGAAGTTGCATGTAGACTTCTTCTTGAAATTCTCCATGAAGAAATGCATTTTTTACATCCATGTGATAGAGAAACCATCCATTATTTATCGCCGCAGAGAGAAGAACCCTCACGGTGTTCATCTTGGCAACAGGAGCAAAGGTTTCTTTATAATCGACCCCAAAAGTCTGAGTGAAACCACGAGCCACAAGACGAGCCTTGTATCTTTCTACAGATCCATCAGCCTTGAACTTGATTTTGTATATTCATCAGCTTCCAACAGCCTTCTTTCCTTGAGGAAGTTGAACAAGGCTCCACGTGCAGTTATCTTCCAAAGCCTTGAGCTCTTCTTCCATTGCTTGTTTCCATTGGGAAATGAGAGCTGCTTCCTGATAGGTCGTTGGTTCACAATGCTCATCTAAAGCACTTACAAAGGCAACATGGGAAGGAGACATTGCACTAAAATTACATGTGACTGGATACCGCGAAGCATAAGTCACATAATCTTGTAATTTTGCTGGAGGCTTTCTTGCACGGGAAGGGTTTCTTTTGATCACCTGAGCCTCTTGATTGGAATTGATCTCCTCATTCTTTGTACTGTTGTCGGATTGTTCCGAGGTGATTGATTCATCTTGGGGTTCTCTCAACACCTGTAGATTAGTTGTAGAATCATCTTGCACCACTGAATCTATAAAAGTTTGATGCAGTGGTAGCAAATTGAATACTTCATCCCCCTGAGTCGTGGCATGCTCAAAATAAGAATTATTTTCTTCAAATTGGACATCCTTAGACACAATGCATTTCTTGGTGACTAGATCAAAGCATTTATATCCCTTTTGAGTGGAGGAATACCCAATGAATATGCATTTAGTTGCTCTGGCATCAAGCTTATCTCGATTTTTGGCTTGAATGTGTACGTAACAAACACAGCCAAACACTTTGAGGTGTGTAAAGTCAATTTTCCTACCTTTTAGCACTTTATAGGGAGATTTGAACCCTAACACTGAACTCGGCAGTCTGTTGATGAGGTATGTTGCCGTAAGGAGAGCAGATGACCAAAACCTCTTAGGAATATTCATATGTATCATGAGGGATCGAGTTTTTTCCAAGAGATCCCGGTTCTTTCTTTCTGCAACACCATTCTGTTGAGGAGTACCTACACAGCTTGTTTGATGGATGATGTCATATTCACTTAGATATTGAAACATATTGTTTGACATGAACTCAGTGCCATTATCTGATCGGAAAATTTTGACATTTGATTGAAATTGAGTTTTAATGTAAATATGAAAATCCTTGAAAATATTGAAAACTTCACTTTTTGACTTCATCAGATAAACGAAACTAATTCTAGTAAAGTCATCAACAAATAAGACAAAGTATCTAAAACCTCTCATTGATTCAATAGTAGGGCCCCACACATCACTGTGTATAAGTTCAAATGGTTTACATGTCGAAGTTTGGGATTTACCAAATGGCAACCTGGTAGATTTCGACAATTTACATGTTTCACAGTCAGTGAGTGGCTCACAAACATTTGGAAAAATTTTTGACATTACAAACTCAGAAGGATGAGCTAGTCTCCTATGCCATAACTGGTTTTCATATATGGACTTTAACTTGGCTTGCAAGGCTTGAATTTTTGTGTTGTTTCTGCACAGATAATAAAGTCCATTTATGAAGACCCCTTCACCAATCGTCTTCTTGGTGAGCATATCCTGAAATATTACATTATTGGATGAAAAAATTGCACGACAATTTAAATTGTTGGTGAGTTTCCCAACAGACAACAATTGGAAAGGAAAAGATGGTACATATAAGGCACTGGAAGGTGTTTTGGTTGAAAAAATGTTAATTTCTCCAGTGCCTAAAACAAGAACAGTTTTTCCATTCGCAACAGACACATGTGACGGTTTTGAAAAAGATTTAAAAACCTTTAAATTTTTTATTTTGTTTGTCATATGATCAGTGGCACCAAAATCAATTATCCAACAATCTTTTTCAATACTAGTTAATAATGCAGTAGAAAAAGCTTGTAGAATACCTGGTGCCTCTTTACTCGGTATCCTCTTATTTCCATAAAGGAATTCCGCAAATTTTCTCAACATAGCTGTATGTTGGTCTCCTCACCATTAGCTAACCCAGAAGCACCTCCACGTCCCTTCTCCTGTAAGTAGTTCGCAAACTCGTTGATGAGAGTAAGCGGATTGGTCATGAACTCAACTGATCCATGGGATGTGGAGGAAAAAGGTTGAACCGCAGCAACTTGAGCCTTGAAGTGACTTTGTTGAGAGGACCGCGGTATGAATTTTCCTTCTTTGGTGAACTTGGGTTTAAGCTCTGGATGGAGTTCCCAATACTTATCTTCAGTATGCCCAACAACATTGCAGTATTTTCACTTTAGGTGTGGGAATCTGCCCTTGTACACCTTTGCTTCAGTATGCTTGGCATGAGACACGTACGCACGAGACTCCGTCATCCTCGGGCTTTGTTCAGTGCTCATTACCTTCCTTCGTGCTTCTTCTCTCTGAACTATAGCACAAACATTGTTGAAGGAAGGTAATTCTTGGCTCATCAAAATGTGGCTTCTCAAGTCCTCGTAGTGTGGGCTCAAACTTCCCAGCAACTGGTAGATTCTGTCTTCCTCTGCTATTTTGAGTAGCACTACAGAATCAGTGGTATGTGGAAGATACACATCTAGCTCAGTCCACAGGGTTTTGAGCTTCCCGAGATGTTGAACAAAGGATTTACCTTCTTGCTGGAGGCTTGCAGTGTCTTTCTTTAGCTGGAACACTCGCGCATAATTGTTTTGGTTTCCGTACATTTCCTTCAAGCTTTTCCATAATTCTTGAGAGGAATTAGAATAGCTGAAAATCTCAGCTATATGCTTCTTCATGGTGTTAAGTAGGAGAGACATAACCAGTTGATCTTTGCACAGCCATCCACTGTACAAAGGCGAAGAGACGTCTGGAACTTCCATGCCCCCATTTACGAAACCAAGCTTTCCCTTACCTCCAAGGGCCAATGAAACAGCTCGAGACCATGGTAGATAATTAAACTCGTTCAAAAGAATTGAACACAGTCGTTGGTTGGTGTTTACCTCAAATTCTGAGGTATCTGAGTAGGTAACATTTGAGGGGGGAGCATGTGAGTTTTCCCCTCTCAAATTTACAGATCCTTCCTCAGCCATTTTTGAAGAAATAATTTTACAGCGGAAAAAAATAGAGTCAAGTTAAGATTGAACCTGCTCTGATACCATGAAGAAATCTTCACAATGAATTGTTTTGTATTTCTTGATGAGTAATGTACACAAGTATGCTTTACATATAGAAAAGAAAGACGCAACCCAGTTACCAGAGTGACTTCTAGTGACCGGATAAACCTACACTTTAATCTAATCCTTAAATCAAGGAGATTACACTAATAACGATACACGGCACTAATCAGTCATCTTCCTTTAATCAAGGGAAGATGACTGGTACAGACTGCTGAACACACTTGCACACGGAAAGTCAGCGCAGCAGAGAACAAGCAGTAGCCCAGTGGTCAGAGGAACCAACCCGACGAGAGAAGGACCAACCCGATGAGAGTTATACACTTATTCCGATGACAGCACAGCAACTCGATGAAGTATGCAGACCATTCCGATGAACATGCAGATAATCCCAATGTACCATGTAGCTGTTTTATTATGTATTTCAACAGCTAGAGAATAAGTTTGTAATTTTATTTTAAAGTTGACGATAACACTCGCTCCTCCATCTTCTAATCTCCTTCACAAACAGCATCCCTCCATCTTGCTCTCTTCACGAACAGCACCTTATGCTACCACTCTCGCTCTCTCCTTTACCTTCTCAAAGTGAAAAAAAAAAAAATCTTGCATATATGATGGGTAAAGAATAAACTAAATCATCATATAATTAAATCTCAAAACACAAGAATATAAATGTATGTCTTTGTCCAATTTAAACTTTTCTCCATTACAATGAAACAAGGGATTTTTCCATACAGAAGTTGTAATGAAGATTGCCAAAGATTATCAAGAAAAGATAGATCAAATTCCAGTCCCAATGACCCGGAGTACCATGCTTTTGTTGATGAGGTTATCCCCTCGTCTAAATTGGTTGCATGAAATTCGATTACCCTTTTGAATTATTGCTCAATATGGGTCTTCTTTTTCTCTTTTTTTTTTATTTAGAAAAATTGATTTAAGTCCAATTTTGTGAACCATTCTTAGAAATAGTCCATTTTATTAAAATAGGTATAATCCCTTGAATTTAGGATTATTTTTTAATCTAATGGTGAAAGGCGTAGTCTAAACCCTACCCGCTCTCTCATCTCTCTCCTTCCTCTTACCAAACCTTAAATCTACGAACCCGTAGCCACCGGCCCCTTGCTCCAACTTGGGGCCAGTGGCAACGTCCCCTCTCCCCATTTTTCTAGCCTCCTTCCTTCATATTCCTATGGATTGCTACTTATCTATTTTTCGTCTTAGTATTTCCGTCAATAAGTGTCTCATTGGTGAGGTTATTTGTGAGTCTCTCTTAGTGAGTATTTCAATTTTGTGTTGTGGTGTTATTGATTTTTCTTGGCTCTACTTTGTGGTAATTGGTATCTTCGTTGATGGTGTTGCGTACAAAATTCATGTTGGTATCGACACTAGTTGGTTCGTTGTCAGTTTCTCTTCGGAGTCAGCATTGCTCATTGTCAAAGAGTGTCATTATGTTCGTTATATTCAAAGTTTTGTGCGTAGAAGTTCACAGCTGCCAATTCTCAAAGTGCTTAACATTTTCATCAGGAATGGAGTTCATTTAGCTTTGGATCTCAGGCCTTTAAGTTTGGGTGATGATTTCAAGACTTGGATGTGTTCCTTTGCTTATTATCAAGCTTATCTCTCCCTCAAATCTACCAATATGGTGACAATTAGTTTGGCCAAATTGACCTTTTACGTTTTGTTAAAGTTTCTTTCAATTATGGACCTCTCTGATGTTATCTCAAGTATCCTCTTTGATATTTGTATGAATTCTTAATATTCTAATAATACCGCTATCATTTCGTCTCAGAAAATCTCTTCCTCTATTTATCCAATTAAGAGCATGTTTCCTTATTTCTTCTTATTTCTTTTAAGAGGTATTAACCGATTTTCCTACTGAACTTGTACCAAGCTATCAATTTACCCTCTCAACTTTTATTTTGGCCAATCACTACTTGAACTTTTATTAATAGCTTATTACCACCATGCCGTTAGATTTTCCAATTTTCAATCCATTTTCCGTTAAGATTTATTGCGTCTCAATCACACCCTCCACGAATGAGGGTGAAAAGGTAATATTATCTTTCATCTCTCTTGATCTAGCGTTTCCAACACAAATATCCATTTGTAGTTGTAGATATCATAAGCCCTTCAGTCTTTGCAATTTTCTTAACGGATCCAAATAGGATGCTTTGATATTCTTTTCTCCTGGTCTACAAAAGATAGACATCAAAGTTGTTAATGGTAATCTCAGACAAACAAACAGCCAGCAGAAACCCATTTGCACAATCCATTCAATTCAGCTTTAATCGAAACTCAACCTACCCAATGAAGAAATCTAAGAAACTCAAACACCCAATAAGCTCCAAATTAAAAATGTATTACTGATTCTTACAGTGCCCAAAATCAAGAATAAAAAAATTTCAATTACTTTCCCAGCAAAAAGAAGAAAAAAATCAATTTTATGTTCCAATCTTCAAAAGAATTGTTCGCGCAGCCTTTTGCAGATGTGCAGGCTCGGAATATATCGAGTCGGCCCGGTCGCTGGTCCCGAACCTTTCTATTTGGCTACTGATCCAACAGGCTCAGCTCCTATCCCTTCGGAGGGATGTTCGCGAGGCCTTGTGTTGTTTTTGATATTTGTCAGGCGTGCCACTATTGGCTCTGCCAATAGAAAGATGTATTGTTTATTAGATACTTGCGCCACAAGTAATATGACTTCCGTTCATCGGATTGGCGTCTTATATATAGATATATATATATATGAACTGTTAGGTTCGTTGTTTGCCTTGCTCGTTAAGGACTTTTATTCTCTCTTGATGTTATACCAGAGATAGTTTGAGATGGGACTTCGGTATAACTTGTTATAGCCAAGAACCTCCCACGCTCAAACGTACATAAAAGTAAAGACAGATAAGTAAAAGCTGTATGTAAAGACTGTAAGTAAAAGCTGAATATAAAGACTTGTAATGTAAAGACTGAATATAAAGACTTGTAATGTAAGGCAGTTAATCAGAACTGAATGTAAAAGACATCAAATGAAGGTAAGATCAATTTTATTACATTTCACGTTCATCAAAGCCTGAGTAATAGCCTGTCGGGATGGGTATTGTTCCATCGGGATGGTCTATTAAGTCTATCGGGAAGGGTTTAGGATACTGGTTCCTAAGGAAAACAAATCAAAGACCCTCTGGTCCAAGATTCTAATCGATACTATCGCCGAGTTGGTTGGATAGCAGAGCAAAACACTACTCCGCGTGGGGAGTTTTGGATGTATGATCCTGGGTAACTGGTCTTTGAACTTCTCAGAGTCGCGATCTACACAAGTAGTGCGAACGAGAGTTTCAGATAAAGATAAAGATCTTTTATCTGTGAAAGAGCTTGAGGGGTTTCCTCAGAGGTTTCTTCCTGTAGGTTTGAACGTGTGAGTTCTGTTTTTGTTTGGTTTGAGTGTCCATATTTCTGTATCTTCTCCTTGTTTATATAGGCTAGTAAGGGGTCCACGTCAATGCCGGTACTGTCCTCTGTTGGGAAGGAGAACATCACTTGGTCTGATCAGCCTACTCCCACTGAGAAAGAGTTCTTTATTCGTAGTCTGTTTCCCTCCAATTTGCCCAGTGATTTGCATTAAATGTTGTTCAGACTCCTTTCTGTTTTGTTTTACTAGTTTGGGCTGGGCCTTTGGGTCAGGCCCAATCCAACCCTCAGTTATAAGTCACGGCTCAAAGTTTATATGGACAGCTGGATGCCCTACGTGGCTGCTGTCGCTTCAATTGGTCATCGTCATCTGGATTTAGTCATCCTCTGAATGCCTTTTCCCATGCCGCCAATATCTTTGCATTGAATGTTCTTTATCAAGGTAGGCATAGGTACTTGAGCACTCTAGCAGATATTTCCTTCCTTCTTCAGTTTCTTCGGATTTGGGCTGGGCCTTTCACTTTAGGCTCAGCCCATTAATTTGTAATCCCAACTAAGCCCTTTAAATCCAAAGGGTATTTTTCAGTGTAAACAGTTGCCCCCTTAAACTTACTGAAGCCGTTTGTATTCTCGGCTTTAGTCAAGTTTAACTCCTCGAGAACTCTGTTTTCAGATTTCGAATCTGTGATCCTTATCCAAATCTTGGGAATGACCATCAAATAAAGGCACCATAACTGGCTTTGGTCAAATCCAAAATCCCTTGGTAATCCCCCATATCCTCGAGACTCTTCAGAATACCCTCTATTTATACTTGCATCTTCTGAGTTTACAGAACCAATATTAGCAACACCATTCTTGGTATTTACTAGTATCCAAAAATCCTCTCTTCATCCTTCATCCTTAGTGATGAAAGGGAATCCTCCATCCATGTCATTAGTCTTGCACAATCCTTACAAAAATGAGAACATGCCCTCAAGGCTTGTTCCAATCTTCGACTGGTTTTCATATCCTCACACACCCTTGTTACCAATGACTGGTTTACTAATGGGGATTCCACCATGCCCTGTCCTTGCCATAAGTCTGGAGTTTGTGCGTAATCTCTTGGGGATCCGGTGTAAACTCATTTCGGATCCCCTCACCGATCTCTCCCCTGGCTTCCCCTCCTTCCTCATCTCGTTTTCCTTGATCTTAGGAACGAGGTGAGTAGGGATGGGATTCTCCAGTACTCCAGCCCTTCCATCTGCAATTCCTCTGTCTGGCGTGCAGGAAGGTGGCGCAGCAGCACTGGAAACAGAACATCCCCAGTCTGCTGCCTAACTTTACCCTCTCCTACACTCCCCAGAGTTGTGAAAGCGAGATAGCATCCAGCAGATGAAGACAATGCAGTCGGAATAGGAGCCATCTATGGCAGACCATAATTGCTAAGGATTTCTTTGGTATTTTCTACTTAGAGTTAGAATTAGGGTTGAATGTCTGTAATCCGAATTTTCTTTTTGTAGTTTATTTTTGGGTTGTAAGAACAATTTCTATCCTATAATAAAACAAGTTTATTTTTCTATCCTATTTGTTCAAACGAGATCTCCCAAAAATAATCTAACTGTTTTACTAATTCACTGATTTCGACTAGCATCCCTAACACACCATCGGGTTGGAAAAATACCAAATCTACCCTTTTTTAACTTACACTAGCCGTTTTAAGGTCGGCTAGCCTAAATTAAAACTGTTCGCATTTTTCTCGGACTTCGTGCATTTATGTCAAGCGCCATTTCTTGGCGCACTAACATTGATTAAATATGAAAACGTTTCTACTACCCACGATCTTTGAGAACCATAACGGGGACCCACAACTGTTTTTACTGTGCACAGTACAAATTGCACGCCTCTTTTCCATTTCTGGACATTCATTTCCTTTTTAAACTCAGAAAAATATCAAAACTCCAGTAACCAAACCGAACTCCTTCCTTCAAAATCCACTTCTCTCCCAAATTCTACTCACTCGAAAACTCAACCATGGCCCCTTCTAAGGAACCCCAGTATGTCACCGGTGAACGCCTAGCTGATCTCAAACAGAAATGGGTGGCGGCCCTTCAGGCCTGCCCCCCAAACACTTATACACGGTCTGTTCTCGTTCCCCTTCACGATGCTTACACCATCAGCCCCTGCTGGTTGTCTTCCAGTATTCCTCCAGCCATCGATCGGGTTGATATGAAACCCTGGACGTGCCCCCATCCGTTTATGCGTTCCTTGGAGAAAACCTCCTGGAAAATGGTGGAAAGGGGTTTCCCATCCCCATATGTGCACGGAGCTGAATCCGACCGACGGAATATGGGCCTTACATGGTCTGACTGGGTCGACAAGTTGGCACCTCGCTTCGGGGATCAATGGCGTAGCAATGGCATCTACTACTTGATCCAGATGACCAAGATTCCCCAGGCAGCCGATCTTGGCTTAGTTTTCTCCGCTGCCATGTATTGGAACACCACCACCAACACCTTTGATTTTAGGTGTGGCCCAATGTCTCCTACAGTCTTGGACATGGCCCAATTGTTTGGCCTTCGTCCATCGGGAAGGGTGGTGGATGTCACAGGAGACTGGAGTGATGCATTCATCCAGACCGCCCAAGCCAAAGAAGCAACCTGATCGCAGCTATTCAAGGTTGAACCTGAAGCCGACTTCAGCGACCATACTGCCTTTCGCAGTTATCCAAGATATTACGCTGATCGGTTTGCTCAAGACCCTGCTCGGGAACATGTCCATTTTCTGGTCTATTTCCTGAGCAGGTTTCTTATTCCAAACGCATCAAAATGCGTTAAGTCGGAATGGTTCTCTTTGGCATCTGCTCTCCACTCCTTCAATGATCTGGCCATGGGTCCTTTTGTCTTGGCTCATATATACCATATGATGCACAAGATGACCTGCCCTAAGCCTTTGTTTTTGAACTTCAACGGGCCCACCTGGATGCTGCAGATATGGCTCCAGTGGTATTTCCCCGAGCTTAGGGCTCCAGACATCAGCTTCAGGGATGACATTGTCCCTGCACTCGAATTGAAAGCTTCTGCGGCGATGAACCTTCCATCCGCCATCTACATGTTCTATTTTGGCGAGTGTAGGACGAGGACAACAAGCGAGTGGGGGGTATCTGCCACCAGGACCTATCCTTGGTTTGCAGACAGATCTTTCCTTGAAGGATTAGAAGCTGACCCTACCTTCGCTCGTCATTTCTTTAGCTGCATTTACCCCAGAGACCTTTCCTGGGGAGTGGGTCGTGCATCCCGACACACCCACGGAGTGGAGGTCTACCATCCCAACTTCCTCTGCCAGCAGTTTGGTTTACTTCAAACCATTCCAGGACCACTGTTCGATAGCTTAAATGGGGCAACCTCCTTCCGAGTCAAGAAGCCATCCGATGCCCAGTTAGTCGGAGCGAGGAAGAACCTGTTCATAGTTCAAAAGGCTTGGGTTAAACCCGATACCTTCAACGTTCAATGCACCCAAGCCTTTGACACTTGGTGGGAAGCCCAATTTGCAGAAAGGTTTCCTGAACACCCCCTCCAAGCCAACCGTCGCCTTTTTCAACATTTTGACATCGGGGGTGAGATGAGTGCTGACTACCAGAGGAAGTTATCTCGGAGTTTGATCATCAAGAACCGGAAGGTTCTTATCGGTAAGTTCTTGACTTCGTCCATGATCAAATTAGTTTCATCCCGTTATCGGGATGGCCTTTTTCCTTGTCAACTAACCATCTTCTTTCATATTTTCAGTTGGCATTCCTCCTTACGATAGCAATAACACCGAAAATCTCTTTGGTGAGGATGATGGGGAGGAAGTTCAACAAGTGGTCCTGCCCCCCGTTGGCCCATCCCGACCTTTCAGAAAGGGTAAGGAAAGGATTGGGGAAGCAAGGACTAAGAGCCGTGAAGACCGGCCCTCGGCCCCAATCCGACAAAACATTCAGCAGCAACCCGAGGTCCCATCTTCAACTCCTCCTGCTGCTCCTGCACGTCCAATTGCTGAAGCAACTGTGGCATCTCCTCCCTCTAGTAAGTCTTTCCTCTTTAAACAAACCATCAATGGTTTCCTTAGTTTTTTATTAACTTTTTGATCTTGCCTTTACAGACAGGCCATCAAAACGGAAATGAAGAACCATTGGAGAGGAGGATACTTCAGAAGGTATTGGCCTAATCCTTTAAAGGATATACCAATCCGATTATTTTCCTTGTCTGACCAAACACTAACCAGTTTAATTCTGTTGTAGGGTGATAGTCTCCCGGACCCATTTGTGGCTCCCGAAGCAGGTCAGACTCAGGATCCTCTTTTTCCTGAACATTTCATGGGCGTTGACACTAACATCCCTACGCCCTTGGCTGTAGAGATGCCAACTGCTGGAGTCGTCCTTTCTTTGCCGGAAAAACTTCTCCAAATGGAAAGGCGCCTAGAAATCTACAATGCCCGCTTCGGGGAACCAACCGTTCAGGGTGCTTCGGCTGAACCTTCCTAAGCTGGCTCCTCTCCTTAAAAGAAAAAGCATAAGAGTAGAAGCCATAGGGAAGCTCGCCCTCATGTGCCAAAGGTAAACATTCAACCCGAACAATCTTAAGTTGTTAGTATTCTTGTGGTTCAAGCTTCGGGTTGATAACTGGTTTATTCCTTAGGTTTCTGTTGAGCCAACCGGGGAAGGAGAACCAACCCCAGATACTGCAGGAACTTCTCCTCAACCGGTACCTTCCCCGCCTCAAAACATGGAGCTGGCCTTGGTCCTTGTGGAAGAAGAACCTCAAGTTCTTCCCTCAAGTCCTCAAGTGTCTTCTGTTGATCGGGTTGCCACACCACCTAGTTCAGTGGTTCAATCCGATGTTCAGGCAATAATCCCTGAAGAAACGGTAAGGACTGTGCTCATCCCGACCATTAGTGGTTGGGATGTGTCAACCTCCTCTGAGCGGCAAATAGTTGGAGAGGTATGTTGAATTACTTCTTTTGATAATTTTCTATCTCGAGAAGCTTTCCTTCTAATGCTAACATATGTGGTCTCCCTTTGTCAGGTTGAACCCTCTCCAACTGCCTCAAGTGCTGCTGAGGTCCTAACGTCCTTTGGAGGAACTCAATCAGCCGAGGTAGCAGAGCCATCAATGGCTGTACCTCGAGCCATTCCTTCTTCTGGGTCCAAGTCTTCCCTTCTCTTTAGACTGGCCCAGTTGAAGGAAATGAGCGCTGAACTTCCACCCAAGACACCTCAGAGAGACATTGAGGATGCAAAAATGAGGCTAAAGTCTTGGGTAGGCCAGAGCTTCTGTTTGGACACCGTGGCTGAATCCATTGAAGACATACAAGATGCCATTGATCTCTTGGCCAAGGTCGGATTGCTTCCCCCAGCTGATCATGCCACCTTCCTTGCTAGGCTGACCATCATTGGTCAGTCGCATCGGGAACTTCAGGAAGCAGTTCCGAGAGCAGCAGAAGCTCAAACCTTCCTCACTTCATATTCCAGCAACTCTTCCCTGCTCCGGTCGTCAATGGAGGAATGCTCTCAGATCGGCGACAAACTATCCAGTGTATCGGATAGGATTGAAGTCATTTCTGCAGAGCTTGCACGCTTAAGAGCTGAACAATCGGATTTGGAAGGGCTGTTGCAGACTAAACTGGATGCTGTTGCCCCACTCCAAGCTCGTACTCAACCCATGGCCGCACAGCTTAGAGAAAAGACAAATGAGGTGAAGCGACCAAAGACGTTAGAGGCCACACTTAGAGGGGCTTTTGATCAGTGTAGATTGTTTGTACAATCCTTAGAATAGGATTGTTTTGTTTTTCAGACTTTCTTGTATGAACAATTTCTCATTGTAATAAAACAAGTTTCTTATACATATATTTCTTACTTGTTCACACAAAAGATGTCTAAACATAATTCTTGTTTATCAATCTGATTCCTCTAAATAAATGTCCCGGACATCCCATAGAGTTGGGAAGTATTTCTTCAAGAACTTTCCATTAATGGAATGTTGCTGTTGAACGCCTTCCACCGATCTTAGTTTGTATGCCCTCTTTCCGATTACTTGGTCAATCAAGAAGGGTCCTTCCCAGGTCGGACTCCACTTTCCAAACCCTTTAACTTGGGTTCCAAATGGTAAGATAGCTTTCCATACCAACTCATCGGGTTGAAAAGTTTTTCCCTTGACCTTTTTATTGTATGCCCTAGCTACGGACTGCTTGCCTGCTAGGATTCTGTTCAAAGCCTCCAACCGATTCTCATCAAGATTTTCTACCTCCTGGCACATAGCCTGTAAATATTCATCCGAGTGTAAACCATATTGGTTTTGAACTCTCAGAGACATTACATTAATTTCCATCGGGAGCACTGCATCTTGGCCATAAGTTAGAGCAAACGGTGTAGTCCCTGTACCAGACCTTTTAGAGGTCCGATAGGCCCACAAAGTATCTCCCAACTTCTCATGCCACTTCCTTGGATTATCATCAGTCATTCTCTTGATGATGTTTACCAAGACTTTGTTGCTTGCTTCGGCCTGGCCATTAGATTGTGGGTAGTAAGGGCTGGACTGTATGAGCTTAATTTTAAACTCTTCTGCAAATTCCATCGTTTCCTTAGATATAAAGGACGGACCTCTATCAGTTACGATAGTTTCTGGTATCCCATATCTGTGCAAGATTTTGCTTTTTATGAACTTGATGACCTCTACAGAAGTAATCTTCTTGACAGCCACGGCCTCTACCCACTTGGTGAAATAGTCCGTAGCTACTATGATGAAAGTATGTCCCTTGGACGAAGGAGGATATATTTGTCCGATGAAGTCCATGGCCCAGCCCCTGAAGGGCCATGGCCTTACTACTGGGTTCATCGGGATGGCTGGGACATGCTGAAGAGGTCCATGCTTCTGGCACTCTTCACATCCTTTGGCATAATCTTGGCAATCTTTTTCCATTCTTGGCCAAAAATAGCCATACCTTCGAATTAGCCAACGCATTTTGACTCTAGCCTGATGAGCACCACATACTCCTTCGTGGACTTCAGCCATTATTTTCATGGACTCAATATTTCCCAAACATCGTAGTAGAAACCCATCTGGTGTTTTTCTTACTAGAGCTTGGTCCCATATTGAATAGTTTGAAGCTTGAGTCCTTAGCTTCCTTTCCGTCTGTATTGATGGATTGTTAAGATACTTCATCAGTGGAACCCTCCAATCCTCAACTTCGGGTTCAATAAGCATAACATCCATCTCGAACTCTCTATCGAATACAGAAGGAAGTGATCTCGTCTGAATCTCAACCCATTCATTGGATTGACCAAACTGAACTTGTACTCCAGAGGCAATTTGGGCCATGTCGTTGGCAGCCAAATTCTCTTCTCTGGGAATGTGTTCTACCGTAATGCAGTCCTCCCAGGTTTTTATCAAGAATCCGACGGCACTCATATAACTAGCCATCACCAAATTTTTGCACTTGTATTCTCCAGTAAGTTGGTTGATGACTAACTCGGAATCACCGAATATATCCACACTTGGTGCCCCTAGTTCCATTAGTATTTCCAATCCGATTATGAGTGCTTCATACTCGGCTCGATTGTTAGTCAGGCCATCAAAGTCTAGGTGAAATGAATAACGATAGTGATCGCCTTTAGGACTAACCAATACTATTCCTGCACCCGAGGCTCTACTTGTGCAGGATCCGTCAAAGAACAATTTCCAAGGTGTAAGCCATAAACTGGCAATATTCTTGGAAATCTCGAAAGAAGCATCATTTTCCTTTCGGATTAGCAGACTGGATACTGTTGTTTCCGATATCTTAGGAGGTTGCTCTTTCAATACTGTCGGATTGCTTGGATGAGATGCCAAAAAGTCTGCAATAGCTTGTCCTTTAATAGCCTTCTTAGGCACATATTGGAAGCAGAATTCCGACAGAGCCAACATCCATTTTCCAATCCGACCAGCCATCATTGGCTTGGATAACATGTATTTGACCACATCCGTATTGGCAATTATGTGGACTGTGTATGGCAACATGTAATGCCTGAGTTTGACCGATGTAAAATACAAAGCTAAGCATAGCTTCTCAATTGGGGTGTATCTGGTTTCCACATCAGTCAGACTCCTGCTTAAGTAGTAAACCGCCTGCTCCTTGCCCTCTTCATTGTCTTGGGCTAGGAGACTGCCAATAGACTCCTCCGAGGTTGATATGTACAGCTTAAGAGGTTTCCCTTTCTTTGGTGGCATCAAAACAGGTGGTTTAGCCATGTACTGCTTGATCTCATCAAAAGCCTTCTGGTGACCGACTTCCCATCTAAACTTTTCCGTTTCTTTGAGCTTTAGCAGCGGAGATAGAGGCTTAAGCTTTGCAACCAAATTCGCAATAAACCTTCTCAAGAAATTAATCTTTCCAAGCAACATCTGGAGTTCCTTTTTATTTCTTGGTGAGGGTGCGTCTATGATTGCCTTGGCTTTATTCTTGTCTACCTCTATTCCTCTTTGATGAACCAAAAATCCTAAGAAATTGCCTGCCCTTACTCCAAAGGCACATTTCTTCGGGTTCATCCTTAACTTGTGCGACCTCATCCTTTCTAGCACTTGTCTTAAGTCTGCTAGGTGTTCTATATCGGATTTAGATTTGACTACTACATCATCGATATAGACTTCTAAATTATGACCGATGAGGTCGTGGAAGATAGCATTCATGGCTCTTTGATATGTAGCCCCGGCATTTTTCAATCCGAAGGGCATGACTACATACTCAAAAGCTCCAATATGGCCAGGACATCTAAAGGCAGTTTTATGAATATCTGCTTCAGCCATTCTGATTTGATTATAACCAGCATTTCCATCCATGAAGGATAGAATCATATGATTGGCTGCCGCATCGATAGACATATCTGACATAGGCATTGGATAAAAATCTTTAGGAGTAGCATCGTTAATATTTCTATAATCGACACAAATTCTTATTGCCTTAGTCAAAACCTTTATTACAGGTACAATATTAGCCAGCCATTCCACATATTTGGCTGGTCTAATAAATTTTGCCTTTAACAATTTCTTTATTTCTTCCTGGACTTTTTCTTCTATTTCCTTAGACATTCTTCTTGCTGCTTGTCGGACTGGCTTGTATCCTTCTTTGATTGGCATTCTGTGCTCTACCAAAGTTGGATCTAACCCTGGCATCTCATCATAATGCCATGCAAAACAGTCCTTGAACTCTGTTAGCAGCTTGATCAGCTCTACCCGATAATCACAGGACAGCAGGGTACTGATTCGTATTGGCCTTGAATCATCTTCGGTCCCTAACTCAATGGTCTCTAAGGGATCTTGGACTTCTGGCAGTAGTTGATCTGGTTCACTCGAAACGAACTCTGATATTTCAAAGTTTGGTTCAAGGTCATCAGGCCAATCCAAATCATAAGTATACTCAGCTGTCTGTGCTTCAGTCTCTATGGCTGATATGTCTAAGGCTTTAATGAAATCTTCCTTGATTACTGAGGCACTAGCATGATCTCCATCCTCTTCCCTGGACGAAATCCTTTTAAGTGCCCGCCTATCTTTTCCGTACTCTCCCAGCCTCTGGATCAGTGATCGGATAGCCATCACTCGATCTCTATTCTTGTTGGCTGTTCCTATCATAAAGATCGGAGGCTAGGGATTAAGAATGGTCGGTCCCATTCTTCTTGGGTCATCGATACACCCGATTCTAGGAGCTTTCGGGCCGTCACCTGTGTAGGGCGGCCGTCTTTATCAGCTCCCGTGCATCGGAATGCTCCCATGTACGGATTATAAAAGTTTGCCTCTGAAATGCTGGCTGTCGGGAAGACTGGCCGTGGGTCGGCCTGTACCAACTCCCAGAACCCTTCCGAACCTCCTGAAGGTTCTTCATGGTAAATGGCAATCTGTTGGTGTAGTGTGGAAGGTATGCATAAAGACTGATGTATCCAGTCTCTCCCCAGTAAAGCACTATACACCGAAGTACTTTCCACAACAAAGAAGACCACCATAATCTTCTTTGATCCCAAGTCAACCTCCAAGGGTGCAACACCATAGGTTTTGGTAATGCCCACAGAGAAGTTGGATACCGAGCTTTCTGTAGGCATCAAATCTGCTTGGGTCAGATTTAGCCTTTTCAGCATTTTCACCGGCAAGACATTGACTGAAGCCCCTCCATCTATCATCACCCTTGAGAAGGGGACTCCTTCCATATGAGCTGTTATGTAGATGGGCCTCATATGCGCAGCCATTTGTTGGTTTGGCCTTGCAAAAATCATCTTGTCGTCATAAATCCGCCATGATTTGTTTAAGGTTCCATCCGAAGATTGAGGCTCGATTCTCAAATCTTCTTCCTGCCCTTCAGACACAGTGATCAACGATATAGAAGGATCACTCGAGATATAAACTCCCTCGAGTGTTCCCTCCTGATCGGGTTCAGCATGGAAGGCTGAAGAAAGGACAAAAACCATATTGATGACCAAGTTGGGGTTTTCATCATTGGTTTCACGTTCTTTCTCAGCTTCCTGACCCACTTGTCTAGCCTCGTTGTCAGCAGTTAAACTTCTCAACCACTGTTCTGATTCTTCCTCTTCGATGGCCCTCTGGAAAGCTTCCTCATTAGCTTGGATTGGAAGCATCTCGTCGGGATCGGAGCCATAGTCTAATAATTGTTCAGGTTCAGTAGTGACTTCGTCAATCATGTCTACTGACCCAAAATGGATTCCCACATCCATGGCTCCCGATTGTGAAGACTCTCCAGTCTCTACCTCCATCGGTTTCATCCCGATCGTGTCGACATGGACACCATTCACTGGTTTCTCATGTTCTATCGGGTTGGACTTCGGCCCCTTAACAGGGACATAAGTCTGCACTACCCTTGCCTTCTGGGTAGTTACTGCTTTAGCCTTGGCCCTCTGATCTGCTGTCAGTTTGGCCTTGGCTGTTGGAACCGTTGTCATCGGTTTAGCATTGGCCTGGCTGGTGGAGGCCTCTGAGGTATCAGTCTGGGACCGCATGTGTGCCCCGTATCTTCTCTGTATTTTCCTTTTAGCTGTTCTAGACAGCTCTTCTTTAGCCCGGCCGTTCTTTCCGGCTCTATACCATCTTCCATCCACCTCGACTAGCTTTTCCACCTTAGTCGGGATGGGGGTTTTCACCACCTCCTTAGGGATTTTCACCCTTAGGACTTATCTAGGGCGCGTGAGTCGTTCTTTCACTGGCCTTGGAACCCATCGTCTGGTTTTCAAGACTGGTGGTAATCTGCTTGATGATTGGGGAACTTCTTGTTGAGCTCTTCTCTTGATGCCCCCAATTCGTTCAAAAATGCTGCTCCGGGGAGGTGGCCCTCGAGGGCTATGCGGACCATAATTTCTAGCTGGACTCTTCATTTCTTTGAGTCTCAGCCCTTCTTGTTTTCGGACCAAGTCCTGGTCTATTACTGTCCCTGGAGCAGGAATTTGGAGTTCGCACTCGCATTTGCACTTGCTGCACAGTACAACTCCTCCTTTGATAAACGCCTTAAGTCTGTCGGGTTGAGATTCAATTCTCACATCCCGACTGGTGCTCGCTGAACTCTTCCCCTTCCCGAGGTCTAAAGTTTCCTTCCTTTGGCCACTTCTTGGCCAATTTAAGTTTACCATATTTACTGGGACCTCTGGGAAGGGCTCGGTATCTACCATCATAGTGGCTTGGGGCTTCTCCAAGACCAACTTCCCCTTGTTGATCATCTCTTGGATCCAATCCCGGAACGACACGCAGTTCACGGTACTGTGATTCCAAGAGCCATGGGGCTTGCAGTATTTCTTCCCTTTCAGTTCCTCAGGCTTGGGTATCCTTTTTGATGGATCCAGCCAGATGCACGTGTTCTTCACTAACTCGTCGAAGATCTCTGGCGTTTTAGTGAGGTCAAATGTATAGCTCTGGAACTTAGGGGGCTTGTTAGGAATATAGCCTCCCGCTTCTAAGGCAGCCCTTTGGTCTTTTACTGGTTTCACCAACCCTTTGATGATCATTGGGGTGGTTGGTGGAACCATCTCGACCGCAGATATCTCCAGTTCTTCAAAAACATCACCGGAATCATCGGATTGCTCGACGAATTCAAAATCCAAGTGATTTACGGAAGGTTTCCTGAAGAAAGGCACCTTGGAGGAGTGCTTATGCTGGGATTCTTCTGCCAACAGCCTCTCATATTTGGTGGCAGCCATCACGATTTCCTGCAGGTCGTTGAACTTGACATCTCCAAACTTTTTACGTAAGGAGATTTTCAACGCCCTTTGAGCTATGACCACAGATTGGTCATTACTTATGGGGAACTTACACTTCATCTTGGTTTGCTTGAACCTCATGACGAAGTCTTCCGTGGTTTCGTGATCAGACTGCTTGACTTCCACCAGGTCATTAATAGTGACTTCTGGCTCTATCATATAGAATTGGTCATGAAAGGCTGCTTCCATCTGGTCCCAACTTCGGATAGAGTTGGGAGTCAGATGGGAATACCAATGCGACGCCATCCCTACCAACGAATTACCGAATAAACGGAGTTTGAAGTTGGGATTGTCCTCGAATGCCATGCATTGGTTGGAGTACTTCCTAATGTGCTCCAGTGACGATGCCGATGAATCTTCCCCATTGTAAGTAGGGAAGTTAGGAACTTTGAAGTTCATCGGGAAGAGGTTTTGCTCGTCGATGTAGGCCGGATATGGTTTCTGATACACCGGCCTTTGATTGGTGGCCACTTCTGGCCTAACACCCCTGAGAATTAGCCGTCTTAATTCGGCTATCTCGTTTTTCAACCCCGCATTATCGCCTTCTTCAGGCAATAACACCAGGTCGGGATCTTCTTGTCCGTAGTGGAGACCTCCCTGACTTCCATCAGAACTTTGCTCTATGTCAGGATTTCTCCACGCATTGGGGTTAAAGCCTCCCCTTCCAGCCATATGTGGCTTTTGTGGTTGCGCTCTTCCCCATCCTGCTCTCGGAGTAAAAGCAGGTCTTTCCTTCTGAAGGAAACCGCCAGGGAACTTTTCAGGCTCCGTCTTCTTAGGAATATACTTTCCTGGCTTCCCCTTCTGGGCTCCGCTAGTCGCACCGTCTACAGGATTTAGAAATAGACTTTCCCCGGCCACTAGCGAAGTGTTGGGCATCTCTAACCTTTCCTCAGATGAAAGGTCTTGTGCCATCGGGTTGGGGGTGACGAATCCCTTGCCCCCTTCTTCCAACCTGCCCTTGAGAGGTAGACTCTCTGCTGGAAGTGCGAATGGCTTGAACGACTCCATTCCGCCCATGTTCAATATTGGCTTCTCAGATGATCCTTTCAATCTAGTCAGTTGATTAGAAAGGAATGAAAAACCCTGGTCGATCTTGCTCTGGACATTATTGGATGATGTGCACAGATTTCTGATATCTGTTCTGTTGTCCAAAGCGATCCTTTCCATGGTCTTCATCATCTGGACCATGGAGGACTGGAGTTCCTCCATGCTACTTCTGGGCGTCTGGCTGGAGGCTTGGGTCTCAGGTGAAGTTTGACCCAAGTCTGTCGGGATGGACGTGGCGTCTTTTCCCGTCATCTGAAGCTGTGTTTGAGAAAATAAGCTTCTTCTATCCTTTCTTTTATGCTTGGGCATAAACGTCAAGAAAGGAGTCCCACTGGGCGTGCCAAAAATATGTTCGCGCAGCCTTTTGCAGATGTGCAGGCTCGGAATATATCGAGTCGGCCCGGTCGCTGGTCCCGAACCTTTCTATTTGGCTACTGATCCAACAGGCTCAGCTCCTATCCCTTCGGAGGGATGTTCGCGAGGCCTTGTGTTGTTTTTGATATTTGTCAGGCGTGCCACTATTGGCTCTGCCAATAGAAAGATGTATTGTTTATTAGATACTTGCGCCACAAGTAATATGACTTCCGTTCATCGGATTGGCGTCTTATATATAGATATATATATATGAACTGTTAGGTTCGTTGTTTGCCTTGCTCGTTAAGGACTTTTATTCTCTCTTGATGTTATACCAGAGATAGTTTGAGATGGGACTTCGGTATAACTTGTTATAGCCAAGAACCTCCCACGCTCAAACGTACATAAAAGTAAAGACAGATAAGTAAAAGCTGTATGTAAAGACTGTAAGTAAAAGCTGAATATAAAGACTTGTAATGTAAAGACTGAATATAAAGACTTGTAATGTAAGGCAGTTAATCAGAACTGAATGTAAAAGACATCAAATGAAGGTAAGATCAATTTTATTACATTTCACGTTCATTAAAGCCTGAGTAATAGCCTGTCGGGATGGGTATTGTTCCATCGGGATGGTCTATTAAGTCTATCGGGAAGGGTTTAGGATACTGGTTCCTAAGGAAAACAAATCAAAGACCCTCTGGTCCAAGATTCTAATCGATACTATCGCCGAGTTGGTTGGATAGCAGAGCAAAACACTACTCCGCGTGGGGAGTTTTGGATGTATGATCCTGGGTAACTGGTCTTTGAACTTCTCAGAGTCGCGATCTACACAAGTAGTGCGAACGAGAGTTTCAGATAAAGATAAAGATCTTTTATCTGTGAAAGAGCTTGAGGGGTTTCCTCAGAGGTTTCTTCCTATAGGTTTGAACGTGTGAGTTCTGTTTTTGTTTGGTTTGAGTGTCCATATTTCTGTATCTTCTCCTTGTTTATATAGGCTAGTAAGGGGTCCACGTCATTGCCGGTACTGTCCTCTGTTGAGAAGGAGAACATCACTTGGTCTGATCAGCCTACTCCCACTGAGAAAGAGTTCTTTATTCGTAGTCTGTTTCCCTCCAATTTGCCCAGTGATTTGCATTAAATGTTGTTCAGACTCCTTTCTGTTTTGTTTTACTAGTTTGGGCTGGGCCTTTGGGTCAGGCCCAATCCAACCCTCAGTTATAAGTCACGGCTCAAAGTTTATATGGACAGCTGGATGCCCTACGTGGCTGCTGTCGCTTCAATTGGTCATCGTCATCTGGATTTAGTCATCCTCTGAATGCCTTTTCCCATGCCGCCAATATCTTTGCATTGAATGTTCTTTATCAAGGTAGGCATAGGTACTTGAGCACTCTAGCAGATATTTCCTTCCTTCTTCAGTTTCTTCGGATTTGGGCTGGGCCTTTCACTTTAGGCTCAGCCCATTAATTTGTAATCCCAACTAAGCCCTTTAAATCCAAAGGGTATTTTTCAGTGTAAACAAGAATATCACACAATCTTTCACCTGAAACAAAATCTTGATTCGCTCGAGGTGTGCAACCACTGTTTTTGAAACACCACCGGCGATCAGCTCTTTGGGAAACACAGACATGGACTATATTATTTCCTCTGCCATGCAGCAAACTTTGGAGAGAGAGAGAGATCATGGGTTTGGGATTTTGAAGGAAGGGTTGGAGCAGGGAGAAAAACCGAAACGTTTCTTTTTGTGTAGGATTATATTACCTCATATATCCTCATTAGCCTTCATGCACGCACTACTAAGCGTGCGAAAAAGCCATTTTTATCATGGCGCTACGCGCGACTTACACATTCTTAATGTATTTATTTGCGTGGATTGCTTAACTTTTTTGTTGTTTAATTATTTTCTTACTTTATGAGGAAAAAAAAAAAGCAATCATCATGTCACATTAATACAGGCAGAAGTTTAAAATTTACAGAGTTTTGAGGGAGAATATTTGTGGCCTAATTAAAATCTTGCTCGGAAAAAAACCCATATCAAATAGCTACATTAAAGAAAGTGGTTCGCAATAAAAATGACAAATTTCCTAAAAATGTTTTTGGTCAATTTGTTCTTTTTCACTCGATGGATACGCGGACGGTGAAATGAAGCTGCATGTAAATATTGAATGTCCCCATCCACACCATATCCATTCCATGCTTTTCACGTTGCAATGAAATTTATCCACTGACTTAATTTATCCATCAACTTTGTCTTTGATGTTTATTGTCACCAACCAAATCATACAATTGTCATACATGGTCTGATAGATAAATACCCACATTTGGTATCCTTGTGATTTATTTATAGTTAGTGCAAAACTCAATTTCACAGGAAACTGTTTTCTCATCATTTCGAATAGGAGTCTGGCGCTGTCTGTGGTCTTTAAAGAGATTCTTGATCTTGAAGAAGTCCACTTGAAATTGTTTCGTATTCCTACATAAACCCAAAAAAAAAAAAGACAAATCAGTAATTTACTTTACATAAGAATGCAACGAAAAGGGAGTAATGTTGTTTCCCTTGCATGTGTGGTATGATTGAAACGAAAAGGGGATAATGTTGTTTCCCTTGCGTGTTTGGTATGATTTTCAGTTTACTCTTCATTTTAGCATTTGGTGTTTGCAGTCACTACTACGTAGTCCAAACCAAACACGTACAAAGTAACAGAACATAAGAGAGAATCAATTATAATTGTACCTGGTTGCTGTTGTTATTCAATTGTGATAATGCAAGCAACATTTTCCTGCCATTATCCTCCACCAAAAGTTGGTTCATATTCCTACAAAAGGAAAATAACACAAACTTTAACATCATTTGGAAAAAGAGAGAATTAAGGTTAAGTTTTCTAATGCGTACAATGACAATGACTGTCAAGTTTTGTAGGAGTCGCTTTATCTACAGCCAAGTAGATTCATGAATCTTCAGTCGGGCCATAATCTGTATATACCACAACAAATCCATTTCGTCACACTCCATCCCATCAAATAGAAAGAATGGCTCGAGTAAAAAGAAGAATGTGGCCAAAAAGGCTTTGAGTAAGGAACCAATTCTATTGGATCAAAGAGTGGTGTAATTAACAATCCGTATTCTTAAGGAAAAAATATGTAGGATTGTGTTTTGCTTTAAATGAGTAACAAAAATACACGATATATTCTGGTCTTTTTTATTAAATTAAGAGTTCAAATATATGAATACAATTCTGAGAGCATCAAATTGAAAATTTTGGAAAGAGCATGCCTGTTCTTGGTGGTTGATTGGGTCAAAAAATACCTGATGTTGCTGAACCCTCAAGAAACCCAAGCCAAATCAAACAATAAATCAAAACGAAAATTCATCTCTTTCCTCTAAATACTGATATTTTGTGGGTAGTTACTGTTCACTCTCCCGCCAAAATCAGATAATGGGATCTTTCGAAGTTCCGTCTGTTTGAGGGGTCCAGCACGTCCACTTTTTTAATCTGTTTTTTTTTTCCAATAAAACGAATTTTAAACTTCTGATTTTTGACACAATCAGCCCTGCATTTTTTCATGTATTATTTTCGGTCAGGTTTGGGCTTTTTTGTTTTAGGGGCTTTTATGTCCACTTATTTTTTGTGAAGCCTTGTGACCCCAAAGTGGGCTTCTGGCTTTCTAACAGTAAAGATTTGCGAAGCATATGATTTACACGTGATAAATTTTAGGGTAAATTGCATTTTGCACCTTTAAATTTGGGTGCAATTGCAATCTCATACATCATTTTTAAAATATTGCAATGTCATACACCAACTTGTGTTTTGATTGCAATTTCATACATCCGTTAGTGAAACCGTTAATTTGACCGTTAAATGATGACGTGGCAAATGTGGGGTCCACATTTTTGTTGATGTGGATGTCAATTTTGAGCCATCTAGATTAAAAATAAATAAATTACATTTTACCCCCTCAACTTTTCGCCCAATTTCAACTTCATACAACATCTTGCAATTTTTTCAGTTTCATACAATGACTCCCTATTTCATACCAAGTTCATACAACGGTCTTTTTTTCTGTCAATTCCTCTGTTAACTGCCTACATGGTCGTATCAGGCCCCAAAATTTTTGTGCCACGTGGATCAAAAATAATTTTAAAAATGAATATTCATTATAAAAGAAAATAAATTTGAAAAATAAAGTTAAAATACTTAAATGGGGCCCACCCTTTCCTTCTTCTCCAGCAACTGTAGAATTAAGGGACCTAGATCCTTGTGGGCTTGACAGAGAACAAGTTCGCCACCTACCTCTCCAACAGAAACCCCGCCTCAATCTTTTCTTCGACGTCGTAATGAGCAACTCCGCCACTTGCTGGAGGAAAAGGAAAGGGTGTGCCCCATTTTAGTATTTTAACTTTATTTTTTTAATTTATTTTCTTTTCTAATGAATATTCATTTTTTTAATTATTTTTTATCCACGTGGCAGTTAACAGAGGAATTGACAGAAAAAAAGACCGTTGTATGAACTTGGTATGAAATAGAGAGTCATTGTATGATACTAAAAAAAATTGCAAGATGTTGTATGAAGTTGAAATTGGAAGAAAAGTTGAGGGGGTAAAATGTAATTTATCCTTTTTTTATCCACATGGCTCAAAATTGACATCCACATCAGCAAAAATGTGGGCCCCACATTTGCCACGTCATCATTTAACGGTCAAATTAACGGTTTGACTAACGGATGTATGAAATTGCAACCAAAACACAAGTTGATGTATGACATTGCAATGTTTTAAAGATGATGTATGAGATTGCAATTGCACCCAAACTTAAGGGTGCAAAATGTAATTTACCCTAAATTTTAACAGAAAATAGGATGATAAATTTCAAAATTGCTAATATCTTCTTCTTTTTGCTTTATATCCCATTCATAGATTTTTTTTTTTCTTCCTGCTCTAAACCCCATTCATAGATTTTTTTTTGTTTTCATAATCAACCTTTATCACAAGTTAATTGATGTATCTACCTAAATGACAGATTCTTTTTAAGAATCAACTTATATCACATATTAATGTGTCTTGTTTATAGGTATATTACGTTTTTTTACCTTTTAATTAGGTCTTATATCTTGCTTATAGGTATATTATCCATTGTATATGTTTATCGAGTTAATTAGATCGTATGTTTTGTAGGTGAGTTTATGTTAATATATTAATTTTTTGTTGAAAATAAACCAATTTTCAAATATTCAAAATTCAAAAATACAAACAAAAGGATGCATGAAATTAGAAAATTTTAATTTTTTCCTAATATTTTGAAAAACGTAAAATGAGTATAAAAAAAATAATAGTGGAAAATAGGTTAAACTAGACTTAACATAATATATTAGCATGTTGATTCTTTAGACCCGGATCTAAATGCCCCTTTTTTTATTAATTAACAACTAAAAACATTAGAAAGAGAATCCTTTCCAACCTATCAGTAGGGGTGCAACTTAGGTAGGATCAACTCGAATCCGCCCATGCCCAACCCGATTTCAAACCCAATCGGGCAGGTTAGAATGGAGAAAAAACCCGCCCAAACTCAACCCAACCTCAACCCGATCATTTATTGGGTTGGGTTGGGTTGATGCCTTGCCCGCCCATGTCAGCCCAAACCCAACCCTATTTTGAGCCTAAATTCGCCTATGCATATATTACCCATCTCACTTCATATTATATAAGTTATGTATAAGTTTTGGAATGACTATACTTGATGTTTATTGTCTGCTTTCGTATTGATAATAAATGATAGTGTTACTTTTACATTTCTTTTTGTTGAAGCTTTGGTATACGCCTTGTAATTTAATTCCAACTTTGCATGGTTGAAACATTAGAAATAGTCTTCAAGTTGTTTGCTTTAACTTTTGTGCGTAAATGAAATTTTAATTAATATTGACATTATTTGGTTTAAAATTTGAAAAATCATGCAGAATAAGGTGTTATAAGATTAAACTTGATAAAGTTGGGCGAACCCGAACCCAACCCGAATAAGCCCGAACCCAATTAAAACCCGAACCCGACTAAACCCATATGAACCCGAACCCAACCCAAACCCGAATTGTGAAGATTGGGTTAGAATTGGGTTAACCATTTAACCCGCCCAACCCGCCCGAGTTACACCCTTACCTATCAATATTGGTTCTGTTAGAAACTCATTCATAAGAACTTGTTGGTTGTAATGCATGATTGTTCCTATTAATTACATGTTGGATCAATGCAATATTGAGTGTCTTTGCCAATGCGTATTATAAATAACTTGTAACTACTTAATTATTCTTTTGAAATATGTGGGATAATTAAAAGAATAGTGTTACTGATGACGCATCAAATTCTTTTACCTGATGTATTTATCACACTATTATTAGTCTAACGTAAGTAAAATAAGGTCTTTATGTACGTACATATGTGTGATGTGGAAGACAGCATGGACAACTAGAATTTTATCCGAATTGATTTATTATAGAAAAAAAAATCTGCATTCATATCTTTTTTCCTTTTTCTTTTTAGGGTTTTTAGGGAAAAAAAAATGTATTTATCTTTGGCTTCTTAGGTTATTGGTAACCAGTTTAGATTTCTAAATTTACTTGTCCTATGTGGATAACTAATTATATGCATAGGGCGTGTTTGGCGTGAAAGGATACAGGTGAAAAGTGAGATGGATTGCTAAGGTAACTGTTATGCATGGTCAACACTTCTTTAATTATTACATATTTACATTCAAAATCTAATATGGATTTTGTTTACAAATGGAAGTTATTATCTTTCAATGTATTTGGATTCGCAATTATCTCCACTTTTGGTATGCTTTAAATATGAAAATCTCAATTATACATTTTGCACGAGTGCCCATTACTTTTTAAATATTTAAGAATTTGCCCTTACATTTCTCGAATTTCTTATAAAAAAACCCATATTAATCCTAGCCCAAAAAAATACCCCTGTATTGGTTAAAATGCCTTTTCATATATTTCTTAAGTATGTTCCTAATTTCCTAGGTTGAACCTATACCATGAAATATTAACCTAAAATTGGGGAAGTGATGCTTAATTTCCTTGAGCAACCGTGGTTTCTTAGGTACTTTATCAAATCAATATGAGATTTACTAAATGTCATACTAAACACTATTTAGAAATTTGGACTTTTAAAGCTCTTAAATTATGAAGAATATATATGATAGACAGAGAGCGGGCTAATATCGCGTTTTTAAAATCAACTTTTTTTTTAATAATTCTCTTAAAACCGTACAAGCTATTAGCCGCCAAAATTGAGTGTTTCCTTAATAAAATTCAAGCTAGAAGTTTCAAATTCTAACACGTGCGCGTGATAATATCGCGCCCAACATATGCATGGACCCTTTCGTTAAACGTACACTAATGTACACTTACATTTATTTATATATACTAACGTACGTAATATGTATGTCAATATAAGAAATTTGGATGTACTTTTCACCCATCCCCTGCCACTAAGTTAAAGCTCAAAAACACTAATGCTTAATTAACAGCTAATAACATGCAAAGAGCACTAAGTGATGAAAAAAAAAGGTGATAGAGTGAACGTTAATTTTTTTGCCATTTTTTCCGACACATTATAATTTGCACATGTATTTGTGGTAAATAAACAAGCACCAACCATGTAGGTTAATATTTTTTCTAGCCATGCCTAGTAGGATATCTAGCAAATAGACCCTGTCACAATATATTACCAGGGGCACAAATGAAAACAAATTTTTGTAAGGTATGTATAGCAAAGTTCACAATGTACATATTTACACAGATTATATATATGGGAGAGGAGTTGATACTTAGAAGCACCATAAGCTCTTAAGAACTTCAAGTCTTCAACCAGGAAAAAAGAGAGAAGAAGAGCTTGAAGTCACTGGTCAAATGGCATATAATGGTGGTCATGTTCATTTTCAATTTGAAAACAACTGCTTGTCGCCAATATCATTGGCGACTGCACAAATTGTTGAACAGAAAGTAAATCGGAGAGCAAGGAGGCGTGGGGCAAAGCCCTTTACGTCCACTCTCTACGACCACACCAATGGAAAATACAGCTGGCTACTTCCCGGCTGGATTGTAGAGGAAAGGATAATGATTCAAACTGGTAGGCTCTACAGGGTAAGCCTCCATATTATTCCAGTATGCGATCTGGTATCTTTGTCATGATATTTTATTGTTTTCTTTTAAACATCGATGTTTTGATTGTTTCCGAAATTTTAAAGGATTATGATGGAAATCTTCTGAGATTAAAATATTTTGAAGGGGGTTTCTTGAAATTGAGGTTTGTGAAGGGAACTTGCTATTGCTTTTGGATAAAATGATTACTGGCAATTACGATAAATTTTTCTTTATGCTTTTCCTTATGAGCTCGGGAGGAGTGTATATATGATGAATTTTACGGATTGCTCATAACAATTTCCTTTTTTTCTCCAAAAAATCTAAAAAATGAGGATATAGTCATTTCTTACAATCATACGCAATCTTAAGAGTTGGTCACGTAATCATGAAGAATTATTTCTTATAGTCACATTTTTACGTGTTGGTCACGTAATCAATTAAGAAGCGTTGTATACACATGGCATGGTAGAATTTCTTGGATATATATATATATATATATGTATATGTACATGTACATGTATATGTATATGTATATGTACATGTACATGTATATGTATATGTATATGTATATATGCATTTTCTTGGATAACCTCCTATCCCCTTCGATGTGTAAATTTGATCACTACATTTTCTTTGAGAAAATAAAAAAAAAGGAGCTTTAATTTTCTCTCATTATGTAGTTTGTGTGGTATTCTCTTTCTGAAGAGGCTTTATTATGTGTACTTTAATTAATCTACTATTGATTTTTTATGGCAGGTCTACTATGATCCGTCCGGAAAACCCTGGACGAAGAAGTATGAAGTGATTGATATTTGGAGCCGAATGGGTATCATCTTGATTGAGGATTGATCAAGATGACTCTAATGGCCTTCTTTATAATTACGCCAAGATGTTGTTGTTAGCTAGTGTGTTAACTGGACTTTTGTCCCCTTTTTAACAAAAAAAAAAAAAAAGATGAGCATATTGCTGTTAACATAATCAAATTCGCTTTTCCTCCTTTCTGTATATGTATTTCAGGTGATGGGTTTTCATCACTTTCCTTCATTTCTTTGTTCTCTACACTCTACACAGCCGCATCATTTTTTTTTTATTTCTTGGATATGCATGTGTGTGCACATAAAAGAACTCCTTGAAAGAGAGCTCTGAACGCAGTGAAGAGATCATTCCACCTGCAGTTTTTTTAAGGTGATAATATAGACCATCAAGCACATCCTTGGGGATTGAAAAATCTGTTTCAGGATGCTTGGGCGCATCATGAAACCGTAGGAATTCGAAAGCCTTTTTGAGATGCTTGTGCATCATGAATCCGTAGAGATTCAAAAAAAGCCCTTGCTTGCTCTCGATTCTCTCTCTTTCACTTTCTAGTCTTCTTCTCTTGTGAGTTTTTCGTCCTGTACTGCCGCAGCTTTGAGATTTTATGGTTACTGTCGTTCTCCTCGCTTTGGATTCTTTGTGAAAAACCAGCGAGCATGGACAAGCTTACGGCTTCAGTTTTGGATGCTTCATACTTCTCACTCAATCCATATGAATTGAGATTCATCATAATCCTTACGGATTAAAAGAGAGCTGCTTGGATTTGCAGTTTGCAAACAGCGCCAACATCCATTTGCCACCTTATGACTTGATTATATTGATTCCACTTCAATCCTTGCAGCTTAAACAACGCTTTGGAGGGCAACTTAGAAGCTTGAATCATTATATTATTTCTCCATGTTGAAGTACAACTTGTTGGAGAATGATACGATCCTTGAGGAAAAAAAGAATTTTCACACTTGAACAACAAGGGACTCAAACAATTCTTACGGATTGGAGACACCAATTCGAAGAGAAGCTTTCTGCACAGAGAGATATTTAACGAAGAACATAAAAGAGAACATCAATTTTACCTTTGCTTTGATAGTTCTCCAGATTATTCTTCAAGCTTCAACTTGGAAGAAGAATTAACTTGTCCTTTCCTCCTTTTCAGTAGCGATTCCCCCTGCTCTCATGCATGCTCCTCTATATAGCGTTCGTATGAAGAGTTTGCATTGCAATGAATAATATAACCTCATGGCTAGGGTTCTTATCATATTATCTTTGATGACTGATAGAAACCCTGCTCCCATCACATGTGCCACCCGTGGGTTTATTCGGGTTATTATTCTTTCGTTTGGGGTAATGCTAAGGAGACCGTCTATTTAAACTATATTTTGTAAATCATATGACGTGGTTGTTGATGATTGGATTATTACTTAAGTGTTGATTAATGTGCGTATTTCCTATTAGTGACATATCATATAGTTTGCCAATATAGTCTAAAAAGTTGATCAACCTAGCATTATTCGTTTGTTTTATGATACTATATAAATACGTTCCAAACTCTCACTCAAAGAAAAAGTTTTACTGGTTCAACGAAGCCACAAAGTTTAGGCTTGGGGATTTGAGTGAGGTGCACTTAAGAATATAGTTCGAAAACTATTAAAAAAAAATAAGTAGATAAAATCAGTGGCACGGAGAAAGTTACGGGTTTTTTAAAAGGTATTTATTATATTTACGAATGGTATGTTAATCATAAATTACGTCATGTTGTGACCTAAAATTTAGAGAGAGGGAAGAAGAGAAAATCGGCAGAGAGAGAGAGAAAGGGGGTGAGGAATTGTTGTAGCATTCATCATGTCTAGTGTCTTTATTTATAGTAATAAGAGGGAGAAATACTTGCTCTCTAAGTAATACAACAAGGAAATATCTTCTAGATCTCGTAGGATTTCTATCATAATCTATTACGGATTTACACACTCACATAATATTAAACAATATTCACAACACTCCCCCTTGAGTGTATAAATACTCAAGTAGTAGTCGCATCAAATCTTCAGACTAATGTAGAAGTAGTTAATGAAGTCGTCTCTAAAGAAAGTTGGGGTTTCACCATAAAACCAATTGGTAATATGGGGAGTAACTCAACTCCTTATAAGCACATGCATGATTTGGTCCCTCACCGATGTGGGACTCCTCACATTCTCACACGCTCCCTCACGTGTGACGAATTTTCAAGCCTAAAACGTGGACAACATGAATTGGGTGACGTGGAGCACGTGTGGACGTAGGGCTTCACACGTGGCCAACCTGCTTTGATACTATGAAGAAAGTTGGGGTTCCACAATAAAACCAATTGGCAATATGAGGAGTAACTCAACCCCTTATAAGCCCTTGCATGGATTGGTCTCTCACTGATGTGGAACTTTGTCCTCACATTCTCACAGTCTCGTCTAGTTGACACAAGTAGCAAAAACAAATCTCATATAGGGATTGCAAGTAGGAGTAAGTCTCATCAAAACCTAGTTAAGGTGAAAAATGTGAGTTAATGCAACATGTTGATATTTAACATCTGCAGGACACAAGTAGTAAAACGCACACAAGGGAATGAACAACCTAGGATGGGTGCCTCGTCAAAACCTCGTTAGGCAACAAAAACCCAATAGGAAAAAATGATCTTGATCATAGGAAAAAAATAGCACATTAAGGTCAAGTGAGTATACTTTAGGATACTCCTCCTGAGTTCGTCAAAACTCCCCCTGAAAACTACAAGCATTGCAAATTAGATAGTTACGCATACCAATTCTTCGGACAAACTTCTTGAAGATTGACTTCGGCGGTGACTTTGTGAAAAGGTTGGCAAGGTTGTCTTGGGATCAAAACTACTTGACTTCAATCTTCTGATGCTTTGCTGATGTGAGAATGTCGCAATATGCGTGGTGTTGACTTCTTGGATGTATCATGTTATGATTTGGTCAATACATGCAGTGTTGTCTCCATAGATCGTTGTTGGGACTCAACAAATGATGAAGAACCACAGGTGCTTCAATATGTTCCTATGTACACGTGTGACTTCGTGTTTGGTGATAAGCTCTAAGACGTCAGCAAACTAACAAGGTCTATTTTGTTGACCTCTAAGATATTGTGGTGTTCCTAACGGTAAAGACATATTCCGTCTAGGAAACTGCCTTGCGCGGACTGGTAGCCTACATCAGCAAACTAACAAGGCAAGCATCATTCTGAATACCAAGATGGGTATGGTCTATTCTGAGATGCGTCAGGATAGAATAAGTCCAAATTTGTAGTACCTTTAAGGTAACGTAAGATGTCTTTCTCACCAATTCAGTGATGGCGTGTAGGCGGGCTGCTTTTATGCCAAAAAAGATTATCAACAACAGAGATGTTTGGTCTAATGTAATGAACTAAGTATAATAAACGCTGATTGCACTTAGATAAGGAACTTCGAGTTCCAAATACTTCTTCAAAGGTCTTATTTGCATCTAGCGTACGAACTACCATTGATGTACTCGAAGACAACACCTTCTGGGTTTAGTTCGATTGGTAGACCATAATACCGTTAAAACTATGCTTAAACTTCAAGCCAAGAAATTGTCGAGTTTTTCCCAAGATCTTTCATCTCAAATTCCGACTTCAGGTGCTAGACAGTTGAGATCTATGTCATCGACATAGACTGCAACTCTATAAAATTCATATTGTACTTTCAGAGGCATAATTTATTCACATTATCCCTAACTGATCAAATATTCACTTAGACGGGTATACCAAATTTGCCCGGATTATTTCAATCCGTAAAGTGAATGCCTTATTCAAAACGAGAGGGTGTTCAATGGTCTAGAACTATTTGTATCAATCCATATAAGTTCTTCGGGAAACTTAAATGTAGATTTTGTATCATGATCCTAGTGATATGTTACAACCATGTTTATAAGCTGCAATCAATCCAAGGCTTATGAGAGGAGCCTTGCGCCATGAGGCATGCTTAACACTATTTCATTCATCTCATTACGCTTCCCTTTGAGTTGGATGGTGTTGAAACTATTGGCCCAAGCACTTTCCACTTCGCCAAGGAATCTAGTTCGACATGGATTGTTTCTTTCCAGTTGACCAATTAGTTCTACGTAGACTACATCAACAGAACGCGATTCGATATTATCGATGATAATTTTATTCCAATTCCATAACTCATCCATGCATGCATAATGGACCAAGACTACATGCATGCATAATCGTAATTAATTTCATGGGGTGGAATGGTTGAGACAGCGATCGAGGATAAATTCATTTGTGTCATGTTTCTCCACTTTTAGACGGCGAATCTTTTGAACTAAGTTATATGTCGTGCTTCAGAAAGAGGACAAATGATTGGCTAGCCGCCTGTGTACTAGGCCGGCCTAGTAGTGAGGTATACCTATCTTCGAAGTTTGCTAGTTTCACACTAAGAGCAGTCTGTCCTTCGAGGATAGTGCAACATCTGTTAGGCACATCTATCCTTGCAGACATATTTGCAGTTGTTATATATGATCTTGTCGCTTTTACTAGATCAGAGAAAGTGTTTGGTTACACTATGAAGATCTAAAACACTGGGATCAAAATGAGACATAGTTGGGATGTCCACAATAATTCGCATTGTTCTTTAAGAACGCTGATGTTCGTATCTCTACCTAACGGGGGGAAAACTATCTCATTGAAGTAACAATCCGCAAACTGAAGGTAGAGTTACAAGGGCTCAAGAGAGCCTTGAAGAAGAATATTAATCGACATAGATTAAAATCCTTGATGACCAATATTGGTACATTGCAGCGGCGCAATTGGCACATATGGTGTCCATCCAAAACATGTAAGTACGCAAATAAGATGGCAATGGGCTTCAGGCAGACCAACACAACTTCATGCAATATTGCATAGCCCTATGCAGAAAAATCTGAAGCTTGGTGTGCAACACCAAAGTCAGTGCATTCATTTAAAGGCATTTAATGAACGCTTCTGTGAGACCAATTGTTTGTGAACGTAGGGAATTGAATGTTCAATGTTAATACCCAAGGGAAATGCAATAATCATCAAATTATTCGATGTAAACTCTGTGACATTATCCAGTCTTCTGGACTTTATGGAATAGTTGGGGTGGTAAGCCCACAACCAAATGATTGGTGCCAATAGTCCAGCAAAACAACGTTGTGTGTGTACAAACATGTGACCAATGTGTCGATACATCAACCAAAACCATAAATTATTTAACTGGTCCACATTTTGGTTTATTAGTCCACAAATATTTTCTTGAATCCACTATAGAAGAAAATGAGGGTTATGTATTATCTTTGCAGGGGATGGTCAATTTACCCAACAAGCAGGCTTGGCAAAGTGTACTTGTAACCACAAGACCCTCATCATTTGTCGACCATAATGTCCTAAATGGTCGTGCCAAAATAAGTAAAGTGCTCGGAAAAACACCATGCTCCTAGCCAGCCATATGGTGGTCCTACTCAGGAGGTAGTCCATTGGCTCCAAAAAATATGCTCCAAACTTTATATTTTGGAGGTGGTGCAAAGATACTCCACTTCATTTCTACAATGGAATTGTTTTCTTGAATATCCTTCAAACTCAATAGTGTTCTTCTAAAGCGAGGTGGATATAAGGCTTCCCTGATGGTAAAATTAGTATCGTTAGACAATCGTAAATGGGCAGTACCATGCCCCACAATCAGGGTGGATGGCCTGAAAGGGTTGTCAGAGGGGTGATTAGGGATGAAATTAGCACATGGAACCAGACGATTAACTTCCTCACAAAACATACCTAATAATGAATTAATTGAATTTTTGGGTCACATGTATTTATTTGATTCAATTAACTCAGATTCAAGAAAATAAACACCTAAATTAGAAAAACGTAGAGAATTGTATAAAATTATAGCAAATTTCAGCCATTGAGGGGCCTTTCATGTCTAATTCCACTATTCCGGAATGATATTCCTCAACAACATTGGTCGAGGCACAACAGGTGCGTAACCAACTGAATCAAAGATTCTATGGGGTTGAGGTTCGGGAATGTGTCCCGAATTCTTGAAGTTTTGGAGCTTTCGTAGCCAAGAATCACATTTATTATTGCCACACCTTGGTGAGCCCTTGATTACAGGTCACGGGGTCGGTTTTCCTACCCTTGTTGTGGCCTCTATGCCATATATCGCGGTTCATGCTTCGAATTAGTGGGGTTCACCTGATAAGTCGTCATCAGGAAATTGTTGTGCTTTTCAGTGAACAACAAGTTAGTTATTAGATCGAAGAGTTTTAGTGAATAACCATTCTCTATGTTACTACATCCGGAGCATATTAGAGACAAGAAAAGTCAAGAAGGTCTACTTCAAAAGATTGTCATCTATAAACTCATCCTTACAAAATATAAGGAGTAATCGGATTCTACAGAGTGCTCGAAGGTATCAAATACAAGTCATAAATGGTTGATTTAGCGCAAATCCTATTGAAATTAAGATATGATATGTATCAAAGAACCATCAATAAGTATCAAATTAGAACTTCGGGTTGAGGACATGATTTGTTTAACGGATTAATCATGTGAAACTTCCGGTTTCAACATGAGTGGTACATTGTGGGAAACTTCAGGTTTTTATGACACTTTTACTAAACTTCGGGTTCGAAATTTTTAATAAAAAAAACATGAACTTCAGGTTCATGGTACCTGCAAACAAATGCAATATATAAAGTAATTGAAAAATATATATAGTGAATGTGGTTAACTTAGGGACCTTTTGTGTGAAATAAGTTATGGCCCAAAAAAAATGATCTAATTGATTTGTTGGGCTGCTGGCTAGAATAGGGGGAAGAGGGCAGTAAGCCTAAGCCCAAATATAGGCTGCTAAATAAGAACAAAAACCCAGGTCCAAAACGTGGGCCCTAAAACCAATTCAACCCTGTTCTGGGTTATGAGACTGAGAGCCCTCACGAGCTGGGTTCGACTAAACCCTAACACCGTCACAGATGGTGGCGTTGGAGGTAGGGCTGAGCACGAAGCTTGAGGTCATCGGTTTAGGTGAGTCTCGCTGAATAAAACCCAAACGTCGAGGCAATCTCGACTTTGAGTCTTGTGGCTGCCAGCGCAGGTGGAGGCTGGTTCTCGACCGTCGTTTGTAGCGGACCAAGCCTCGAATTCAGTCGAGGGTGATGGAGGTCGCGAATTTCAGCACGAGAGGAGAGAGGCCAGCACCAAGTGTGTGTGGAGTAAATTTTGAGAAAAAATTGAAATCCACAGTCCAGCCAGGGAAGGACGGCTGCTGGCGTCACAATCACCGAGAATTGGTGATGAAGCACGACTGCAGGCGCGGAGACCCTCGATGGAATCAAGGTGCAGGTTGGCTCAAGGAAGAAGACGATGTAAAAGACATCATTTATGCATGTTGGGGCCAAAAGCTGCTAGCTCAATTGGCTGGGCTGCTTGGCGCAGCCGTGGGCTCAAAGGCACAGCTCAGACGCGAGCTTAGGGTTTTTTTTTTCCTTTTTCTTTCACACATATTCAATTCACCATATAACAATAATTTAAGCAGAAGATTATAATTCTTGTAAAAGCATAAAATTAGGGTTCATACATCATGGTGAATGTTTCATCCAATCAAAGTTTTAAAAATATCAAAATTGAAACCGTGTTTTAGAATGTAATTGGATTGTTGATGAATATTGTGAACGAGTTTGTAGAAGAATCGTCTTCAACTCCAAATTTCCATCTGCAATGCGTGCATCTTGTCCAACATAGACATGCAAATAAGGAGCCATTAAATCAATAGCAAGTATATCAAGTCAATAAAATAAAAAAGTAAATAAAAATAAAAATTATTGAAAATAATACTCCCCACAATTGAAAATTGTTGAACTCACATTAGCGTAGCGTCAAGAATGTTGATAACGTGTTGTGATCTAAAATTTATACAGAAGGAAGAAGGGAAAATCGGCAGAGATAGAGAAAGGCAGTGAGCAATTGTTGTAGTATTTCATGCCTAGTGCCTTTATTTATAGTAATAAGAGGGAGAGAAACTTGTTTTCTAAGTAATACAAGTAGTCCAAGGAAAGATCTTCTAGATCTCTTAGGATTCTCATACATAATTTACTACAGATTTACACAATTACATAATATTAAATAATATTCACAACACGTCACATTTTATTCTTTCCTATTTTCTTATTTCTTCGTACTTTGAATCTCTCTACAGAAATGCATGTTACATTCTTTTAATTAATTCGTAAAGATTCCTTTCAACGGCAAATAATTAATGTGAAGATAAGGATGGACCGTTGTCAAAAAAGTGCAAGAAAAACAAAACCAGATACAATGCATCAAAACTTAATACCGCACATAGATTTTGACCAAAAAAAAAAACAAAAAAGTACACCACATAGATTTATGCCCACAGTATTTTTAAAACTGTCATTCTAGATTTTTCCTCTTCATATAGTTACCTTGTAGAGCATGCTGATTCACACCATTTGCCTTTTTCATCATATAAATTCACATATATTATGTGATCTTCTCTTGACAAAGTTTAGTTTACTCTCTTATGGGACTCATCAATGGCAAATAATGGTGTTTAAGAAGTTCAATTTGAATTTGAAAGTCATTGTTTGTCACCAATATCATTAGCGGTTGCACGGGAAGTGGAACCAAAGGTACACTGGGGGCAAAGGGGCGTGAGGCGAAGCTCTTTACATCCACCCTCTAAGACCACACCTCTCGTAAATATAACTGACTACTTCCTGGATGGTTAGCAGAGGAAAGGCGAAAGGGGTGAACTGGCAGGTTCTAAAAGGTAACCATATGCCTCCATATTACCTTGTAAAGCCTACCAGTTCGCATCATTATCCTCTACAATCCAGCCAGGAAGTAGCCAACTCTATTTACCATTGGTGTGGTCATAGAGGATGGACGTAAAGGGCTTTGCTTTACGCCTCCTTGCCCTCCAATGTACCTTTTGTTCAACTTTTCGTGCAGTCGCCAATGACATTGGAAACAAGCAATGATTCTCATATTCAAAATGAACTTCTTGACCACCATTATTCGCCATTTGGTGACTTCAAGTTCATCTTTTTCTCTTCTCAATGTTTTCTGGCTGAAGACTTCAAGTTCAATAAAAGCTTATCGTTTCACGGACGAATCATAATAAGCCATCCATCACAAATTCTATACTAGATCAATACGTTGAATTTTTGTTTATTTTTTTCTTAAAATCTAAGGAGGAGTTTATGGCCACGGAGCTGATTTGGTTCGAGGAACCCCTCGATTTTATTAGTGATGTTTTGATTAATGATTGTAATAGTTTTTTATTATTCTAGTTTGAGTCGTAGGGTGTTGTTGTTAGTCTAATTCTCTATTGCCCATGCTAGCTAGCCTATTGTCTTGTACACATCTTCAATCAATGAAATCCGACCAAATCTTCCTCAAATAGGGATGAGTGCATGATAAATTTTATGGAATGCGCTAATATCCATTTTTTTTTCATGGTTTACATTTTTTTTAAAAAAGGGACCAGCGGGTGGCTAAGCCACCTCGGTCTACTTTGTCGAGGACCAAGAAGACTCACAAAGGCATTTCAGCCTCTCCTGGCCACCATCGTGTGATTCACCAATGCCAAGAATCGAACCCAGGACGAGCTGTGTGAAATACGGGCCTAAAATTCTTTCATGGTTTACATTTCAATTGTTAAAGATAATTTTTTTTTAGTACATACGATATTATCTACATCAAGGGATGTGGGAGTGAGCTAAGCCTCACAATGGGCTAGCTATAATAATTTTGTTTGAATTCGTCTTTGTTGAGAATTGAACCTAAGACCTCTTACTTACTACCGAATTTTTGTTCGAATTCGACTTTTTACAGTTTTATTACCTCTGTATACATACAAAAAAAAAAACAGAAGAAAAAAGATAAGCAGATAGTCATATATATATTCATTGATATTATAAGCCTTCTCTTTGTTGTGAGTTTGTTCGATTTATTATGCCATCGTTTCTTTAACTTATTGGATTATCGAGAAAAGGAACTAGGTTCTTCATGCATGTGTGTGTTTAATTTTGCAAAGTGCCTATTGACCAACTTCTTCACGCATACAAATTCGTTAATCTCCTAGGTATTGTTCAAAAAATATTCAAGAAATAAAGTATATTGTTCAAAAAATATTCAAGAAATAAAGTACATAAAACAAGGACCCATAAAAATTTTAGAAAACTAATAAAAACTCCTTATCCAAACAAAATATTAATCATAAATACTCAATAACAATTTATTAATAATAAGGACAACAATCCAAATAATATATTAATCATAAACACTCAAAACAATTTATTAATAATATGGATAACAAATATAAAAAAAAGCGGTGGCATTTTCATAAATAAGTTGAACTTTGGTGGCACTAACTGTTTATACATAGTTAGGTCAACTATTTATACACAAGTACGACTGTTTATACACAATTAGGTCAACAGTTGACATAATCGTGCATAAACAGTCAGTGCCACCAAAGTTCAACTTATATACAAAAATGTCACCGCCTCCCAAACTTCAACCTATTTACAAAAAGGGTTTTTATCACCTACGGGCCCTGAACTTTCACTCACCAGACTGATTGATGCCTGAACTTTAAAACCGATCACAGAGATGCTCAGACTTATAAAAACAAGACTTTGTGATACTTCCGTCCCAATTCCGTTATCTCTCCGTCAATCTAAATGGGTTTTCATCACCCACGGGCCCTGAACTTTCACTCACCAGACTGATTGATGCCCGAACTTTAAAACCGATCATAAAGATGCCCAGACTTATAAAAACAAGACTTTGTGATACTTCCGTCCCAATTCCATTATTTCTCCATCAATTAAGAGGGTAAATATGTCATTTCACACTATATGTTTGATGAAATGACCTTTAAGGCCTTGATTACATGGTCTGATCCTTTCTCTCCTTCGCTTTCCGATTTTCCCTCCCAAATTGGTTGAAATTTCCCTCATTTTCTTATTATTTCCGTCCAAATTGGTTGACCCAACCTCTTAATATTCTTCCGTATAGAACATTCAATTGATAAAAGGCTACGCCAAAGTAAATTAATTCGATGAATCAATAATTGATTTAGGTCTATTTCATCTAAGAACACATATTGCTTTTGCTTCATTTTGTCTATTTCAGCCTTCATTTGATTTAGGTCTATGAATTCTTAAGACTAAGATAGTATGATTAGTTGGTAATATGACTATTATGATATTTTAATGATATTATGGATGTTATGACTATTATGGATTTTCTTATGGATGTTAATTTTGTTATGTTTCTTATGTTCTCATTTTTATTTTTTTGTCTTTTTATTCAATTTTATACCAACATGCAAATCACATTGGCAATTTTGTTTCATTCAATATTTCAATTATTGATTCATCGAATTAATTTACTTGGGCGTAGCCTTTTATCAATTGAATGTTCTATATGGAAGAATATTAAGAGGTTGGGTCAACCAATTTGGACGGAAATGATAAGAAAAGGAGGGAAATTTCAACCAATTTGGGAGGGAAAATCGGAAAGAGAAGGAGGGAAAGGATCAGACCATGTAATCAAGGCCTTAAAGGTCATTTCATCAAACATATAGTGCGAAATGACATATTTACCCTCTTAATTGACGGATAGATAACAGAATTGGGACGGAAGTATCACAAAGTCTTGTTTTTATAAGTCTGGGCCGCAAGCCCCGTTGTATCAAAGGGTTCCCTTAAGTCCAAAGGTGACAAGATCGAGGTGATTCGAGCTCTGCTTTCATCGAGAAATCACGAGTGGAAAGTTCTCAGTTTTGTTGGAAAATTCGGGCTTTTCCGGGTTTGGAGCTGCGTGGTTCAAATCTAGCCGGTTGTGATGGTTTGGCCATGAATTTGGTCTCGTGGGAGCCGGGGAGAGGGAGAGGAATGGCCACGGTGCCATTAGCAAATTCCCGAGTTTTTGTTTTTGGTTCAGGCAAGCAGAAGAAAAGAAGAAGATTGGTTCATTGAATGGGACAAAGCCTTAAAACATCCCCCCGGATTCGTGGATAGGCCATATGGCTCAAGCCGCCAAAATGGGCCCCAGCCCAAATAATTCAAACAGCCCAAAAGAATTAATACGGAAACGTCGAAAATCGACGTCCTAGAAATATTCGTTCGGGAGTCCGAACGACGTACGGCTCGCCTACGCTGCTCGTAGCGACGAGCACGTCAAGAAAATACAGGAATCGCGTGACGAGTTGGCCACCGCAAAAGTCAACCAAAAGTCAACCAAGGGCAAAATTGTCATTTTGCACCTCCCGTGAATAAAATAATTTAAATTTTGAACAAAGATGTTACATAGGTATTGTTCAAAAAAATACCAAGAAATAAAGTATATTGTTCAAAAATATTCAAGAAATAAAGTACATAAAACAAGGACCCATAAAAATTTTAGAAAACTAATAAAAATTCCTTATCCAAACAAAATATTAATCATAAATACTCAATAACAATTTATTAATAATAAGGACAACAATTCAAATAATATATTAATCATAAACACTCAAACAATTTATTAATAACATGGATAACAAAAAAAAAAAGCGGTGGCATTTTCATAAATAAGTTGAACTTCTTTGCTAAGATCGATCAAGTTTATACATAAGAAGGTCAATCGTTTATACACAATTAGGTCAATGGGCCGATATAATCGTGCATAAATGGGGGCCGCGCCACCAAAAAGCTCAACTTATATACAAAAATGTCACCGCCTCCCAAACTTCAACCTATTTACAAAAATGTCACCATATCTTTTTTTTTTGAATCTCAACTTAATACAATACCGCCACTAAACTTCAATTTAATTACAAAAATGCTGACCGCCTCTTATTTTTTTCCTTATTATTAATAAATGTTATTATGTTTATGACTAATTTTTTTATTTCTGCTATACTTTTCATTAAAGTTTCCTAAAATTTAGGTGTTTTTTTTGGTAAAAGATAGGTATTATAATTAGGTTTTTATCATCGTTGGTCCTTAAAATTGATTCTAATCAAAATGGTTCCTTGAATTGAAAATCCAATTTGGTCCCCGAAATTGGATCTCGCAAATCGGATGGCTCCCGACGTGGCACACAAGTAGTTCTCACTTGTCCAATTATATATACACGTGGATTTAAACCATAAAAATATATTGTTTTGTAAAATATTTGGCACCATATAAAACAATTTTTTCAAATTTTATTTTTATTCTTACACGTGTGGCAATTGGCTCTTTAAAAAATAATTTATATTTTATGTAATTTTAAAAATAAGAAATAAAAAGTTAGTAACTACCCAACGTGGGGTGGTTTTAAATCACATATATATTTTTTTTTTATTCCTTTTTATAACTAATTTAGTTTTTCCAATAATTATATGTAAGGATAGGCAAATTTAGTATTACGAATATTTTACCAACAAATTGATTCGCTCCCCTTTATATAAATAGATATAGATAATGTATAGAAACCTCGCTTCCTCATCCCATGTGCCACCCAGGTTTATTTGGGTTATTATTCCTTCGCTTTGGGGGCAATGCTAGGAAAACTATCTATTTAAACCTTGCCTCATTCATAACCCTAGATTTGATGACTGTTTGACATTATTTACATTTACGCTCCATACTTCTCATTCTCAGATTTCATTTTTCAGATTTTTTGAAACATAATCTTAGCCGGATGCGTAAAAGATGAATGAGCCTGATAGATATCATGCCTCCATATTTACAAGCAATAAGTATGAGTCGATGCTATATAGTTTCTAAAAACTTTATAAACTCTCGAACTATATTTTCACTAAACCGTAAAATCTCGAACATGATATCAATGATTTGAACTGCTCATCTTCTGCATCCACTAAAAAGATCATCTTTTCAAAAAGAAAAGCCGAAAAATGGAATCCGATGAGAATCAGGAGCGTAAAATGTAAAAACAAATAATCGACAATTAAATAAATAAATCTGTGGTTCATGGATTATGGTACGAATTTCAGAGTTGACCCCTTCAATAAAAGTTGTAGATCTTGCAACTAAGGCATGTGTAGACCGTCAATGAAAGGACTGCATCGAAAAAGTTATGAGTCAGCCGTGCTGACCACCATCGTCGTCAATGTTGTCAATCTGACAAAAGACCGTTCCAATATTACGAAAGATGCTACTCAACTCATGCGACACTGTCTTCTTCGTCCCAACATCCGTAAAACCTCATATTCAAAATTTAAAATTGTTAAAAAAACGTTATCTAAACACATTACTTGAATTTAAATTTATCTTAGAATATTCATAATAAATTCATTTTACGTTTTTTGAAAATATTTCCTAAAGTTGCTACGAACTTGATGCAATGTCTGGCAACGATGATAAAGCTCCTAAAATATGTTTGTATCAAGTAAATTCTCTTGTTGTCACGGTCAAAGTCGGTCAACATCTGGCCAACGCCAAATAATGGTGGTCAACTTTGACCACTTATAACTTTTTTTCCACGTGAGTCAACCCACGGATGGTCTTCGTTGACGTGTTCGTAATGATAAGATCTACAACTTTCGGTGAAAAGGTCAACTCGAAATTCAACACCATAATCTATGAACCCTAGATTTATATATTTAACCGTCGATTAGTTTACGTTTACGCCCATGCTTCATCGGATTCCTTTTAGCTTTTCTGAAAACATTATTTTAGTGGATGCGTGAAAGATGAACACTTGAATCATTGGATATCATGCTCCGCATTTTTACGCTTAGTGAAAATATAGCTTAGAGTTTATAAAGTTTTTTAGAAACTATATAACATCAACTCATATTCAACCTCTTGTTTTTATAAGTCTGGGCATCTCTATGATCGGTTTTAAAGTTCAGGCATCAATCAGTCTGGTGAGTGAAAGTTCAGGGCCCGTGGGTGATAAAAACCCTTACAAAAATGTCACCATATCTTTTTTTTTAACTTCAACTTAATTACAATACCGCCACTAAACTTCAATTTAATTACAAAAATGCCACCACCTCTTATTTTTTTCCTTATTATTAATAAATTGTTATTAAGTGTTTATGACTAATTTTTTTATTTCTCAAGTACTTTTCATTAAAGTTTCCTAAAAATTTAGCTGTTTTTTTACAAAGATAGGTATTATAATTAGGGTTTTTATCACTGTTGGTCCTTAAAATTGGACATTCCAATCAAAATGATTCCTTAAATTGAAAATCCATCAATTTGGTCCCTGAAATTGGATCTCGCAAATCGATTTGGCCCTTGACGTGGCACACAAGTAGTTCTCACTTGTCCAATTATATGGTGTCACGTGGATTAACCATAAAAAAAAATATATTGTTTTGTAAAAGATTTGGCACCATATAAAACAATTTTTTCAAATTTTATTTTTTATTCTTACACGTGTGGCAATTGGCTCTTTTAAAAAATAAATAATTTATATTTATGTAATTTAAAAATAAGAAATAAAAAAAAGTTAGTAACTACCCAATGTGGGGTGGTTTTAAATCACATATATATATATATATATATATATTTTTATTCCTTTATAACTAATTTAGTTTTTCCAATAATTATATGTAAGGATAGGCAAATTTAGTATTACGAATATTTTACCAAATTGATCTGCTCCCTTTATATATATAGATATGGATAACAGATAGAAACCTTACTCTCATCCCATGTGCCACCCGTGGGTTTATTTGGGTTATTATTCCTTCGTTTGGGGTAATGCTAGGAAAACCATCTATTTAAACCCTGCTCTCATCTCATGAACCCTAGATTTATATTTAATCGTCGATTGTCATTTACATTTACGCTCCATACTTCTCACCAGATTTCATTTTTTCAAATTTTCTTTTTTGAAACCATGATCTTTTACTGGATGCAGAAAGATGAATGGTTCGGATTGTTGATATCATGTTCCGATATTTACAGTTAGCTAAAGTGTGAGTCGATGTTATATAGTTTCTAGAAACTTTATAAACTCTGAACTATATTTTCACTAATCGTAAAAATCTGAACATGATATCAATGATTTGAACTGTTCATCTTTCTGCATACACTAAAAGATCATCTTTTCAAAAAAGAAAAGCTGAAAAAATGGAATCCAATGAGAATCATGGAGCGTAAATGTAAACAACAATCGACAATTAAATATATAAATCTAGGGTTCATGGATTATGGTGTCGAATTTCAGAGTTGACCCCTTCACAAAAGTTGTAGATCTTGCAACTACAAGAGCGTCAGAGAAGACCGTCCGTGGAGTTGACTCTGTACGAAAAAGTTATGAGCTGTCAAAGTTGACCACCATTGACCGTTGACCAGTGTTCACCGGCGAAGACCGTTCCAATATTACGAAAGATGCTACCAACTCGTTGTGACATTGTCTTTGTCCCAACATCCGTAAAACCTCATATTCAAAATTTAAAATTGTTAAAAAAAACGTTATCTAAACACATTTGAATTTAAATTTATCTTAGAATATTCATAATAAATTCATTTTACGTTGGAAAAATATTTCAAAAGTTGCTACGAACTTGATGCAATGCTGACAACGATGATAAAGCCCTAAAATATGTTTGTATCAAGTAAATTCCTCTTGTTGTCAATGGTCAATGTCGGTCAACATCGATCAACGCCGGTCAATGGTGGTCAACTTTGACCACTTATAACTTTTTCGTACAGAGTCAACTCCACAGATGGTTTTCGTTGACGTGCTCGTAATGACAAGATATACAACTTTCGTGAAGATGTCAACTCCGAAATTCAACACCATAATCTATGAACCCTAGATTTATATATTTAACCGTCGATTGTCGTTTACGTTTACGCTTCATGCTCTTCACTGGATTCCTTTTTTTAGCTTTTCTTTCTTGAAAACATGATCTTTTAGTGGATGCAGAAAGATGAACAATTTGGATCATTGATATCATGTTCAGATTTTTACAATTAGTGAAAATATAGCTTAGAGTTTATAAAGTTTTTAGAAACTATATAACATCAACTCATATTCAGTTAACCGTAAATATCGGAACCTGATATCAACAATCCGAACTGTTTATCTTTCTGCATCCAGTAAAAGATCATAGTTTCAAAAAAAAATCTGAAAAAATGAAATCCAGTGAGAAGTATGGAGCGTAAACGTAAACAACAATCGACAATTAAATATAAATCTAGGGTTCATGAAAGTTGTAAAGCTTGTCATTAATTACGAGCATTTGTATATATTTTTTTACATTTTTCACACTTGTAAATTAATTATTATTAATTTTTATTAATTTTGAACTCCTTCCAACAATACAGTTCACTAGGGTTTGGAGAGCGTTAAAAATCCAAATGACAATGGTTAGTGTAGAGCTTGTCATTATGCGCGTTTGTATTTTTTTTTTTCACACTTGTACGTTAATTATTATGATTTTTTATTAATTTTAAACTAAAAATAACACTATTCATGAGGGTTTAAGGGTTTTAAAAATCCAAATGACTATGTAACCATCGTAACAACATAGAGGATGTGATCACGAGCGTTTGCATATTTTTTTCACATTTTTTACACTTGTAAATTAATTATTATGAATTTTTTAATATTTAAAAAATTTTGTAGGAAAAATCAATGGCTAGTTTGGTGATAGCATTTGATGTTTACGAGCATCCTAGCCAACTCCCAATAAAGTGACCTGAAATTGATATTTAATAGTTCAAACTTCAAAGAGCATTTTGTTAAACCAACAAAATATAACGCAAACGTCGAGAGATTTTGGGATAATTCTGCACAGCGTTATATCGGTTGTCGCACGTTCTGAGTTATGTCAGAGGTTACCATTGCAACTACTCACACAAAATTGAAGGATAGAAGACCGCACCGATCACCCTTTTTGAGACGATTCAGACAATGAGAGCAAGAGACCAGGGGTCGCAGGAGGGAGGAATTGAGTAGGCGTCGAAGGCATTATATGCTCTTCGAAACCCCTAAACCCGATCGTTGCACAAAACAACACTCACAACAAAAAAATCTCAGATCGTGAAGTGAACCCAGAACTGGGAAATCTGAGAAAACAGGCTTCTGGGTCGTCGCCAAATCAATGGTTTTAGAAGCGGAGCATGGCGGATGAAGAAGAAAAGGCGAAATGGGATGTTGGGTCGGAGTCAAAAGGAGCTTCAGACAACATTATTTAGGAAATCACCACAAACTTTTCGATGACCTTATAATTTGAATCATTCTTTTCTTTTTGTTTTCCCAACGATACAATAAGTTTTAGGGTTTTCCTAATTATCTTTTGTTTGTTTTGCTACAGTTTGCTCCGTAGAGCTTTGGTGTATTTTTTGCCATACATTTTAAGTTTCTATTCTTAAGCCATGGCTTCGAAGATCAAGGTCAATGATGAGACGCTCGGAGCTCCCCGAATTGTTATAGGTCACCACAACGATGTATTCATGATCCCACACCTCAAATGACTGAAGTTCAGAATTTCCAGACCCAGTTAAATACAGAGGTCTTTTGATTTAGCCACAGTCAGCCGTATAATTTATAGAAAAAATCCACTTACTTACACTACTAAATATAATCCACATAAGCAACTCGATGACTAAGACAATAATATAGACAAGCAAATTAGAAGCCTAATCTTTTATACAAATTACAAAACATACCATTGAGAGAAGTTACCTCCTATTTCGAATAGTTTTTTTTCTTTTTTCTAAATCTGATGCGTGTCAAACATTTGATGGTGGCCATAAATGAATATGCAGGTTACATGAATTTTGAATTCAAACAGTCAAATATATGACTTACTGGAGGAATAAACGTTCCAAACTAGGTTCTCTAGTGTAGGTTTACAAAGAAATTGAGTGATAGATTAGATCATCTTTATTATTTATTTGAACTTTGAAAGTCTTATTGTCGGGTAAACTATCAAATTGAGTGTTTTCTTTTGAAGGTATATATATAAGTCAAAAGAGTCAAGAATTGCTTTCTTTTGGATGTTTTCGTTCCATTGCTTGTGCTTGCTCGTTCTCTTTTGATAATATATATATATAACAAACCTTGCTACCAAAGAGAATGGAAAAAAAAAAAAGCATCAATATCGTATGCGTGATTGTCAAATGTGTACTAAGATAGACGAATGGAAAAAAAAATGAGTTGAATACTTTTCTTTTTCACAAGCACCCTGAGTGGTCTATGTGGTAGGGCTTCATATGTATGATTTGAGAAAAGAAAAAATAAATAAATTTTACTTATATAAAATGCCTACCAAAAAGAAAATTATTTCTTCATGAATAAAATTGTCAACTATATTAATCCTCACCCAATATAGAGAAAATATAACATTTGTAATCGAAAACATTAAAATATGCCCAAAAAAATGTAAAGAAAACAATATAAAAAGAGGAATTTGTTGTAGTATAAATTTAGAGAGAGATGAGAGGGAAATCAGCATAGAGAGAAAGAGAGACTTGAGGAATTATGTGTTATTTCTCATGTTTTGTGCCTTTATTTATACTAATAAGGGAGAGAAAAACTTTCTCTCCAAGTAATACAAGTTGTACAAGGAAAAATCTACAAGATCTCATAGGATTCCTATACATAATCCACTAGGATTTACACAATCACACATATGTTAGAATATTAACTATAACATTGCTCGCTTTATCTCAACCACTAGTGGCTTATGTAGTGGTCGGCATTCCTACGCGCTCCTTTTTGCCCCTATCCAAGAGTCACCTTTGGATGTTGTCGTGACGCTTTGGTTACGAAGGTTGTCGGGGTCTGGGTTTATGGACACTTCCCCTTGAGTGTGTAAATACTCAAGTAGTTAGCGCATCATATCTTTAGATAAATGTAGAAGCAGTTGATGAAGTCATTTCGTCTAGTTGGCACAAGTGGCAAACGCGAGTCTCATATAAGGATTGCATGTAGAAGTAAGTCTCACAAAACCTGGCTATGGTAAAACCCAAGCATTGCAAATGAGATAGTTAAGTATACTAATTCCTCGGACAAACTTCTAGAAGGTTGACTTCAGTGGTGACTTCATGAAAAGGTCGACAAGGTTGTCTTGGGATCAGATCTGCTCGACTTCAATCTTCTGATGCTTTGCTGATGTGAGAAAGACGCAATAAGCTTGGTGTTGACTTTGTGGATTGTCTGGTCGATATAAGCAGCATTGTCTTTATGAATCATTGTTGGAACTCAACAAAGGATGAAGAATCGTAGGTGCTTCAAATATGCTCTCATGTACACGTGTGTCTTCGTGTATAGTGATGAGCTCGAAGTCGTCACAACTAAGGTTTATTTGGTTGACCTCCAAGATATTGCGATGTTCCTAACAATAAAGACATAAACCATTTAGGAATGTGCCATGTGAGGGTTAAACAAGTAATCGGTGTCAACACACTAGCACGGCAAGCATCATTTCGAAGACCAGGGGGTGTGATCTATTCTAACATTTGTAGGGATATAATAAGCTCAAATCTGTAATAATGGGAAATGTCTTTATCACCAATCCAGTGGTGGCGTGTATGTGCAGTACTGTATCTTGCCCAAAAGATAACAGCAAAGGAGATGTATGATCTAGTGCACTGAGTTAAGTACAATAAACGCCAATTGCACTTAAATATGAAACTTCGGGCTCTATAACCTTTTTGGGGTCTCATTTGCATCTAGCTTACGAATGATCATAAGTGTACTCGAAAACAACACCTTCTGGGTGTAGTTTGACTGGTGGACCAGAATACTGTCATAACTATGCTCAAACATCAGGCAGAGGTGAAAATAATTTTTCCCAAGATATTTCTTCTCAAATTCCGACTTCATGTGCGGGGCAGTTTTCTCAAGCTCTTCAAGAGTCTTAGTGAGATTCATGTCATTGACATAGATTGCAATTCAAGCAAATTCGGAATATGACTTGAACACGCAAGGGCATAAGTTATTCATATATCCTTAACTGATCAAATAATCACTTAGACGGGTATACCAAATTCACTTGGATTATTTCAATCTGTATAGTGAACACCTCAACGAATCGAGAGGGTGTTCTATGGTCTAGACCTATTTGAACCAGTCCATGTAATTCTTTGGGAACTTACATGTAGATTTCGTATCATAATCCCTATAGAGATACTCGGTAACCACTTTCATAAGATGCTTAGTCAGTTCTTTGGAAATTACCAAAACTGACAAGGTAATGGAACGTTACGATGTCCATTACGGAGGAATACATCACCTCGTAATCATTCATAGGGCGTTTGGGAGAAGCCTTGCTCTATAAGACATACTTTGCACTATTTCATTCATCATATTACGCTTCCCTTATGGTCTAGACTTATTTGAACCAGTCCATGTAATTTTTCGGGAACTTACATGTAGATTTCGCATCATGATCTTCATAGAGATACGCGGTAACCATTTTCATAAGTTGCTTAGTCAGTTCTTCAGAAACTACGAAAACTGACAAGGTAGTGGAACGTTATGATGTTTATTAAGGGAGAATACATCACCTAGTAATCAATCATAGGGCGTTTGAGAGAAGCACTGCGCTATAAGACATACTTTGCACTATTTCATTCATCTTATTAAGCTTCCTTTCCTACTTGTATCACGACAGGGTTACATTTGGTAATGTAGGAACAACAGGTCCAAACACTCTTTAGTAAGGAATCTAATTCGACCTGGATTGTTTCTTTCTAATTGACCAATCATTTCTACGCTGACTATATCAACGAAACGGTTCGATATCATCGTTTTTCACTATTTCGGGTAGCTACCATATACGTGAATATCATTGATGATAATCTCATTCTAATTCTATAACTCATCCATGCATGCATAATGGACCAAGAACTTCAAGTCTTGGGATAATCCGGATTAATTTCATAAGGTGGAATGGTTGAGATAGCGAACAAGGAAGGGATTCGTTTGTGCCATGTTTCTCCATTTCCAGAGAGATGAATCCTTCAAACCGAGTAATTTGTCGTGCTTTAGGCCAAGTACAGATTGATTGGCTAGCCACTGGTGTACCGGGTTGTTCAACAGGGGCAGCCAACGATCCTTCAGGTGCGGCACATCCTTCAAGGATGTTAACTCGACGTCCTTTAGTACGTCTATCCTTGTAGGCATGTTTGCAGTTGGTCTATGTGATCTCGTCACTTTTGCTAGATCAGAGAAAGCGTTTACAGCAACATTCTAGAATCTAGAATACAAGGATTAAGATGAGAAATATATAATTTGCGATATTCTTCAGGAACGTTGACGTTCTTATCTCCCCCTAACGATGAGAAGACTTTCTTATCGAAGTGACATTATCAAATGACTCATGTACTTTAATATGAAATGACTATTTAGTCCCCATAAGATTTTAAAAAATGATTATTTTCTAAATGCACCCCACATAAAATTATTTAGTAATATGAAAATGAATACAAAATGAGTGAAAATTTTCGTTTCATATATATTCCTCTACTTCTTACATGGTTGTGTAAACCCCTAATTGACAAAAACCCCCAAATTGATAGAAAACTAATCCGAAAATCTAAAAAATGCTACAAACTCGTCACCACACGTACACTCACCCTACTATCATTCTGGATTTTGTAAGAACTACAACTTTTTTTTGCTATCAAAATCTATAATTACTCATAACAGTTTTTCGTGTTTCCTAAAAACATGAATAAATCCATTGAAATATACAAAAAATTTCCTATAAATGATGAGCTTGGCGCTGCTTTCTTTAAATTTTGGTCACTAAAAAGAGTGGAACCCATTATAATTTTGGAGGAATTTTTCATCCATGTTCTGTGATTTGTTTTTTAGGTCAAAGTATTCTGAGCATTAAAACAGAGAATATGCAAATTTTGGGCTTGTGCTCCCCCGGCAACAGAAACCAACAATCGAATGTCATGTAATCGACATCATAGTTAGCATTTACTTGGTTAGTGAGAGTTTTGAAATCCGGAGGTGTGGAGCGAATGAACGATGAGGAGAAGGCATGTGGGGTGTATGTAAAGAGTGTTGGGTGTGAGAGTAGTATAAGAAAGTATGTAAGGTGTATTAAGATAAATTTAAATTTAAAAGTAAATGTGGAGTGTATTTAATACGTGAGGTGTATTCAACAATATGTAGAGTGAATAAAACAACCTCAAAATTTATTGATAAACCCACATCCTCAAACCCTCACCATCACACAACCTAGAACAAGTTTTAGAGGTTATCTGCCGACTGAAATTGAGATTCGAGAAAAAGCGATTAGAAAGGAAAAATAACAAATGCCCATCTTGTTAATCGAACTCAAAGGCTCCTCTTTGTGACATTTTTCAAGCAAATTGTGCAGATTTTTATGATTTTGAGATGAGAAACTAGATGTAGAAAGAAAAAAAACACACCCATGGTCTTGAGGTGGAAAACGTCTTTCTTGTTATGGTACTGCCTTTAAAGGTTTGAAAGAGGAAATTAGAGAATGGAATATTATGACTCAATTATACTTTTGGTTTTTGAATTAAAAAATTATTAGATTTGGTTTTGAACTTGGTTAAATGTGGAGCATTGGTCCTAAAGTCTGACTCCATTAACTTTTTTATCCATTTTACTTACATGGCATGCAGTGGGACCCACAATGGGTATTGTTATGTGCCACGTGGAATAAATTTAATTCTAAATCCTTTTTATTAATATTACATTCCATTAACAAATTAATTAATTGGGTAATTTTCAAAATCTGATACATAGGGTTGAGGGTGTTGGGGAGGGCTGTGGAGAGGGGGTGAGCTACATCGTGGTTGGAGAAGGTTTGGGCAGAGGGTGAGAAAAATGTTTTGGTTGGGGTGAAGGCTATAGGCCATGGATTGAGAGCGGGGAGGGGGGTAGCAGCCTGTTGGGGTTGGTTGTGAGGGGAACAGCTTGCTGGTGGGTTAAAGGAGGGGACTTTGCGGGGAGAAGATTGAGAGAGAACGGGGAGGTGGTTCAGCATTGTTTTTTATCCTTGCATTTTAATAAAAAGTTATATACTATTTTAATTCCACATGGCATCAAATTATAATGTGTAAGATGTACGTGCATGCCACATAAGCAAAATAGATGGAAAAGTTAACGGAGTGAAGAAATCTTCAGTATAAACTGTTTTGTATTTCTTAATTTACAATGTACACAAGTATGCTTACATATAGAAAGGAAGGAAGCAACCCAGTTACCCGAGTAACACCTAGTGACCGGATAAACCTATGCTTACTCTAATCCTTAAATCAAGGAAATTACACTAATATCAATACACGGCACTAATCAGTCATCTTTCTTTAATCAAGGGAAGATGACTGTTACAAACTGCAGAACAAATCAATACACTCAACACTTGCACAGGAAAGTCAGCGCAGCAGATGACTAGCAGTAACCCAGTGGTCTGAAAACCAACTCGATGAGAGTTATATGACCAACCCGATGAGAGTGCAAGCAATCCGATGACCGGTGGAAGTATGCAAACCATCCCGATGCAGCATGCAGCTGTTTTATTTTCTGTATTTCAACACTCCTCCTCAAGCTGGATCTAGTAAGTTAGTAGATCCAAGCTTGCTCAAAAGTCGATGAAGGTGGACAGATGACAATGGTTTGGTGAACAGATCTGCGAGTTGGGCATGACTTCACGTAAAAATAGTCTTGATGACTTGAGATTGAACTTGATTTCGAATGAAATGGCAATCCACTTCAATATGCTTGGTTCTCTCGTGAAACACGGGATTAGCAGCAATGTGCTGCCTAATTGTCGCACATAAGAGACATAGGAGCCGAGCTAGGAAACCCTAGGTCAGAAAGCAAACCTTTAAGTCATCTCAATTCACACGTTGTGACAGCCATTGCCCGATATTCCGCCTCTGCACTTGAGCGAGCAACAACCTGTTGTTTTTTGCTCTTCCAGGTGACGAGATTTCCACCAACAAATGTACAGTAGCCAGTTGTGGACTTTCTGTCTACTTCATTTCCTGCCTAATCTGCATCTGTATAACCTGTAATAGCAGTAGACTGATTATTCCTCATAATAATTCCTCGACCGATGGAACCTTTGAGATAGTGCAGGATTCTCTTAACAATGTGTAGATGGTGCACAGTAGGTGCATGCATGAACTGACTGACCATACTGACTACATAGGTGATATCTGGTCGAGTGATTGTGAGGTAAATGAGTCTTCCCACCAGGCTTTGATAGTGTTTCACATCCAGTATAGCCTCTCCATCAATGTTAAGCTTTAATTTACAATCAACAGGTGTGGTGGCAGGCTTGCAGTTGAGCATTTTTTCTTCCTTGAGGAGATCCATCACATACTTTCGTTGATAGAGAAACAGCCTTTTGGAGGATGTTGCCATTTCTATTCCCAAAAAGTACTTCAATTTTCCCAAGTCCTTGATTGCAAATGTTTGATGTAATGATTGTTTCAGGTCTACAATGTCGGCAGCATTATCTCCAATGATAATCAAATCATCAACATAGATAAGAACCACTAGCTTCCATTTCCCACTAGTGCGAACAAACAAGGAAGAGTTAGCATTACTGTGTGTAAAGCTATCTTGGTTAGCACAGAGCTGAGTTTGGCATACCAAGCTCGTGGAAATTGCTTCAAACCATATATCGCCTTGTGCAGTTTGCATACCAAATTATCCTCAAGGCAACCATAACCTGGGGGAAGCTGCATGTATGCTTCTTCTTGGAGTTCTCCATGAAGAAATGCATTTTTTACATCCATTTGATAGAGAGACCATCCACTGTTTATCGCCACAGAGAGAAGAACCCTCACGGGGTTCATCTTTGCAACAGGAGCAAATGTTTCTTTATAATCGACTCCAAAAGACTGAGTGAAGCCTCGAGCCACAAGTCGAGCCTTGTATCTTTCTACGGAGCCATCAGCTTTGAACTTGATTTTGTAAATCCATCGACTTCCAACTACCTTCTTTCCTTGAGGAAGTTGAACAAGGCTCCACGTGCAGTTATCTTCCAAAGCTTTGAGCTCTTCTGCCATAGCTTGTTTCCATTGGGGAAGAAAAGCTGCTTCTTGATAGGTCGTTGGTTCACAATGCTTATCTAAAGCACTCACGAAAGCGACATGTGATGGTGACAATGCACTAAGATTACATGTGACTGGATATCGCGAAGCATAAGTCACATAGTCTTGTAATTTTGCTGGTGGTTTTCTTGCACGAGGAGAATTTCTTCTGACTACTTGAGATTCCTGAATAGAGGTTGTCTCCACATTTACTGCACTGCTGTCGGATTGCTTCGAAGTGGTTGATTCATCTTGGGAGTCTCTCATCTCCTGTAGATTAGTAGTAGAATCTTCTTGCACCACTAGATCTATAAAGGTTTGAGGCAGTGGAAATAGATTGAACACTTCCTCCCCCTGAGTTGCAGGCTTCTCAAAGTCAGGATTGTGTTCTTCAAATTTGACATCCTTAGGCACAATGCATTTCTTGGTGATCGGATTAAAGCACTTGTATCCCTTTTGAGTGGAGGAATACCCAATGAATATACATTTAGTTGCTCTTGCATCAAGTTTATCTCGATTAGTGGCTTGGATGTGTACATAGCAAACACAGCCAAACATCTTGAGATGTGTCAGGTCAATTTTTCTGCATTTTAGCACTTCATAGGGAGACTTAAATCTCAACACTGAACTTGGCAGTCTGTTGATGAGGTATGTTGCTGTAAGAATGGCATATGACCAAAACCTTTTCGGAACATTCATATGTATCATGAGGGATCGAGTTTTTTCCAAGAGATCTCGGTTCTTTCTCTCTGCAACACCATTCTGTTGTGGAGTACCTACACAGCTTGTTTGGTGAATAATGCCATGTTCACTTAGATATTGAACCATGTTGTTTGACATGAACTCAGTGCCATTATCTGATCGAAAAATTTTAACATGTGATTGAAATTGAGTTTTAACATGAGTGTGAAAATCCTTGAAAATTGTGAACACCTCATTTTTTTTTATTTCATTAAACAAAGCTAATTCTAGTAAAGTCATCAACAAATAAGACAAAATATTTAAATCCTTCCATTGATTCAGTGGTCGGACCCACACATCACTGTGTATAAGTTCAAAGAGTTTACATGTTGAAGACTGAGATTTGCTAAATGGCAATCTGGTGGACTTTGACAGCTGACATGTATCACAGCCAGTAAGTGGCTTACTAACATTTTGAAAAAATTTTGACAATACCAGCTCAGAAGGATGAGCTAATCTCTTATGCCATAGCTGGTTTTCATCTATGGACTTTAACTTGACTTGCAAGGCTAGATTTTCTGTGGAATTTCTGCACAGATAGTAAAGTCCATTTATGAAGACCCCTTCACCAATCGTCTTCTTGGTAAGAACATCCTAAAACATTACATTATTTGGTGAAAAAATTGCACGACGGTTTAAAGTGTTTGTGATTTTTCCAATGGATAACAATTGGAAAGGAAAAGATGGGACATATAGGGCAGTGGAAGGTGTTTTGGTTGAAAACAGGTTGATTTCTTCTGTGCCTAAAACCAGAACAGTTTTTCCATTTGCAACATACACATGTGACAGTTTTGAGAAAGATTTGAAACCTTTTAAATTTTTTATTTTGTTTGTCATATGATCAGTGGTGCCTCCTTACTCAGTACCCTCTGATTTCCAGCAAGAAATCCGGCAAATTTTCCTAACATGGTTGTATGTTGGTCTCCTTCACCATTAGCTTCAGTTGAAGCACCTCCACATCCCTTCTCTTGTAAGTAGTTGGCAAACTCATTAATAAGAGTGAGCGGATTGGTCATAAACTCAGCTGACTCATGGGATGTGGAAGAAGAGGGTTGAACCGCAGCAAGTTGAGCCTTGAAGTGACTTTTCTGTGGAGATCTTGGTATGATCTTTCCTTCTTTAGTGAACTTGGGTTTAAGTTCGGGATGAAGTTCCCAACACTTCTCTTCGGTATGCCCAACAGCATTGCAGAATTGGCACTTTAGATGTGGATATCTTCCCTTGTACACCTTAGCCTCAGTATGCTTGGAATGAGACGCATATGCCCGAGACTCCGTCATTCTTGGGCCTTGCTCAATGCTCATTACTTTCCTTCGTGCTTCTTCTCTCTAAATGATTGCACAGACATTGTTGAAAGTAGGCAGTTCTTGGCTCATCAGAATGTGGTTTCTCAAATCTTCATAATCTGGGCTTAAACTTCCCAGCAGTTGATAGATTCTGTCTTCCTCGGCTCTTTTGAGTAGCACCGCAGGGTCTGTAGTATGAGGAAGATACACATCTAGCTCATTCCACAAGGTCTTGAGTTTTCCAAGATGTTGGACAAAGGATTTTTCTTCTTGCTAAAGGCTAGCAGTGTCTTTCTTCAGCTGGAAGACTCGCGCATAGTTGTTCTGATTCCCATACATATCCTTCAAGATTTTTCATAGATCTTGAGAGGAATTTGAATAACTGAAAATCTCAGCTATATGCTTCTCCATGGTGTTAAGTAGGAGAGACATAACCAGTTGATCCTTGCACAGCCATGCACTATATGAAGGCGAAGAGATGTCTGGGACTTCCATGCTTCCATTTACAAAACCGAGTTTTCTCTTACCACCAAGAGCAAGTGAAACAGCTCAGGACCACGGTAAATAATTAAACTCATTCAAAAGAATTGAACACAATCGTTGATTGGTGTTTACCTCAAACTCTGAGGCATCTGAGTAGGTAACATTTGAGGGGGATGCATTAGAGTTTTCCCTTCCCAAATTTACAGATCCTTCCTCAGCCATTTTTTTAGCTTAAAAAAAATTACAGTGAAGAACAAGATAGAGTCAGGTTAAGAATGAACCTGCTTTGATACCATAAAGAAATCTTCAGTATAAACTGTTTTGTATTTCTTAATTTACAATGTACACAAGTATGCTTACATATAGAAAGGAAGGAAGCAACCCAGTTACCCGAGTAACACCTAGTGACCGGATAAACCTATGCTTAATCTAATCTTTAAATCAAGGAAAGTACACTAATATCAATACACGGCACTAATCAGTCATCTTTCTTTAATCAAGGGAAGATGACTGTTACAGACTGCAGAACAAATCAATACACTCAACACTTGCACTGGAAAGTCAGCGCAGCAGAAGACTAGCAGTAACCCAGTGGTCTGAAAACCAACCCGATGAGAGTTATACGACCAACCCGATGAGAGTGCAAGCAATACGATGACCGGTGGAAGTATGCAAACAATCCCGATGCAGCATGCAGCTGTTTTATTTTCTGTATTTCAACACGGAGTTAGACTTGAGGATCAATACTCCATATTTATTCAAGTTCAAGGGTCAAATCTAATGAGTTTTTTAATTCAGGATCCAAAGCTATAATTGAGTCATAGTTCATGCAACATTGCTCCAATTTAGAAAATTATTAGATCATAGATGTTTGAAGAAAATTTTACTTCGTGGTTTTGGTGAATTAGGAATTGGGTGAAGAAACTTGGATCTTTTTATATGGCATGATTCAGATTGTTGGATCTTTTTATATGGCATGATTCAGATTGTTGGATCTTTTTATACGGTTTGGACCATAAAAATTAGAAGCCTGATACTTCACCCAAACGACAAAGCAGTACATATCTCCACCTCGCGATGGTTTCAGGTCTTCTTCAAGATTTTGCACTGTATGGTCTGTGACTGTGGTGCAGTTAATATTTAGTTTTCTCACAATTCTCCATTAATTCAACTTATAATTCATTTCAAACTCTCAGCACGATTGGAAAACACTAATTGTATTAACTGAAGAAAAAATTTTGAATACCTTGATTTAGTGGAGACAGATAGTAACGAAATTAGCCTAAGCCGTTCAACATTTTTCTTTGCTTCGACGACTTCGCGTGAGGGTAATTTGCCTATGCTGTTTAGATTTTCATTTTTTATTTTTTAAATGGGTGTAAAAATAAAATTGTATATTTGATTGAGTTTATGAGGGTAATTTAGGTAGTAATTTTGAGTTTGAGATATTAATAAATACTTTAAATATCATATGAGTGCAAAGAGTAAGATGGGTGTAGAATGAAATAATATAGGTTAATTAAGTAGACAAAATCTCACAAGTCACAATCTCTATCTCCCCACGTATTTTCATTTTGTGGAAAAGATAAACTGTAAATGAAACTATTTGGATCAGATTTTGCAAAATCGTGTAATTTAGGACGTTCGATAGGACTATTACGATAATTTCAATTATTTTTTATAATATTATGACCATGTGGTCATAAATATGTTTGTTCCATCTATTCGGCTGAGAAATGTTTCAAACGAGAATGTGGAAATGTTTCGAATGAGAATGTTCGGTCAAGAATGTTTCGACCGAAAATGTTTCGTACTAGACTTTCGACCAAGATATTTCCTTAATAATTTGGATTGGGTCTGAGTGAAAGGATATTTTGGTCTTTCAAACGTATTTAGTCTCAAAGTTCTGTTCAGAAAAGAAGTCTATGCTAAAAGAAAAATATATATAAATTTACGAATAGTAACGTCACATTTCAAAACACGTGTGACATTTGTTTGAGTTATTTTGTAAAACTTCCTTTCGATGTCGAGCAATTAATATAAAGATAAGGATGGTCAATTGCTAAACGAGTTTGAATGATCAAAACTGGATAAGCCGTATCAAACTTAAACCTGCACACAGTTTTACGTCCACCATATATCGATGTTTTAGATCCTTTCACTTCATCAATAAAAAGAACCCAAGACTATTGTGTTTTGTACATGTTTACAAACAAGACATTTATTGATCTATAATTTTTTTAGGTTTTGATTTACATCAAGAACATGATGCAAGGTTTGGAGACATTTGATGACCAAGATGAAGGGGAATATGATGATAGCTCTGGAGAATTTGACATGTGTGCAATTCTCAAAAATTGCATTGATGATTTACCAGCGGTATATATTAACATCACTATCATTAATATTTCTATTTTCTTTTCAATTTTATATATTTACATTTATTTTTCCAAATTTTATCTATTTACATTTTTTTTATAGTATATTGATGTTTTATACTAATCAACACTAAGAGGAGAGAGAGGGTTTGAATTCAGGATGCAATGAGTTAAAAAAGCAATCTATCACGTGTAATTTTATCTATTTACATTACTATTGATAAGATTTTAAAGTGTTCTAATTTTATAGGAAAAATCTTTAATGGTCCGGATTTTTCGACGGCCGTGATGCAAAACTGGGAGTGTGAGTGGGTGAGTGACAAATCTAAAGCGTTAAAAAGGCCGGACAATTAGATGGTCCGGACCACCAAAGCCAAACCCAATTTTATAGATCCATATTTCACTTAAATTTTTGTATGTGTGTGGATTGTTCACTGTAATGGTCCATATATCTCTTCCAATCCCCTTTTGGATGTGTAAATTTAAGAACACCCATATTTTAAGTACACCCACATTTTATTACTAAAAAAAGACTCATTGTTCCCAGGGGCTAACAGCACTAACAGAACTCCACTCCAAGCACTCTTGAGGTGTTAGATTTGCTCCCTTCCTCCGGGTTGCTTCAAGTCCTAAAAATTGTTTTAACCTTTTGTTTTCATTCTCTTGGTATTTAGAAAAGCAGAAATTTTAAGAATTAATTTTTTGTTATTTTTCTTGTGCACATCAGCTTAAAATGGGTTTCACAACTGCCACATCACCAATTTAACCGAAGAATGGTCAAACTAACAGATTGCTTAAACTGATGCGATTTGAAAATCCTTGGGTGTGTATCAATAAAATTGAAATGTCTGTTCTTATTTTTGCATATCTCCATAATTTGTGTATTTGTTACAAATTTTCGATTTCTCAGCAATTTGGAAACTAAAATGTGTGATTTTCTTGTTTTTGTTGATTAACACTAGAGGACGTTATGAAATTTTCGTATAATTCCTTTTAATTTTTGTTTAAATTATTTCTATTGCCATGCACTTCCATAGAATTGAGAAAAGGGTTTTGTTTTCGAAGAATTTTTCTGATTTTCTGTAATTCGATGCTGAATTTGTAAAATGTTGAATTTGGAATTCCAGTTTGCAGGATTTGAAGGAAGTGCATTTACGAGAAGCTATCAGATGAGGAGGTGGACCGATGTCCAGTTTGCGATACTTTTCTGGGCATTCTACTTGTGGAAAAACTCAGGTAATGTACTTATATTCTAACTGTAAATGCATGGTATATAGATCGATCCTTGGTTCCTCAGTTCGTTAATAAAGGTTTACCGAAATTTTTAGAACGTGAGTAACATATAGATGTAATTATTGATTAGCAATATAACTGAAATTTTCACGGAAGAACTAAACGTCAAACTAAAGGGTGGCTTAAACTAATGCGATTTGAAAATCTTAGGGTGTAAATTAATAAAATTAAGGGCAATTGACATGAATCATCATTTTTTGACATTTGGTGGCATAAATAATAAGGTGTCGTAATGTCATCGTTGTGTCGTCAATATATGATTAATATGTCATTCTTATTAAAAAATAATCATTTCTACAACCAAATGGTAATCAATCGTGCTAATTGTCCTAAAATTAACACCCCAATTTTCCAAAGCCAAATATTATACGAGATATACAATATATACTTTGGTTTCATTTGGTTAGGCCATTTGGATGCGCCAAATCCATATGATTTAGCTAGTGTGAGTTTTGAATACGTCTTGAATCCTTATGTTTTTTGGTCCTTCCAGTTTTTCATATGTGCACATTTCAACCGGCAACAGAGAGAAGGGAAGAAAGAACATGTTGACATTCCTGCTGTCGGAAATGTCATTGGCGACTGCACTGAATATAGAAGAACAAGGCACAGAGAAGGACGAAGAGATTTTGTCCTCTACAGCCTCACTTCTTCCCAGTGGATGCATGAACACCACCTGTTTAAATTCAATTACATATTTAAAACCAAAATCTAATCTTGAAATTTGTCCATATATGACAATGTAACTATTTCTGAACTTTTTGGATTTGTAATTATCATCACCTGTTTAAATTCAGTTACATATTTAAAATCAAAATCTCATGTGGATTTTGTTCATATATGACAATGTTATTATTTATTATAAACTTTTCAGGATTATTATCATCATTTGTTTCTATTTGGCCTGAAAGAAAAAAGGGTGAAAAATGAGGTGAATGCGTGTGCAACGCCTGTTTAAATTCAGTTACATATTTAAAACAAAAATCTAATATAAATTTTGTCCATTATGGCAATGTCATTATTTCTAAACATTTTGAATTTGTAATTATCATCACATATTTGGCGTGAAAAGAAACGAGGTGAAAAATGAGGTGGATGCATGTACAACGCCTATTTAGAACCAAAATTTAATATGAATTTTGTCCATATATGACAATGTTATTATTTATAAACTTTTTTTGAATTCATGGATTTAATTTCAGCTACATATTTAAAACCAAATCTAATTTGGATTTTATCTATTATATGTGGCAATGTCATTATTTCTAAACTTTTTTTGGATTCGTAATTATGATCACTTTTGGTATGCTTTAATTTCCAATAACTTTTGCACAAGTACCCCCATTATAACTATATTTCCAACCCCCATTATAACTTTTGGTTATTCAGTAATTTTCCCCTACTTTTAGCTATTTTTGCTTATAATAAACTCAATATTAATTTGGCCCAAAGAATAGAAAAACACCTGTTTATATAACAAATCAATATGAGTTTTTTTTTTTGGAAAATCAACAAAATATTGACAAATTTATTAACATATATTATTTTTAAAAATTGACTTTTAAAGCTCTTAGGATGAGTTATAAATGCACTCGACAAAGAGCGCATGAGAGAATATATAACTATATTTTTGAAGCGGTTTTTTTTTTAAATATTTTTGAAGTTTTTAGTTCTCTTTAAATGGTAAAATATCCTAGTGGATAGGGTGTTGGGTTTCTACTCATGCGTCCCGTGTTCGGAACTCTTCCTCTCATAAATTATTATAATAATTTCAAACTCTTCCCCTCTCATTAATAATATTAATTTTTTAAAAAAATTGGTACAAGTTGTTTAGTCACCAAAATTGAGTTTTGTTCGACAAATAAATTCACACGGCACTTAGTTGTAGGCCTAGTGATTTAGATGAACACTGATTGGGAGATTGCGAGCGTTCCACTACTAGGTACCGCTAGCAGACGGTGTATGTGTGTGATTTGAGATTGCGCTATTTAACTTATAACCAAAAGATTGTGTCTTTAAGTGAGAGGCTCAACTTAGGTTCTTTATTTGTCTTGCCTGTTAAGGACTTTAATTGTTATGTAGATATATATAACAAGGCTTATATGTTTGAAATATAGATTGGATATAAACTGGTTATATTCAATCTGAATGTTTTAGTAGTAAAGACAATAAGTAGTAAATAAAGAAAATACAGTTTGCATCAAAGTAAACATATATAAACTGAATTGAAAGTTTACGAATAAGTAAATACAATAAGTAAACAAAGCTGTAAACATCAACCAAAGTGTGGTTGGATTGCACATAAAGCCATCGGATTGGCTTTTATGCCCATCGGATTGGAAACAAAGCCATCGACAAAGCCATCGGATTGGCTTTTATGCCCATCGGATTGAAGCTTTTATGCCCATCAGATTGAAGACAAAGCCATCGACAAAGCCATCAAATTGGCTTTTATGCCCATCGACTCTTTGGAAAGAAGAGAATAGCCTAAAGGAGATTCTTTCTCAGGCTTAATCGATACCATAGAGAGAAGTGGCAGAGCTAACTCTAAGATCAGGGGTTTCTTGATTTAAAAGATTTAACACAAGTTGTCAAAGCTTTGTGAATGGTTGCTTAAAGCCTTGTGTAGGCTTATGAAAGCTTGTTGCTGTGTTGTATGAACTGATCAATGCCACTTCTTGGCTTTCAAGAGAGAGGTTTTCCTCTTTGGTGTTTGAAATCTTTGATTTCCTTAGAACATGTATGTTCTGAATTTTGTTGATTGGTTGTGTGTCCCCAGCTCTCTGCCTTTGCTTCTAATATATAGAGAGCAAAACCAATGTGAAAGCAACCCAACTTGATGCACGCACCTCAACCTAATTCCACTTGCACAAAAATAGATAACATTAATTAACTATCCACTTGCAGATACCCAAAATATCTTGGTGTAAGTTTGGCCTAATTTCACAATAACCCCCACATAATGCCATAATTTGGCTTTAGACCAAAATAGGGGTAGACATGACAATTTTGAGTGTAAACAAGTTTTTCTATAACTAAATCTAAAACTACAAATTTTAGCTTCTTACACAATCGCGTACTAATATTGCAACGCGGACCACATATACGAACCCTTCACATGTACACTCATGTATGCTTACATTTATTTTTACTTTACGTACATCCATGTAAGAAATTTGGATATCCTTTTCGCCCATCCCATGCTTAGCGTGTCATTTTCCCAACACCATTTATATTTTGCACATGTGTTCGTGGTAAATAGAAACAAGCACCCACGTAATAATATTTAGCAGATAGGACCTTCTCATAATTACCAAGGGCACAAATGAAAACAAAATTTATATAAGGTTCGTATAGCAAAGTTACATCATTACACATTTGCACATATTGGAGATATATATAGGAGGGCGGAATAGTGTGAGTTATTCAGAAGCAGCTGGTACCATAAGCTGCAATTCACTTGCGGTCTTCAACAACAAACAGAGAAAAGGAAAAATAATTTGTAGACTCCATGGCTGCAAATGTTCAACGCCATGGCTTGTCGGGTATGTCAACGGCAAGTGCGCTATATATATTATGCATCTGATATGTGATTGTTTTATGTTTTACTATAATTGTCTGTATTTTTAAAGTTTCTTTCAAGTTTTACATGGTCTTTAATTTTTATTACATTTTCAGTGATATGGAGAATTTCTTTTTTAATAAGAGAAAGATTTCCTGAAAATCATGCAAAGATATATGTTAATGATGGGGGAAAGATAGTCATTTCCCACATTCATCCCTTGCGTGTTTGTCACATAATCAAGATGGGTGGATCTAACGAGTCTATTCTCATAGCCATCCGTTTACGTATTGGTCACGTAATCAAGTGGGAGACGTTGTATAAACTATGGTGTGGAAGAATTTCTTAGACAACCATATATCTTCTCAAATTCCCTTGCATTTGTAAGTTTAATTACTACATTTTCTTTGAGGAAACAAATAAGGCATTTCCAGGAGGCTTTATTTATGTGTTCTCTCATTAATTAGCGCACTGTATATTGAATTTGTGATGATAGAATTACCACGATATCTGTCAAGAAAAGTGTACTACACCAAACAAGATAGTGGTTCATATTTGGAAGGAGTTGGGAATCACCTTAAGAAGCTGCTCAAATTCAAATACTAATCACAATATTCACTGAAATTATAAGTGGTTCTTTGATGTAATCATATATGATAGAGTCCACTTCGTACTGTGATAACTGTTTGGTTGTATCTGTACCAATGGATGTGAGGAACTCAATATGAGAGGTTTGGATCCCCATCCGAGATGCCCTTGTGCCTTCATTTTCCCCATCGACCTCTGAAATTCTGTATCGACGATGTCACGATCAGATGATGTCAGGTCAATACCTTTTCTCAATCTCACCAACGTTTATTGATGAATCAAACCAACCTCACAAGAAAGTTAAGAAATGCTGGTTTGATCCAGTAAAAGTTGGTGAGACTGAGAAAGGTATTGACATGATATCATCTGACACTTCCGATACAGAATTTCAGAGGTCGATGGGGAAAATGAAGGCACAAGAGTATCTCAGAGATGAGGATCCTAACCTTTCATTGAGTTCCTCACATCCATCGGTATAGATACAACCAAACAGATATCTTATCACAGTATGAACTGGAGTCTATCATATATGATTACAATAATTTCAGTGAATATTGTTTTTAGTATTTGAATTTGACGAGCTTCTTATCTTCAGCCCATAATCAAGGTGCTTCCCAACTCATTCCAAATATGAAGTACATCTTGTTTGGTGTAGTACATATCTCATGACGGATCGTAATATATTTGCCATCACAAATTCAATAGTTGGCTACTTATTTAAAGAACACATAAATAAAGCCTCTTGGAAATGCCTTCTTTGTTTTGTCAAAGAAAAATGAGGTAATTAAATTTACAAATGCAAGGGGATTCGAGGAGATATATGGTCGTCTAAGTTCTTCCACGCCATAGTATAAATAACACATCACACTAGATTACGTGACCAATACATAAACAGATGGTTATGAGAACATACTTGCTATATCTACCCATCTTGATAACGTGACCAACACGTATGAGATGAATGGTTAAAATGACTATCTTTACCCTTCATATATGTGCAAGTTTTTTATTTTTTTTTTCTATTTTTCACTTTGGAAGGTCATTAGCAATTCTATTTACATGATTTTCAGGATACTCTCTTTTATAAATAAATAAAAAATATAAAAAAATCTGTGTCACTTAAAGGTAATGAGGAGACGACCATGTAAAACTTAAAAGAAACTTTAAACTTGCAGTTGATTATGGTAAAAAAATAAAAGCAGAAAGAAAATTCCAGCGTATATATTTGTAAACATTTTCCAAGCAAGAAACAATTTGAGTTCCTTTTTCTTCTGGCGGATCATTTTACGTAGCAGTAGGTTAAGACTCAAGAGTCCATTTGAGAGCAGTTATGCAGGTAGCATCTTCTGCGAGTTTTAGCCTTTTTGCCAAGGCTTTGTTTGCCTACCACTTACCAACTGAATCGGAATGGCCACCAGTTGAGACGAAACCTATTTATTTGTACATACAAATTGACTGAGATGAAACCTATTAGCATTAGCAAAGCCCCCAGTTGAGGACAAGCAGTCGCGATGCCTGTCTCTGATACAGAAGGCGGAGGGATCTGGTTCAACGGTGAAGAAGACAACGCACCTCAAACCTCATCTTTTTCTAAAAACATTAGACTACACGTACGGCAGCGTTTTGAGAATTTGTTACTTCCCCTTTTACTTGGGCCCAAAAAAGTTAGTTTGATAACTTTTTAGAAAAAGTAATGAAAAGAGCTTCTTAATCAAAAGCATATTAATTCTTTAACTTTAGTTCAACAAATTGAAATTAGTTTCCAATTATTTTAGCCAATTTTTCATAAGACCATTAAAGGAAAGCATCTGAAAGACTAATCACCCCTATTGGGCAGGTTTCCCCGTGACAGGCGAAAACTTGTTTCTCCTGGCTCCACAAAAAATTAACCGTCTTTAGGATCCAGTACACATTTGTGCTAAATAGTGGATTCTCTCACAATGGTAACTCCAGAAATAATGGTAAAAAATAACACATCAACATTATTATTGGGGTAAAAAAACATTCATAATTTAAGTACATATTCTAGCTGTTTTGCTGGGGAAGTTATGCAGCTCAACATTTGCAGAAAAGGAATACAAAAACAAGAAAGATACAATGACAAAACTTCCTTGGCCCAGAAAAATTAGGGGAAAGGGATACATTCAAGAGGATATCAAAGAACAAAAAACAGATGCAATCGAAAAATTGATGCACCGTAGTCAAGCAAGAACTGTGTACCACCTTGATCGGCCGTTGATGCTGTTGGATTGAACCTGCAGCGATTCCAAAAACCCGATGGTGCTGCTTGACGCGAGTGCAGAGTAAGTAAAAGAATCATGAAAGGACTCCCCAGCAAGAACAAACAGTGAAAATTTATCAACTATAGTATGCCTTATTGCTATTCATGTTGGCTATATGAACCTGCTCTTCGTTCTGAATCTCCGATCTCCGATTCACGCTTATTTAAGGTCTGGGAAAAAAAATTTCTGAAAAGCCGCAGTACAATTAAGTCTCTCCAAGATCTCTCGCCTCAAAAGCCGAAAATATGTACATTCTCAGTGAGTCCTGAACAAAGAGTGCCTCCGCCTATCGGGCTTGTGCCTCCTAATATGATCGTTGTTTATGGGCTTCAACAGTCTATCTGCTTCAATTTCAGACTGAAGCAGAGACTGCAGCATCTTCAAATGCGCACTGCATTGCTTGTGGTCAAAATTGTAGGAACCATTAACACTCTGTTCGTCTATATTAAACTGTCTCTGGTACGGAGATTGCCATTTCGCTTGCAGATAAGCGAGTGATCTCCATGGAGGTAGAGGCATCGAGTTCTGCTGGAGAGAAGATCTAGCAGCTTCAGCCATAACTTGAAGATACTGTTTCAGCCTAGTCAAGGATCCCACATAAGCAACTGGTAGTAAATTCAATATTCTATCATAGGATTGAACAGCTCTAGCTATTTCAAAGTGGCTTCGGAAATCAAGATCAATGATGAGACGCTCAGAGCTCCCCGAATTGTTGTAGTTCACCACATCAATATATTCATGATCCCCTGCACAGAGATGATACGAAAACAAACTCTCAAAATAATTGAACTCGAAAATTCCTGCACCTCAATTGCAATCAGAAACCTATCGGATCCAGTTAAATTGAGCAGACAAGATCTCACAAGCCTATGAGACATTTTGTGATACATTTGCTACTGATTGCTGAACAAAGTTCGTGGGATCATAGAATCGGTATATTGGTAAGCTCGGGGTTTGGTTTACATCTATTATAGGCAACAGATATGAACAGAAAGTGTACAACTGCAGGAAAGAACAACCTCAAAATTGTACAAAATAAGGTTTTTGCAGAACTGAGATAAATGGCATACCTCCGGGGACCTTGCCACTTCCCTGCCACCGAGCCGCGCACACGGCAGCATCATAACCAGAAAGCCTCAGAAGCTTAACCAGAGCAAACTTGACGCAGCTGGAATAGCATTGACCTGACTTCTTAAAGTTAAGATCGTTCTCGCTGATGGACAGTATCAGAGAATGAACCACTGACGTCAAGTCGTTTTCGTACTGAGCCACTGAACGCTTGAAAAACTGCAATACCATCCAAAATTGTGCATAAATTATAGGCAAAATATGAAGCTGAATACCCCCGCCACATGAAATTGAAGAATCTAAATAAATCCCAAATTTGGACATGAAAATTGGGTGTAAAAACAATCGGTTTCGAATTATAAAAGCTGAATTCAACTTCGAACTCTTAAATATTGGAAATTTAGCAATGAAACAGTCTATCGCTTCTGTCAAAAAAAAATATAAAAATCTTGGAAATTTAGCAAAAATTCAACAATTTGACTCAAATTCGAATTTGATAAAAAGACAATTAACAAACAAGTAACTAATTACTCTGAAATTAACAAGTACTCTCTGAAGTTTCTAAATTTACAAAACAGATTACAGGCAAACTATGAAGTTCAACAACTCAGCCACATGAAATTGCAGAACCAAAATAAAACCCAAAACTGGACATCAAAATTGGGTGAAAAAATCATTGCTTTCGAATTCGAGAAGCCGAATTCAACTTCTAACTCTTAAAGATTGGGAATTTGGGGAATTTAGGGAAAGTTAAAAATTTGACCCAATTACAAGTTAGTCAAAAACTTAATTAACAAACAAGCAATTAATTTTGAAGTTTCCAAATTTACAAAACCAAACGAGCAAGCAATCGAATTCGTACCGGAATTTTATCGGCGAGGTGACCGAGATCGGAGAGAGCAGAATCGCTGTCGCTGCTACACCAAGACTCAGCTCCTACGCTACCGTTTTCCCAAAAATCAGTGACCATGAGAGCGAGGTCGTGCTCGCTCTCGTGGCTGAAACCCCCTCCGATCTGACCCCTCATCCACACGTCGCCGCCCGCCATGCACACCACCCGGCAGTCCATTCCCACCCCCCCAAAACGCCGTCGTTTCTTCTCCAACAACGATCACCACAAAACTTCCTCTTCCTCGCGCGTGGCAATCATCTCGTAAATCCAATGTTAGAGCTCGCCGCACCCGATCATAATCCTCCTCCCAAAAGCCCTAGCTAGCTACCTCAACACCCCAGCTGGAAATTTAACAGCAAAGCCTCCTAATTTCGCAAAAAATCGAAATTAAATTCCACAAATAAATACAATTAAAATTAAAATGTTCCGAATTGTTGGGGTTTTTCTGAATTTTGATTTGGTTTTCAGAAATGTGATTTTTTTGGCGAAATTTTGATTTGATTTTTCTTTCAGAGGGAGAGAGAGAAGCCGGTACGAAAGCAATGGGATAGGAACATTAACATATACACATAAAGCGGTGGGGAGGGTGGCAGGCAATGACGGAAATGCCCTGGGGTGTTTGCTTTGGGACCAAGAAATCCTCGGGCGCTCCCACCGAAAAAATCGAATGAAAATGGATAAGGCGGAAACTGTATTTGGACGGTAACGAGGTGTGTGTTCTTAACTTGTTTATGGTGATTGGTAACATTAGTTGGCTGCTGGATTTTGTTTCTTAATTAACGTAAATATCTGTCATTAGTAACAATTTAATTCCTAATTGGCTTCTTTGTTGATTGTTGGTGAAAATTTCAAATTTGTGAAAAATAAGGATTTTTTTTTTATTTTCCAAGTTGGTATTTGTTTGGTGCTAGGAATATTCTAACGTCCTACAATTCACAATGCTAATGGAACTCTAAAAATAAAAGAATTATAGTTTCATAACACATGCATTTATAATTAAGGTAGGATTATGCTAAATTCAGTGTTCAAAATCCTTTGATAACAAAAGAATAATAGTATGATGAGGACAAAGTAAAATAAAAGTGTAGCTGAACTTAAATTTTGTGGTAACTATTAAGCTAGTATCATTTGTCTACACGTGCGAAGACAGTTTCAAAACTGTTCATCGTTGTAAGAGTCACTCACATCAACCGCCCACAATAAAACAAAATGTAGTGCTAGCAATTACAATTACAATTACAATTGCTAATAGAGATGTTGTACAAAATTGAATGATTAATCCATTACTTTATTAATTTCATACTTAAATTATTGAACGCCAATGATAATTATTATGCTAATATTAGGCGTTTATACGCGCTTGTCTAATTGTAAATTAATTATATACATTGTAGGACTCACATATATTAACAGCTTGAGCTACTAACATGTGTAGTGCAGCAATTACAATTGCAATTCCTAATGACATGTTGTACAAAATTAAATGATTGATATTGGCCTAACCCAACCAAAACCAAATGCTCTCACTAATATTGAAACATAAAACAAAAACCCTTTTTATTGTGACAATTAAGTTGATAAGGACATGGGCAAATTGGGAATTTCGTGAATACATATATATATATCCTCTTGGGGTTGGGGACCGGTCAAGTGGAGAAAATGAAAGATGAAAAAAAATGGGGCACGGTCACCACCTGAATGGAAGATGACGTGAGCCGCAAGTTACACGGAGATCCCTCCTTTTGTTGACAGCTATTAATTAATTAAAAAAATAAATTGGACAGGTGTCCTGTATTTTTTTGCCACCCGATCAAGCTTCAAGTATTTAGCCATCACTTGTATTTATTTTTATTTTCTTTTGTAAGGAAATATATTCATATTATTAGGGGAATCGTTTTCGTGACAGCGATGCATTTATTATTTGAAAATTACATAATTATTAAAAAAAGTCTCTTGTGCTTCATATTGTTCAAAATATAGGAGTGGTTCAAAAACGATGGGTGATTCAGAAACAATGGACGATGATGATACGTTTGTTGTGCAAGGCAGGATTTATGATGAGTTAAAGATGGCGCTACAACGCGAAGCAACTAGCTAGGTATGCTTAATTTATCAAGTGGAGAACAACTTATATGACAGTATACTATTACTGTGTTGTTCCATGTTAATTATATAATGCAATGTGAAGAGATGTTTATGTTTTTCATTGTACCACTTACGTGGGATGCAATGATGACAAAATACATATACTAAGTAAAATTATTAATTTTTAGAAATTATTATTATTAAGGGGGAAATGATTTAAAACTATTATAATAATTTAATGAATAGAGAGTTTCGAATTCGGGATGCATGGTTAATTTAACACCCTATTCTCTAAGATATTTGACCACATGCAAGTAAACTTTTTTTTATTGAGTGACCTTTTTTTATGTAAAGTGGTTCCTAAATTTATTCGGGACATTCCTTTTTAGTATGTTTGACTATGTTTTTATACGGAACTCTTGTGAAAATGGTTTTTATTGAAACTCTAAGTGTTTTTTTTTTTAAAAAATGGGTGTGACTTCAGTGCTACATATCATCTAATGTTATGGTGTTTTAGTCGTTAGATTTGATTTCCACAACTGTTTAAATCTTTTATTTTCAATCTCAATCATTCATACCGTATCATTGAAGCTACGTAATATTAAAGAAATTTCCTTAAATGACTGAAAATGGTCTTGGAACCAATTCTTAGTAAAAATGCAAGTGAATACTGGAAAAACACTTAATGTGCTTCCTACAAAAAACACATAACTAGTGCTTCTGGCAGGAAGCACTTAAAAGTGTTTTTGAAACCCATAAACAATTTCACCAAAAAACGCTTTCAGTCATTTTAAAAGTATTTTCAAACAAACCCTAGGTGTTTTTCATAATATTCTTTTAAAGTGTGTTTGAGTCTGTTTTAACAATGCGTAAACATAATCGCTTTTGGTTGGCAAGAATCATTTTCCCATTCATAAGCAGTCTTAGTCGTGCACTAAGAAGTATTAAACAAGGATCGAAACTTACATCCTTCGTACTGTATTGCTCAAGTCCAATTAATAAAGACTTCCTTCATACTGTCGAAGTTCCTAGTTAACTTGATTTAAGCCAGTTAGGTAAAGCAATGTGTTTCGCCCTCTTCGCATCGAGCTTGAATTCAAAGTCTCCATCTTGGTACATCGAGTTTGAATTCAAAGTTTCGAAGACATTTTGGCGGTAATAAGAGCAGACGCGCCAAAGTGGGACCACACGCGGCTGTGAGGCAGTATCTTTCACTTTCTCGCGCTTACGTGGGTTCAAAGAAGATGATGTGGACTTGCCAGGCAAGTGTGCAACTAAAAATGACCGAACCCAACTCATGCTTTTCATATTGGATGGTCGGTTAGTTTTGGACCACCAAGAAGAATCCCATGGCTTTCTTTCCTCTACCAGATCCAGCCCCACTTTCATTTACATTCACGTGGTCCACGCGCTACTAGCCCTACTCTCAACTTTTTAATTGTCCATCCCATGACAATCGATGACATAATTTACACTAAAATTATTTAATTTTTGGAAAGAGAAGTTCGAACTTAAATGAAGAGATGGAAAGAACTCTAGTTACTTTGACTAAACCCAAATCTAATTGTCCATAACTGTTTGGTTAGTAGCACCCTCACTTTAATATTGTAAGAAGAGTTACGAGTTCAAACTTCACGAATGACAGTTGTTAATAAGTCTTTAGGTTTTAGGTAATATTTGTGATTAGTCATCGGCTCCCAAAAAGGCATAGAAGAACCGAAACTATTAGGAGACATACAACGCATTTCAAACATATGATCTACCACATTATTATAAAGCAAAATAGATTTCAACACACATGTTCTCTCTCATTACATACACTTGTTTATTTTTTACTTTTTTGGTTAAAAAAAGTTTAGGGGGACTTGCAGAGGGGAGGCTACCACAAGTCTTTTTGAGGACTTGCAGAAGGGGTCTTAGCCCATTTTTTGGTTTTTACAAATTGCTCACCAAGCGTGATTGCCGACAGCGCGACTCGAACTTAGGCCTTGATCTAGCGAAGAGAACGATCTTTACTAACTCAACCAATCCTCGTTGGATACACCTGTGTATTTAAATTAAATAACTCAAATAAAAATAAATATAGAAAATATGTGAGCACAGAAAATGTTATATCTAAACATTTTAGACTTCAAAACAAACTCTGAAATAAATAAAGGTGAACCGCATGCCAAACTTGTATTTTTTTTTTTTTCAATTCAAATACTTAATTCTTAGTCACCATCTTAGACTTCAAGTTCAAGTAAAAGAAAAAAGTCATCATCTCACACAAAATATAAAAAACAACAAAGCATTCCACACGTTTTCTTCAAGATCAGTTATTCAATAAATTCACATTTTCTAACAACCAACTAAACTTGCAGCCCAAGTAAAAAAACTCAACGCTTAACCGAGTTGTGTAAAACACACTAGACTAAACAGTTAACAGCTACATGATCACGTTGGAGGAATTCGTCATCTCCGTTCATTGTGCCTCTCTCTATTTCTCTCCTCTCCTCCTCACGTCACATGAGAGGAGCGATCGAGAGCGGGACATTGAAACAGGAATAAAGAAGTATTTTCCGTCGAATAGGAATGCAGAAGGTAGATTTTGACCAAATCCCTCTAAACAAATCACTACGCAACATCCTTAAAACACACAGCACACTAGGAAAGACCATGTTGTAATTTACACACCATTGACTTATACATCAACTTAGTATGTTCTATGATCTATCAAACTATTTCGAATTTAAAAAACACCAACAAATTAAACTGGTGGCCATTGGCCAGGCTGGAGGCCACGGTAGCAGCATATGCAACGGCTCACTCCAACTAAACAAAATTTAAATACTCACCTATCAATCTGAAATCTCAAAGTTTCCCTTTCGGATAAGTTTATGGGTCGTATTATAATCTTAATCTATCAAAGGGAAAGCTAATGATTGCGAAATTGGGACCTCAAAAGCGGGAATCCAATAATTCACAATAAAATATGACCTTGGAATTAATCTATGAAGACTATAACTAAGTTTATGAAAAATAAATAAATAAACACACACAGCAGTCGGCTGCTTTAGAATTTGAATTCAACTACTAACTCAAATTGGACCGTTCAAAAATGCTTATCTGAAAAACACTTCTGCTCATAAGCATTTTTCCTGGAGGCACTTTTATTAGAGATGCGTCAAAATTTTCAATAAAAACTCAAGTGCTTCCTAGAGAAGCACTAGCACTTCCAAATCCCTTTACAATCCAGGAAGCACTACCAACTTTAATCTTGATTATCTAAAAGCGCTTTTAGTTATCAAAAAAGCACTTTCAAATCCCATTATGTCATTCAATTTGATTTTCTTTTCTTTAGAATTTGAGGATTAGGCATCTAAAATCCACCAGTTCCCCTCTGTTTATGGGTTGTATTTTGGCCTAACATTGAACACAAAACTGGACAACCAAAATGCATGTGGCAAACAGACACAACTATAAATTACCCCTTTAATATGGAGTGGGGGCAGAGGGAACATGAGGCATGTTATGGCCCCAATCTACTTGGACCACTCAGGAATATCCCAATGTCACCAAATGCCAATCCAATCTTTTTTAAAACAAGATTCCCTTTCATGATTCTGGAAATAAAGATAGACATTAAGCAAATAATTATTTTTTTTTTTTTTTTAAAAAGTAGCAGCCACAATTATTTTACAATTTTCTTTTTATTTGAGTGCCACCACAATCATTACAGCTAATTATTTCCAGAACTATTGTAGAAAAATAATATTGATGCAGCTAATTGTTCTGTCCTAAAGATATTTCAAAAAAAAGAGATTTGGAGAAGTGATTCTCTTCAAACTTAAAAGCGCATGAGAAAGCAACCTATATTCTATATAAAACTTATTCCCATCTATCTGCATACAGGAGAAAAGCATCAACAATACAAAACAGGCAGAGTCTTAATCCAATAGTTTAAGCATAAAGCTAATATCTGTTCTTAGATGTTTCTGAATGCATGAGTACCGTGTGTGTGTGTGTGTGTGAGAGAGAGAGAGAGAGAGAGAGGGAGAGGAATATAACCATGTATTCATATGAGCACTGGACAAATATATCGAAAATCCAAGTTCCAAAAAGGTCGAGAGGTAACTATATTTTCAACAACAATAAGCTTGCATCATGAGTTACAATCACTCAGTTATCGTTTTTGCATTGGTAAAAATTTCATTGGGATAGACGACAAAGTGGTTAAAAGTTTCAAAATGTGCTGTTTAGTTATCAAACACCAATGAACTAGAAAAAGGAGGAAGGCGCTAAAGAGACACTAGAGGTATATGGATCGAACACCAAGCAATCAACCAATCATAGGCCAATATTACATAACCAAAGCGCTTCAAAAAGCTAGATCCTAGGTACCAGGATGACCTAGACAAAATTATTAAGAAAGATCAGGGAACATGCACCAATGTCTACAATTTTTTTGTAGTCACGAACAGACATCAATAATTGCCAGACATAGATCGCCGCAAACAAGCGCAAAGACTTCATTAAGTTTTACATTATACGTAGGGAAAGAATAAATATATGGATCATAAATAACCATGCAAGAACTACAAGGAATGAAATTTCAGGTTATCTTTCTCATCTGCATTAGAGCAAAGTCTAATAACTGTAAGAACAAAATAATATTACTCTGTGATGGTTCAGCAGAAAACATCATTTAACTACAGGGTTATTACTACGAATGGTTTTCAGGGAAAGAAGTACTTTCCTTGCGAGCTTGCTGAAATTAGTGGTTCTAGCTGAATTGAAAGGTACATGTTGCCTCTATGAAAGCTTTTACCGTCTCCGCAGAGGGCGCTGAAAAAACAGAAAATAGAGTTAATAAACCTTTTTATAAACAGTGTGTCTCAGATACATAAATCAAATACAGCCAGTCAGAGTTGTTGATGAAACAAATTGTCCCTCCCAACAAATAACACAAGCAATCGCTTCACCTTCACAATTCTACTAAACAAAGAAAAGAAAAGAGTATGGATCACATAGGCACATACTCTTGGCATGTTATCAGTTGCTTGTGGCAGTCTGGTAGACATTCCATCTGGATTTGGAACTAGCTCTGGACTGCCATGCTTATAAAATGCCTGGAAGGCTCTCCCAACAAATGGGCGAACTAAATTCACTTCCATGGCAGATAGATCCTTGACCTGCAAGAACAAATCAAATCAGCTCAAGAGCACCAATCAAAAAGTAAACACAAAGTAAACACATAATAGTACTCAATGCTCTTTGTGCGCACACTCACACACACACACTCATTGAATTATTTTACACATGCTGTTCAAATACAAAATATATGATATGTGCCCATGGATATAATACCAACATACATGAATTCCATATTAAATGACATCAAAAAATAATTCCATATTATATAACAACACATTCATAGTATTTCCAATCAGCTCATCCAATTGCACCATAAATAAATGCACATACCATCACTGCAGAAGAGTGAGCCTCCTCGAATGATTCTAAGCTAGTCTCAACCTTATGAAACCTTACATCCCTTATGTCGTTAATAAGAGACCTCACCTATTAGAAATAACTACAGTGAGATCATTGCAAATACAATTGATAGTTAAATAAAGGTTGAAAGAGTCATGAACTCACCATATATATGTCAGGAATGTCACCAGGTGCACTATCATCAAAAAAGTTAGAGATGCAGTCAACATATTTTTACAATCAAATATAGAATACGTACAATGTTACACAACTTACTATTCAAAAAGAAGGCTAGAGATTTCAACATAATGAAAAGGTAGAACTTGAAATGCTGCCTGAGAATCGCGCTCTGCTTCCAAAATCCGAGTCAAGTTTTCTATTCCCAAAACACAAGTTAAATGAATGGAATGCGTTAGATTACTGATAGCATATGGCTAGAGAGTTCAACATAATGAAAATGCGTTTGAGTTCAAATCCCAGGTTAAGTAATAAGTACTACCAAATTCAACAAATGAAAAGGTTCCAGTTAAATACATATATTTCAATATTCCATTACAACATAACTCAATCCGACTCCAACCTTAATACTTGAGGCTCCAAGACCGAGACTATAACTTACGTCTATTCAAATACCAAATTAAAAAAATCTCATGTAATCTAACTTACGTCTAGTCTTGATCGTCTCTTGATGTCATTTATTATTCCTTCAACAATAAACCTAAAAACTCAACTCTAACATATTAACTGCTGATGCTAAGACTCACAAGCGATTCCAACAAAATACCCCACAGCGGCAGCCAAAAGAAGCAAGAGAAATTTTGAACTATTTGCAATGAAAAAGGCAGCCTCGTAACCACCCAAATCCATCCATAATCAAAGCATAAAAAATCTACTAGACATTAAACAAATCAATCCGTTTAAGCACATTTCTTCGACATTCTTAGATAACGTGTCGCAAACACAGAACCATTAATCAAACTAACACCAAAGAAGCAGGACTCACCGATAGACATCCACTCTGGGGGCCGAATTGTACATTTCCCTCTCTTCTTCATAGCAATCGCCAGCCACAACGGAACTTGGGTCGCCATTTGCGGGTAGAATGGACCAAAATCTCCCTGTAAATCCATTGTTAAAGTTACCCACCAGCATAAACCAGCTCAATCTATGATATAATAACATGTACAAAGTGAAGAACTTACACAAAGCATGTTGAGAGGGTCCATTCGCATGTTGGGGACAATCTCCACCATCTCGTCTTCGGCCATAAACTCGACCTGCGATTTCGAAATTTCAACTTAAATTCACAGAAATGATCGAAATTAAAAACAAAACAACCACATTAAGCTAATAAAACAGATAGCTGAACCTCTTCGCTTGAAAAGATAGAAAGGCTGGGATCGGTTTGGCCGGCCATCCCTTGAATTATCGAGTCCGGTGAAGAATTGAGAGTGATAGCGTTGCAAGTTGGGCTCGAATTAAGTCAATTGGGGTCGGATATTTGGGGATGTACAGTAGAGTGGAATGGCGCGGACTCGTGTATCACAAATGGCGGTGCATAATTGGGGATTTTATAAACCCTAACTTTGGTGGCGGGAAAACTGATTTTCATTTTGCTTAATGAGACAATATTTAAATTTGGTTTTCTTTCGATATTAAACATTTTAAATTTTTAAGAAAGTTGATTAAAGTACCTAGATATAAACGATATCTTAAAAACTAATCATTTTAAAATTTGTAATTTGAAAATAACGGTTTGCTGATAGAGTGATAAGCCATTATTTTCTTTTCATTTATTATTTTTTGCTGCAAAGTTTATGTATCTTTTATCTATATATAAAAAGAGAAAAAGCAAAAATTATGAAGTTTTCATAATACCTTTATTGCCCTTCTCCTATTAGAATTTTTTTTTTAAAAAAACCTAGTAGGGCTATGGGTGGTTAATAAGTTCATTAATTTTCAAAATATATTTTAATACAAAACAATAATAACTAAAATAAGTAAAATTAAAAAAACACAAAAAAACAAACACAATAAATAATATATTATCAAATAAATAATAAAATAAAAAGAGTTAATTATTACACCCGTACTATAATTGTAAACAATAAATTTTAAAGTGGTGGATCACTTTAGTTATTAGAATCTTCATCTTCAACACACTACATCTTGGATTTAAACTATCTTCCTTTTCATAGTGTAAAATATCGCTTATAATGAGAAAAAAAAGTTGTAAATAATAAATTTGAAATTATTAAATTAATAGATTTGGCAGGCCCAAATCACTTCAAATTAGGCGTAACTTAAAATTTTGGATTTAGAAGAGGTAGGCCCAAATCCTTTTGATCAAATACGGGTGTGGAGGCCCAAATCCTTTACACTGTGTTTGGATGAGGAATTCCAAAATAATGGAAATTGAAATGACGAAATTTTATTTTTTAGAATTTGCGAATTTTCTTGTTTGGCTAACCTAAAAGAACAATGAAAAATATCGCTTATGATGATGCTGGGTGGTGGCGACGGCAGTGATGACGGTGAGTGGTGGTGGCGGCAGCGATGACGGTGAGTGGTGGCGGCGGCAGTGTGGCGGTAGTGGTGGCGGCAACATCCGTGATGGTGATGATGATGGTGGGTGGTAGTGGTGTCGTCAACAATGACAAGGGTATGTGGTGGTGATGGTGGCCAATGGCTACTCATGGTTGAGTTTTTTTGTATTTTTTGTTTTTAACTCTCATTCATGGAAATTTGGAAATAACAATTATTTACATGGAATTTAAACTTGGGATTGGAGGCCTCAAATTCCAAGTTTTTTTTTTCAAGCGGAAATTCTAAATTTCTATGTTTATGAATTCAAACAAGTGAATTAGTGCATGTTAATTTATAAATTATGACTTTTGTCCAAATTTCAAGTTTATTTCCCTCATCCAAACATAGTGTTAATGATATTGCTCATTTCAGAATTAAAGATGGGATTTGGTGAATTTCTTGAACAATTTCATAAACGAGTTTATGAGTTTAAAATCTCATTACAGGCAACACCAAGTTCAACAAAATAAAAAGAATTTCACTCAAATATGCGTAATTTTAAAATTCTACTACAACGTGACGTACTCAACTCTTATTCTAAGACCTTGCACCAAAAACACGAGGCTACAAAAACAAAAACTCCAATGTTCCAAACACATGACCTAGACCGTTGGACTTGGAGCTCATACTTATAGTCACGTGCTCGGAGCTTGTGTCTTTGGCATAAGACCCTATATACTCACGACATCGAACACCAAATTAATAGGTATCACTTCATTCAGTCATCCTCGTCGCATACATTTTATTTTCAAATTTCGTATTACTTTTAAAGTACTTCATCCAAACAAAACTTTATAAGTTTTATGCATAAGTACAATCAGGGCAGGGCCCCGTAGAAGTGCAGGTGGTGCACCCGTACAAGGATTCCGATTTTTAAGGGCCCCCGAATTTTTAATGTGTATGTAATATATATAGATTATGTTATATATATTTTTGTGCAATAAACTAATTAAATTTACGCTTAGCAAATGTGGTTTTTGTAATATAACTTTCACGCGAGATTGTGGGTTCAAGCCCCGTGGTTTGCATGTTTTTTTTTTTTTTTGCAAAATTTTAAGAAAGAAAATAAAAAATCCAAAATAGCACCAAAGCTATTTGAACTCAAGACCTTTTTGAAGAATTCAAAATTTATTTTCAACTCAACTAATTGTATTTGATATATTTGTTTCCGCAAAAATTAATTTTATATAAATTTGAAAAATTAATTTGTAAGTTTTATTTATGATTTTTTTTTTAGTTAGAATCTTGATTAAATTGTCGTACAAGGCCCCCTAAATTTCAGAGCCGGCCTAAGTACAATATGAATATATCCAACTAAGTTAGTGCTTTCAAAACGAGTAGGTGACATGCTATACTTATTTAAACAACGTTAAAGCACGAACATTTATGAAAAAACACATTAAGCATGACTTTGTTAGTGGATGTGAAATTCAACAAAACAGGAGAATATAAAAAACTCTGCGCATGCATATAGCAGTAGGCATGACTCAAGAGTGTTAGGTGTAACGACATATGTGGCAATCGGCATGCCCTAAAAGAAAAAACCCCGCATGCAAATAGTCGTCACACTAGGAATTTCATGGTGTGTTCACTACCGAGTCAACGAGTCAACGACCCTTTACGTTGGAGGAAAAAAAAAACAGAGAGAAATGTTAAAGAGTCAGAAAATGTTAAGAGTTTATGGATAGAACTTGCTTCTAAAAATCAGCTTGCAAGGGAAGTGTGGCAAAGAGATTCAAAGCCACTCCAAAATATGCTATCTTTACTATGTAAGACAATTGAATCTGAACATTACACCATGTTTCTGTACTCAACGTTCTTATTGGTTCACTCTATCATTATTGCTTTGACAAAATTCTTTTATCTGAGTGCTTGACTATTCCTTTTATGATATAATCAAGAGGAGACTTGTTAGATAATCTCTTTCTCCGTGAAATAATTATTAAACTTCAAATTGTCGAATTGAGTAACGTTGTATGTCACAATTGCCCTTTTCTTCCTTTTAAGGCTACTTCACTTGTATGCTAGTATTCAGTGACTGCACACACTTGTAATGAACCATTCTAATTTGGCCCATAGGTTGCCCCTTTCGCGAAGTATGGGCAGAGTTGCGAGGTGAAACAATGCTCTAATACTATCATACCAACTGCTAAGAGCTCATAAGTAAAATTTATGATTTTTTTTAATGCACATCAAAATTGTATATTTAAGTTACATATCTGAATGAGAGTGGTTAAATTCTGTTAGGTTAAATGATCTAACGACTTGCATTCATATGTATAACTTAAATTTTCACTTTTAATGTACACTAGAGAAAGTCTCGTATAACTCCACCCTAAAACCCGACTTGTAAGCCTAAGTACATGGGTGGGCCGTTCCCATATACAAATGTGGATACTAAAATCCATGGACTCAGCTCACCTCGGCTCCACCTAATCCGCCAATAACCACCGACATCTCGTTGACACACAGGAAAGAAAACCAGTGGGCCGCACCAGTCACTTTTAAAACCACAATACATAGACGAAACTACCCCTCACCCCTTACGCATAATCCAAATGATGCACCAAAGCATATTCCAAATTCCTAGACCACAACCGTAATTTTGCCCGATAACGTGGGCCCAAGCAAATGGAATCCACATATACCCCGCCCTTGGGCACCAAGAAAAGCCGCAGTTAAATCAAGACCCAAAAATCCGAAAGGCTATTACACACACAGTTTACACTCTCTGTTGTGCCGATTTCGAGAATTTTGATAATATCGAGAAAAGATGGGCAGGAAGTTCTTCGTCGGCGGCAACTGGAAATGCGTGAGTTCTCCGATTCGTTATCTCCTTTGTATTTATTTTCTATGAACCTGTTTGGTTGCTGAGAAAATCAAAGAAAGTCACGGAAAGTAATCAGATTTCGAATATTTATCGCAGCCTCCGTCGGTCGATTTTCCGATACTTTCTCATCAACCAAACAGATCCTTGTTTTTTCGATTCCAATTAGTGTTGTGGTTTGAGTTCGATCGAATCGAGTTTTGATTACTTGAATCTGAATCTGTGTGCAGAACGGAACCTTCGATGAGGTGAAGAAGATCGTGAACATACTCAACGAGGGACAAGTTCCATCGCAAGATGTTGTGGGTGAGTTGATTGCTCCGATTATTTACTTCCGATTTCGATTTGATTCGTGTGCTATTTTCTGCTTCAATCAGCTGATGAGATTTACGTTTTTGTCCTTGTATTCGTGATCTGTATGAGTTAGCGAGTGTTAATCTGTTGTGTGATTGTTCTGATTGCAGAGGTTGTGGTTAGCCCGCCATATGTGTTTCTTCCAGTGGTGAAGAGTTCATTGAGGCCCGATTTCCATGTCGCGGCACAGAACTGCTGGGTCAAGAAGGGCGGTGCCTTCACTGGTGAAGTTAGGTGTGTATGTTTGTGATTACTAGTAGCTTTCGATTCGTCACGATGTTGACTTCAAGTTTTAGTTTGACATATAGTAAAACAGAGAATGTATATAGCTGATATTTTGTAGTTTTAATGATTGGGATGATGTGCTTAGTTGATTAATACTTTAGCGAGAGAATGTATATTGCTGATATTTTGTAGGTTTAGTGATTTAGAGATCGAATACTACTGATAAGGAATCGCAAAGTATGAGGCATCTGATCTGATGTAAAAAAAATTGAATACAATTAGAACGAAGCATCAATATGTGAAGATGGTTTGTTTTAGGTTGGCTGTGATAGATTTATTGATTGCATTTAAGCATGTTTATGTTGGAGGGCATCATATATGTCTCATTTATTGAATTTTTCTTTTCCGGTTCGCATTTTACCCTGATTGTGTAAACCTAAAAGTTGATTTTTTGTGTATATTCAGTGCTGAAATGCTAGTCAATCTCGAGGTTCCTTGGGTCATTCTTGGTCATTCCGAGAGAAGACTTATTTTGGGTGAATCCAATGAGGTATTCTTTGCCCATGCATTTCCAATCAATTTTTCTTTAACGATTGCTCAATAGTTTCTCATTTTTTCCACACTTGGTTTCAGTTTGTTGCGGATAAGGTTGCATACGCACTTTCTCAAGGTTTGAAGGTGATTGCTTGCGTTGGTGAGACCCTTGAGCAGCGAGAAGCTGGCACTACTGTGGAAGTTGTAGCCGCGCAAACCAAGGCAATTGCAGGTGCATAATGCATTTCAGAACTCCGTTTTCTTGTCCTACTTTTATGTGAAGAATATTTGTTTGTGTGTTGTGAGACTGCTTAATTTTCATTCTGTACTCATTTAAATGATGCTTTCTATTGCAGAGAAAGTGAAAGATTGGACCAATGTCGTTTTGGCCTATGAGCCCGTGTGGGCCATTGGAACTGGGAAAGTTGCATCTCCAGCTCAGGCTCAGGAGGTAAGTGATGCCGTTGTCTGATTATCTGGATGTGGTTTTGTTTATTAGCTTCAATTTGAACTCGACGCTGTTTGTGTATGTTAGAGCAAGTTAAAACATGTTATTGGTAAAAAGTTGAAAATAAAATGGGCACAATTGGAGGAGATTGTCTAGCTTTCTCTGTCTTTAAGGTCTGATAAAATTACATTAAACAGTGCTTGAATGAGCAATTCTTTCTAAACTGTCACCAACCCACTTTTGTGGTTGGGATTTCTTGGGTCATATACTGATATTATGCATGCGTTATATATATTTGTGTGTGTATACATATTCACCCTGTCTTTGTTTCAAACTAACGTTTCTACGTTTAACAGGTGCATTCTGAATTGAGGAAATGGCTTCAAGCAAACGTAAGTTCCGAAGTTGCTGCATCAACCCGGATTATTTATGGAGGTATTTTTTTACATCTTTACCACATCATCTTGTTGTTTATCTGCTTGTGCATCCCATCCTTTTTTCAATTACAACTTTAAAGTAACTGAAATATATTTCTGTTGACTGATGAGCCTTTTCCCCCGCTGAGAGGAATAATTTCTATAGAACTAATAAAAGAATCGGCGACTTTCTGAAAGTTGTATAACTCTCCCAGTAATGCGGCATTATGACAATTCGTATACATGTTTCTTTACTCTTGAGTATGGCCTTTCAAGTCTCAGTTCTGCTTATAGTACAAGAATGGATACTATTAAAACACAGTTTACTTTGACGGACTCGAAAGCTTGAAACTATCATGTGCCAAAATCATTTGAATTATAAATATGTTATTATATTGCGAAGAATTCATATAGGGTTCTGTTGACTAAAATGCACGCCTTCTTTGTACATATGGGAAAGATAAGGAGTTCGCTTATCTTTCTCTGTTCCCTTTCACAGCACTTGGCTGAATCGAATTGTTTTTCAGGGTCTGTGAACGGTGCAAACAGCAAAGAGCTGGCCGGTCAGCCTGATATCGATGGATTTTTGGTTGGTGGAGCTTCTCTAAAGGTAATGATCATAGGTTATGCATACGAATATCGTGCGCCCAGTTTTGTTAAGTAAAAAAAAGTTTGCTTATCCCCTATATTCTTATATTTGTGCTTCTGTTGTGCTTTTCTGTCCAGCCTGAGTTTATCGACATTATCAAGTCCGCGGAGGTGAAGAAGAGTGCCTAAAGACTGAAGAGTGTTGGACCTGATGAGAGTAGTGTGACTTTTAAATCTCTCGTCTGGGAGGTAGCGAGTATTTTCCGTACAATTCAACAGATACTCTTTTGAGGAAATAATTATGGTTTTTTTGTTCAGCACCTGGATATGGGTTTTTTCCTGTATTAATAAATATTCTCAAGTGTTAATGCTTTTAATTCAAGTTTTTCCGCTCTCGAGATCCAAATTTTACAGTTTATCTGAAATCATTGAAGCTTGAGTGATTGCGGCAACACCTCATATAGTCAAAAGTGATTTCCGCGCGCTCCTTTCCTTCTCATACGCAGTAAACAGTAGTATAAATTAGGTGTACGGAAATCATTTTTCTTATGAATATTCGTTGTGTGGAAATTATTTTTCTTATAAAAAATGTGTAATGGGGTTCACAGAGTTGAGCCACCTTTTGTTCTACCCATAAAGTAGCCAAATAAAGCATTCATGATTCTATGCTGATGGCCCATAAGGCTAGGCTGCGTATTCTCATATTGGATTACTGATTGGCTCCTGCCCGATTACAGTTTTGACTATCTCCAATCCAAGGGAGGGAAATTCTAAAATTTAGTCATGTATTTTCAACTATTCATCTATACGTATGAGATTAGTCAGTTTTTTCCTTCAAAGGTAAAGACCTATAATTCCCACCCCCAACCCAGGAGGCGCGACATCCATTGGATGGTAATGGTCGTGAAATCAAATCAGCGCATTTTCGTCCTACTCATGTGCCTCGCCACACTAAATCAGCCCACGTCAATAGAATTGACGCCCGGGCCCTGCTGTCCCTCTTTTTTACATATGTTTGCTTCTACAATGGACCCTATTTTCCATCCAAAACCTTATCCACCAAGAGTGTATATCAGACCCAAATACCCAACCTCAATCCCAAAATCTTATTTTTCCCACCCCAAAACTACACCACTCGGAGAAGAAATTGACTCATATTTTGGGATTTTTTTATCCACCTCTGGATTGGAGATAGTCTCAACACGTGTAGAAATAATTGATTAAAAACACGAAGTTGATGTTTTTTACACGTTTCAAATTGTAATTGGCAGGTAAGTAAGAATGACCGCTTCCACTCCACGTTTCATTTTTGTAGTCACGTACTCGAATTGCTTTAGATTTTAGTGATCCTCAAAGTATTTTCCTATCCTCTCATATCCTCTCATATCCTCTCATGTTTCTTCTTTGTAGTCAAATCATTGAAATTGCTAGTTTAGTGATATCTTTTATCTTGCGATTCCAAATGGAACACTTTCTACGACTATGAGAGGGATTTTATCCGTGTGGAGTTGACTTATGGCGCATATGACACTGAAACATTTACTCTTTCTGTCTCTTTGTTGTGACTTTTGCAACGAGCTTTCACAAGATCCAAATGGTTGCAATTGCAAAGATATTCATACATGCATGAATGTTGTAATTACAATGAAAGATCAGTGATAGCATCAATCGCCGACATTCGTACGGATGACCGTGTGCCGTTAATCTATATGGGTCTAAATCAACATATTATAGCGATCCATTGAGTTATGTGCGAGGGCTGAACTTAAAATATCTTAGAATGAGAATTTTCTCAATTGTACTCAGGGACAAATCTCCTTCTATGATCACATGATAAATGTTATTGGGAGAGTCGATTAATGTAACTTGCAGGAATAACTCCTTAAAAACTTTTTTTTTTTTTTTAAAAAAAAAAGAACATTGACCAGAAGTAAAAGTAGCCAAATAATTTCCTCTCGTTTTTCATCTTTGCAGTCAATCCTCGAACCGCTTTAGTTTCGCTAATCCTTTGTCTTGTGAGGGATTCATGTTTATACAGATAGTGGAGTTGACTAACGGCGGATATGACACTGAAACATTTACTACTCTCTGTCTCTTGCTGTGACTTTTGTAATGAGCTTTCACAAGATCCAAAATCTTGCAAAGACATTCATACAATGCATGAATGTTGTGATTACAATGAAACGTAGATGAATGCTAGACTCAGTCACTCACGGTTAAGAGGTGTTTTTCAGCCGTTAATGCAAATGAGCTTCGTCGTACATCATCAACTTGACAACTTACAGTGATATGTGATCCACATGCATTACGGTACTGAACTACGCATAGGGGACTGAGCCTAGCGTATCTCTCACATGGAAAGATTTTGAGTTATACTCAAATATACATCTCCCTTCACATGATGAATGTTATAGTTTCAAGATGGTATATTCTCGATTGTATGTAAAAATCTTCCGCTGCAATGAATAGATGAGGTCGGTGGCATCGTTGGCTTATTGGTAGTACCTCCTCTGTCCGAAAAAGCATGACATGACAGTCGCCAGTGAGCCATTTCTCTCGTGAGTTGCTGTCGTTGCTCATATTCTATATGTGACCCCTATTTTGTGTGCCTATGGCCTTTCCAATAATAATATTTTCAATAAGTTTTCAACCAAAACAAAATAATAATATTTTCAATAATATTATATTAGATCAGAATCTGATTAGGGGAGTTGGGTGAGAATAAATATTAGCACGGTCAAGGATTACCAAGCATTAGCAGACTTTAATCAATCTTTAATCACAATTATTTATATATAAAACTAAATCACAATATTTAACATGTCTTTTGCACCCTTTGCAAAGTCAAAACTTTAAGCTAAGGCTAAAGAAAAAGTCAAATAATGATTAATTTTCTTGGCCTTTTTTCTACGTTAAATCCATCCAATTCCCACTATATAACGGTCTCAACTATTATTTTCTCTTTTGGCTGAAATTCTTCATCAATTGAATATTTGTTTTGAAAAAAAGTTAGAAGCCTAATAATTTGACCCCATAGAAAAATCAAAACAAATATTTGACTGTCTATTTCTAACTTTCTAATTTCTACCCACTAGTTCTGACCGTACGAAATTGGGACTTTTATGTTTGTTCGTCATTTCTTTAACTTGCAGACCAATTAAATTTAAATAAAGTTTTAGTTTTTTTAATCATTTTAATAAAATTGTCATTTTCATGCATTTTTGTTTTATGTAAAAGGGGTAGATTTTGGGAAAAATATTGGGTGGTACGTACCATTGTACCACCATTCAATGGTACCGCTATTGAATGATCTAGATTTGTTTGCGGTGAGTTCCAAATGAATCTTAAATCATTCAACAGTACGTACCATTAAAGTTTAACCATAAATTTTGTTTTAAGAGTTGTTTAAGATTTAGGGTGCCAATAGAAGAAGTCTCCCAACAATAAGGTACAATTTCTATTCCAAAGGAGGGCCCACTGTGACACATTAAGCTGCGACAAGTCTAGTATGAGATCAAATTATTAATTAATCAAGATAATTGCACTCAAACCCTCTCAAAAGCAAGACATTTGTAATAATTTTTCTTTATTGTGTTATACCGATGTGTGGCTTCGATGCTACTTAGTACTCAATGTTATTTGTATTTTAGTTGTTAAATTTGATTTCCACAACTATTAAATATTTTATTTTCAATTTTAGTTATGCATTTTCCGCACCACTTGCCTACATATATAAAAAAATATTTGTATTTGTTCTCAAATCACAGTCAAACACAGCACATAAACACTTATTTTTCAATACAAAGAGAAGTTTTTATGCACATGTGCTACACGCAACTGATGTTTAAGGAGAAATGATTTCTTTCGTATAAAAAGTCAAATATTTTTTGTGTGAAAATTGTTGGAATTGACCTAAAATTAAAGGTGCCGAGAAAACATGAATCTTGGTGTGGTTAGGATTGTTGGTTTCTATCTTAATTTGGTTTAGATTCTGTTTTAGCTTAGGATTTGGTTTTCCTATACATGTAGGATTGTATTAAGATGATGATGTAACTCTAGTAGTATAAATACTAGGACTAGATTGGTATATATATGTGTGTGTGTGCTGTGCAAAACTGAAACAGTGAAAGAGGAGCATTAGTTTGTACTTGAGAGTTGTTTGTGTTTGTAAGTTATTTTGTAATTTGTTCATTGAGTAATAAAGCTTCCGTTGTTAGTGAGGTACTCTTATATTAGAGGAACTCTGAAATCTTTGTGTTCTTTGTTTGATTATCGTTTGGTTTGATATTTGGTTCTTGGGCACAACAAGTGGTATCAAAGCTTAGGCTCTTGATCAAATCAAGCGATGGCAAAGGCGGATGAGTCTGATAGTGGCAGAGATGATAAAGGGCAATCGGGTACTGAGGTAACCAAGCCAACAGTTCAAAGTGCCATATTTGAGATTGAAAAATTTGATGGAACGAACAACTTTGCAATGTGGCAATGTTGTGTTAGATGATATGCCATTTTCAATGAAGAAGGAAGAGTGAGAGAGATTGAACGCTCATAGATGTTCAACAATTCGGTTGTGCTTAGGAAAACAGCAAAAGTATGGTGTGATGAATATAATGTCTACGAAGGAATTGTGGACTACATTAGAGACAAAGTATTTGAAGAAGAGCGCTGAGAATTGTCTCCATCCCAAGAGCAAGTTGTACCGATTCCAATACAAGGAAATAACTAAGATGATCAAACATCTTGAAGACTTCAATAAGCTTATTGCCGAATTGGCAAACTTGGAAGAAACTATCAAGGATGAGGATAAAACATTGATATTGATGAATTCGTTACCTGAGTCCTATGAGTCGTTTGTCACAACATGGATTTATGGGAGAGAGATAATTAAATATGACGAGATTTTGAGTGCCCTCATGAATCATAAATTGAGACATCTTGATAGACAAGAGTGTAACAACTCTGAAGCGTTAATGGTGAGAGGGAGATCGAAAGAGATGAATAAGTCAAATCGGAAAGGCAGCAGATCTCGTACTAAAGGAGCCTCGAGTAGTTGAAAGTTTTTGGACAAAGATGAGTGTGCCTTTTGTCATGAAAAAGGACACTGGAAGAAAGATTGTCCGAAGATAAAAGCAAAAAATAAGGGCAAGAAGGTTGATGACTTGGAGGCTAATATGGTGGAGGCAAATGATGAAGAGTTTGTTTGTGCCTTAACGGCATCAAGTACCGTGGATTACATGAGAGAATGGGTACTTGATATTGGCTGCAATCACCATATGACATCACAACGCAATTGGTTTTCAAGCTTCAGGGATATGAAGAGAACGATTTATATGAGAGATGATAACCCATGTATAACTCAAGGTATCGGCATCATTAAAATCAAACACCATGATGGTGTAATTCGAGAGCTGCATGGAGTAAGGTATGTTCCAAATTTGAAAAAGAATTTAATTTCGTTAAGCACTCTTGAGCACACGGCTACAAGTTCTTCTCGGACAATAATGTGCTTAAAGTTCCAAAATGAGCACTAGTGGTGATGAAAGGTCCGAGGAAAGGCTTACTTTATATACTAGAAAGCAAGACATTAGAGAATGAGATGGCTATGATGGTCGATGAAGTGCCAACAGACAAGGATGATTTGTCTACTTTGTGGCATTTGAGGTTGGGACACACATGAGAAAAGGCTTTGCAAAGACTAATTAAGCAAAGAGTTTTAAAAGGAGCTACAACTGGCAAGATAAACTTCTGTGAACATTGTGTTCTGGGAAAACAAACGAGGGTGAAGTTCGGCTTGGCAGTTCATCAAACAAAAGGCATATTAGATTATGTTCACTCTGACATTTGGGGGCCTACAAAAAATGCTTCTCTAAGTGGAAAACGATGGTTTGTGTCATTTATAAATGACTACTCCCGCAGGTTGGATATATATGATGAAACACAAGCATGAAGTATTGAATCTTTTCTTAAGGTGGAAGAAGATGGTGGAGAATAAAACTGGTAAGAAAATAAAAATTTTGAAGAATGACAATGGAGGAGAATATACCTCTGATCCCTTCATTGAGGTGTGCGAAAGAGAATGAATCATTAGCCATTTTAATGTCAGAGGAACTCCATAACAGAATGGGATTGCCAAGAGGTTGAATAGAACTTTGCTTGAGAAAGTAAGATGCATGCTATCTCAAGCTGAGTTGCCGAAGAAATTTTGGGCTGAAGCTCTCAACTATGCATGCCATGCGATAAATTGATTACCATCAGCTGCATTAGAAGGGAAAACTCCAATGGAATTGTGGTCTGGAAAACCCGCACAAGATTATGATCGCGTAGGTTATCTTTGGGTGTAATGCTTTTTTCCATGTGAAGGAGAACAAATTGGATTTGCGAGCCAAGAAAGCTGTGTTTATGGGATTCAACAATGGCGTGAAAGGTTTTAGACTATGGTGTCCATAACTCAATAAAGTTGTGGTGAGTAGGGATGTGACGTTTGACAAAAGCCACATAAAGTTGAGGAAAGACACGACAACAGTACAAAAGGTGGAGCTTGAGGAACAAGTAGCCGAAAACTCAAGCCCTATTGGTCGAGATGATGATCGTGAGGAAGAGCATGTACAAGATGATGATCATGAAAATGATCAAGATGAAGAAGTTATTGAAGAAGAACTCGGTGATTAAGATGATTGCATAACTAAGAGAAAGGGAAAACGAGATATCTCATTGCCAGCTAGATACCGAGATTGTGTAGCCTATATGGCTTATGCGTTACTAGTTATTGAAGTTGACATTCCCACAAACTTCAAAGAAGCTGTGAGTAGTAAAGAAGGAAAGCATTGATGTGACACAATGGATAATGAGATGCTTTCACTTGAAAAGAACAAAACTTGGGAATTGGTGGAGCTGCCTAGAGGAAGCAAAGCTATAGGATGTAAATGGGTATCTGCAAAGAAGGGGGGTGTTGATAAGAAGAGCTTGGTGAGATTTAAAGCCAGGCTAGTGGCCAAGGGATATGCTAAAAAAGAAGGAATTGATTACAATGAAATCTTTTCCCCTGTGGTAAAACATTCCTCCATTCGAATTTTGTTAGCCATAGTTGCCCAATTCAATCTTGAGTTGGTTCAACCAGATGTGAAGACAATTTTTCTCCATGGAAATTTAGTTAAAGAAGTCTATATGAGACAACCTGAAGGTTATCAAGAAAAAGGAAGAGGGAATATGGTTTGTAAGCTCAAGAAGTCTCTCTATGGATTGAAGCAATCACCAAGACAATGGTACTTGAGATTTGATAAGTTTATGAAGGATCAAAACTATACAAGGAGTCATTATGATCATTGTGTATATCACAAGAAGCTGAGAGGTTGATCATTCATTTACTTATTAATCTATGTGGATGACATGCTTATAGCTTTAAGCAACATCACCGAGATCAATAAGTTGAAAGCACAAATACAAAAGGAGTTTGAAATGAAGGATCTCGGTGAGGTAAGGAAGATTTTGGGGATGGAAATTACAAAGAATAGAGAGAAGGGTACAGTGTGCCTGTCGTAAAAGTAATACCTTGAGACACTACTGCATAAGTTTGGAATAACCGACGACACTAAGCCTGTAAGGACCCTATTGGCTCAACATTTTAAATTAAGTGCTGAATTATGTCCGAAGACGGATGAAGATGTCCCTTATTCCAGTTTGGTAGGCAGTTTGATGTATGCTATGGTTTGCTCTCAACCTGATATAGCTCACGCAATTGGCATTGTTAATAGGTTCATGCACAATCCTGGAAAGGAGCATTGGAATGCAGCTAAGTGGATACTAAGGTATCTACATGGAACAAAAGATAAAGGGATATGCTTTGAGAAGATTGATGAGGGAATTGACAAGTTCAGTTAGTTAGTTATGTGGATTTAGATTTTTCCGGAGATTTAGACAAAAGAAGATCAACGATAAGTTATGTGTTTACTATGGCAAAGGGTCATATATGTTGGAGATCAATACTACACACAACAATTACTCTATCAACCATAGAAGCAGAATATATGGTGATTGCTGAAGTTATTAAAGAAGCTATTTGGACATTGGGATTGTTGATTGATTTGGGTGTGAAACAACACAAGTTGGAAGTGTATTGTGGCAGTCAAAGTGCTATTTATTTAGCGAAGCATCAAGTGCATCATGCGAGGACCAAACACATAGATGTACGATATCATTTCGTACGAGAGGTAGTGGCTGAAGGTGAGATTTGTCTCAAGAAGATTACTACTAAGGAGAATCCGGTTGATATGTTAACAAAGGTGGTTGATGCATCCAAGTTCAATCATTGTTTGAATTTGGTGCATGTGGTGCGAGTTTGATCGTGCAATATGGTGGAGCAACGGATGCTGATGTGTTAATTGCTTCTCTATGGATTTTATGTTAAGGTGGAGATTGTTGGAATTGACCTAAAATCAAAGGTGCCGAGAAAACAAGAATCTTAGTGTGGTTACGATTGTTGGTTTCTATCCTAATTTGGTTTAGATTCTGTTTTAGCTTAGGATTTGGTTTTCTTATACATGTAGGTTTGTGTTTCCTATTAGGATGAGGATGTAACCCTAGTAGTATAAATACTAGGACTTAGATCGGTATATATATGTGTGTGTGTTGTGCAAAGTTGAAACAGAGAGAGAAGAGCATTAGTTTATACTTGAGAGCAATTTGTGTTTGTAAGTTATTTTATAATTTGTTTATTGAGTAATAAAGCTTCCGTTGTTAGAGAGGTACTCTTATATTGGAGAAACTCTGAAATCTTTGTGTTCTTTGTTTGATTATCGTTTGGTTTGATATTTGGTTCTTGGGCACAACAAAAATCTCACTTGAAATTACTTTTAATAAAGTCTAAATATCTTCTCTGTTGAAGAATGTAATAATCTCAAGTTGAAAAGTTAACAACATAAATTACAATATATAATGAATGGTTCTATTACTAATATACAAAAATTGCTTATGATGATAAAATCTCACACATTCAGTGTGTTAATATGTAATAATGTGTAAGTTAGGGAAATATCAAAGTAGTTAGTAGTGAGCCGAGTCAGAAATAATTCTCATGGTTAGTCTTTATCATGAACATAGTTAAACCAACATTAAACCTATAGTTTTAGTGAGAGACCACATTTATAGACCATATGATGTGTCACCAATAGAAAGTAAACTCGTTAATTAAATACTTAAACAATTTAATCATCAATATTCACATCATATGATTTACAAAATTTAATTTAAATAGATTGTCTCCCTAGAATTACCATTACAACTAATTACATGCCGATCCAACGCCTCCAAGAGATATAAAACGCACACCAGCGGCTGCAGCCATGCAAAACTGTCTAGTACACGATGTGAGAGAGAGATGCAGAGGGAGCACGTAATCTGGATAAGCTCCAACACTCTCTCTCTCTCTCTCCCTCTATACAACTTGCAGATAAAGAAAAGAAAAACTCAAATTATGCCAAGTCAACCCTCTCACACTTTTGTCCTTCCCGAAGGTCCAATAAAAGAACTTTCCCAGCAACCAAACACCCACATATACCTCCAAAATCTTCCACGTTCAAAGCAAAGAGCTTTTCTTTGATTTCTTCAATTTTTCCCACTATTCAATTGGTGGGTTATTGCGTGCTCGTGACAGCTAGGTGTTTGTGAAAAAGCCTAGCCGAGAGAGAGAGCTTTCACACTGATTGGTGAGAACATCATCTTTGATTCACGGGCTTCTGCTTTTGCTTGCGCTTTTCAACTTGTTTGCAAACTTGGGTTTCTATTTCTTCCTCCTCTTCTGGCAGTTGGGTCTCGAAAGACCGGTTTTCGAGACGTTTTCTGTGATGGGTTCTTGCTTCAGTTCTAGAATCAAAGCTGACAGCCCCCTTCACAATGGTAATTAAATTTAATCAAGTTTAAGATTCATCATTTAGTTTCTGATTAACTCAAAGTTTTGAACTTTAATTCAAGTTGGTCGGATTTGATTAATCAAACATGCAGTTATGGAGTTTATAGCAGCTCTAGCATGCTGTTTTCTGTTTGGTTTTTGCTGAGATACTTGATTTTTGTTTGGGAATTTTGTTCTGATGATTCCTGCTTCTTGGTTTATGTGATTATTACTGCTCTGGTTTAAGAAAGATATTGAAAGTTTAAGAAGAAACTTGAATTTTAGTTGTAATTAATTTCCGTAAATGGAAAAGATATCAAAGGTTAGACCTTTTGAAACCGCAACCTTTTATGTTCGTTTCGATCAAGTTTAACTCAGATTTGCATGGACTTGCTGGTTTTTAATACACCCTTTGATTGTTATGTACTACTTAACCATAGATGGAGATTTAAATTGCTTTCTAGAATTTAATGGAGCTTGTATATTTCCTCATCAATTGGGGAAGGGGTACTAGAGGTTTCGAAGCATGACCTCTTGGAACCGAACCTCGAACACCATGTTAGATTACCATTGTACTCCATAAGCTGTCGAGGCATCATCCAAAGCTAACCATTTTGTTCTTGAAAGTCAATCGATGCCAAAATTGAGATTTCAGTTTTTGTACTGTATACAGAAGCAACTAACTTAGGTTTACTATTTTTTATTGTGATGTTATCGATTTTTTTTAGAACTTATATATGATGACTGAATGTTGAGCATTATTTACAAGTTGTATGGTATTTGAAATGTGTAGGATTACATTCCAATAGCAAGGTGTCGTCTGTCTCAGTGCCTTCAACTCCTCGGACAGAGGGCGAGATCTTGCAGTCCCCCAATTTGAAGAGCTTCGGCTTTAATGAACTGAAAACTGCCACCAGGAACTTCCGTCCTGATAGTATGGTGGGCGAAGGTGGTTTCGGTAGCGTTTTTAAGGGGTGGGTTGATGAGAATTCATTAACAGCTGCCAAGCCTGGTACTGGCATGGTTATTGCTGTGAAAAGGCTTAACCAAGAAGGTCTCCAGGGTCACAAGGAATGGTTGGTGAGTATCACTTCTATCCTTCTTTTGCTTACGTGCACTTTCTGAATATTTTATTGATTTGTTTTTGGTGCAATCAAATATTTGAAAATCTAATATACATTGATCATCAAATGCTCAAAGTCCCCCATATAGCAACAGATGTGTTTAGTTCAAAAGGCTAATATATTGAACCAATCTAAATGAATCTTCCTCCATAATAGTTGTTGCATGTATATAAGTTATAACGTTACATGTAATATTTTCAGAGAGTAATTTATTAACTTTGTGGAGCCTCTTGAATTATAGACGGAAATCAACTACCTTGGGCAGCTGCATCACGAAAATCTTGTAAAGTTGATTGGTTACTGCTTAGAGGATGACCACCGTCTTTTGGTGTATGAATTTATGCCTCGTGGAAGCTTGGATAATCATCTATTTAGAAGTGAGTTATGAAATTCCTTCACTCTTTAGCCTTTTGATCTTTTAAAGTAAGCAGTACCATTGTTGAGGAGATCAAATATTTCAATATGAACTATGTAAGTATAATTTAGTGACTTAAAATGTTATTGGTGGAACAGGGGCGTCTTACTTTCAACCACTTTCCTGGAACCTTCGTATGAAGATTGCTTTTGGTGCTGCTAAGGGTCTAGCATTTCTTCACAGTGACGAGGCAAAAGTGATATATCGGGACTTTAAAACTGGTAATATCCTGCTGGATTCGGTAAGTGAAACTTTTAATTGCTGAGTTTTATTGCTTCTAGAAGAATTCTGGTGAGACTTTCTCACACAAAATTTTAATTGAAAAACAACAGACCTACAATGCCAAACTTTCTGATTTTGGTCTAGCCAAGGATGGCCCAGCCGGTGATAGAAGCCATGTCTCAACAAGAGTCATGGGGACATATGGGTATGCAGCGCCCGAGTATATGGCCACAGGTACGTTTAGTTAACAGGATTGAGTTCACAAACATAAGCAACCTACCCTTAAAAATGGGGAATATTTGTTTACAGCTTCATCTTTCCATTCGCCAATTCAGTCTACTTGTGACCACTTAATAATACTAACCAAATATTTATAGGTTCTAACCACAGCCAGGCTTCGATCAATTTTAGAAAGAAAAAAGGCTAATTCCGTCATGGACTATGACATTATCCAGTCTTCGTATGTAGTACATCGGTTCTGTTTCCCATTTACTTCATTTCTACTCAATACCTATGTTCCATCTGAAACCTTCTGCTACATATTATCCTGGCCTTGCTGGAAGATTTCCCTTCTGCAGTCCCCTAATGAATGACCAGCTTTTGGTTTTAATTTTCCTGTTCATTTTCTTCACCTGCATATAGTTGCAGAAAGTTCCGCTGTTCTTTTTGGATACATGATTGACTTACTCCTCACTTTGCTATGGTAGGTAAAAATTTTGTTGAAACAATTTCTTCGCCTTATTTTACTTTGTTTTCCTATCACACTTCTGCTTAATAAGAGCTTTCGTCCCTATGTCTTCATCATCTTAATCAGTGCTGCAGCTACCATGATGCTTTACTTTCATCTTAAATATGATCAAGACTGCATGATTGCTCCTTGCTGATCCTAATTTCTTTTTCTTTTTAGGTCATTTAACTGCGAAAAGTGACGTGTATAGCTTTGGGGTTGTTATGCTCGAGCTATTGTCTGGCAGAAGAGCTGTGGACAAGAACCGGCCATCAGGAGAACACAATTTAGTTGAATGGGCCAAACCTTACCTTGCAAGCAAACGCAAAGTTATCCAAATTTTTGACGTTCGTATTGAAGGCCAGTACTCTTTGGGTGAAGCTCTCAGAGCAGTTAACCTTGCAATTCGATGCTTAGCCGTAGAGCCCAAGTTTAGGCCAAACATGAATGACGTGGTAAAAGCGTTGGAGCAACTTCAGGAACCCAGTGACTCGGAGGAGGGCTCAGGTATCTCTCAAAATGAACATCGCCCGAACCCTCATGCAAATTCAAACCACGCTCCCAGATATCGCAGGCACAGTATGAACGGGGTCAGCAATGCAGCAACTCCTCATCGTCCCAGGGCATCCGCTTCCCGCACCCCTACATGAGACATTCATCAGGCATGATCCATGCATGTTTTTATCATTAGTTTCATTGGTTCAAAGGAAGAAGAAGGCGGTGGCGGATGGCGTGTATATTGAGTACTGTATCTTGTAATGAGTATGTTTCTGCAGACAGACGGACAGTTGATTATTGTACAGTTTTGTTTTGCGAATGTCTTCTTGGTTACTTTTCTCTCAAGCATTTTTTGTTTCATGGCACTTTGTATCCTCCGGAGATTTAGGAACAAATATTTATGTAAACTATGCAGACCACATCATGCAAAAGATTTCGTGCCACTACAAGGCTACAAGCTGCGGTTTTGGCCACGCTCACACTTTCTTCATCTTGTCAAAGCAAAACCAAGCACCACAATGGTGACAGCCGCATCAATGGCGCTAGTTCAACGGGTATGCTCAATGCCTCTCGCACGTGTGGTCCGTACTTCCGCCACGCCAATGGCAAGCATGAATTTGTCCTCCATAACAGCTGCTTCTCAAGTCAAGCCGTCTTTACTGGTTTATAGTCATTGTCGAAGAGTGCAAAATAAACCATCAATATTGAAAACCAATGGCAGATTCAGAAATTTTTCTAGTCATTATTCAAGAATGCAAAATAAACCTCTTATTAGATTCCGTTTAATTTATTCAATTTAATGACTAAATAAAATAAAGAGTGAAAAGCAAACAATTTTTTGCAAAATTCACTCCCTTTAAAAGACCCATTCTACGTCCATATTTTTTGTGTTGAATTAATATTAATTAAAATTGCATTTCACAAAGTTGTTAAAGTTTAAAGACAGAAATTTAATATAGCTTTCCAGCTAAATGCAGTAAATAGTGAACTAGAATTGTAAGGGGCACCCACAGAGGTGCGCCCCTCCAAAAATAGGCGTATGCCACTTTAAGCGACGAGCACACGGTATTCTTTAGTAAAAGGCGAAAGAATAGTTCGCTTTGTGCTCGACGCATGGCTCCGTGAATTTTACTCCTCTGAGGATGCCTTCTTATATCGTGCCGGCTCCATCTCGCTCTTGCTGCTCTCGTCGATGTGGGACTGACCAACCGCGATGGTTTCAGTTCAACAGTCAGCAAAGAAAAACTTATAGCTCAACAAAAACCACACCAGCTAGCTTTTCAGGACCTCGATTTGATGATTTTATTCTGGACCATTCCTCCACAACTCTATTGTGATTTTTCAGCATCGATCATGAAGGTGTCTCATTTGCTTTTGCTTTTGCCCTCTAGCACCTAACCAAGCTTCCATATGGTATGGGATTTGCCATTCTTTACATCTACACTTCAAAATTTGCTCTCCATTTGCCCCTTTTACTTTTAGAAACTAACTGAAGCTCCACGATTGCGAAGGACTTGTAGCTCTATTGGCTAAAAGTTTCTACCTATGCATTGAAAGTCTCGAGTTTAATTCCCCCTTTCAATATCGCTTGTATTAAAAACAAATTGAAGCTCCACGATTAATCTTCCAAGCCCCAAGTGAAGTTTCATGAAGAACCAGGTGCTAGCAAACTCTCATTTTTCTCTAATTCTTTCTTATGTTGGAGCAGCGATTTAGAAAAACCTGATCTACGTGGTTAAGTTGGAAACAATATCAATGCTGGATTAATCATTTGTGATTGTCCGTATCTCTAAGATCTCAACCATCATTATTATAATATTTTTTATGTACAAGACTCAAGGTGTATAATGCAATTAACTAAAAAGATAAATTTTCTTACTTACGATGAATAGTATGTTATACTAGTTTATTATATTATGAATTCTTATATCATTTCACGTATTAATCAACATACACAAAAATATAAATAAGTAAACTCGAACATAACCCGTTGCCACCCTTGGTCGAGGCCTAAGTTGGACCCAATTTATGGGCTTAATCCAACTTGGGCCTCTAGGCCCATAGAAAGTCCAATATCAGTAAACCACAAAGCTGAGGTTTTAGCCACTCTCGCCCTCTCTTTCTTCCTCTGCTTCATCTTCATCATCTCGCGGGAAGCCAAAAACCCAGCACAGGACAATGATGACAGCCTCATCAACGTCGCTAATTCAGCGCGTCTGCGCCGTTCCTCTCGCACGCGCGGCCCGCACTCGCGCCATGGCAGCGGCGAGCATGAACCTGTCCACCACCACCACCGCTCCCTCCCTAGCCAAAGGCGCCGACCCCCAAGTCCTCCTCGGCTTGTCGGAACCGGAGCTCCAGCAGCTCGCAATCGACTTCAGTCAGGTGAACAAGCACAAAACTGTCAATTTGTTTGCTCAGAATTGAAAGTTACTGAATTTATTTACTTAATTTCTGTTTCTGAAAATGTATTTACAGCAAGGCTACAGAGGGAAGCAGCTCCACCATCTTATTTACAAAAGAAAGATTAAAGATATTCAGGATTTCAGTCAGGGTAACTTTCTCTCTCTCCATCTCTCTCTCTTTCTCTCTCTAGATAAAGATTGGGTTTTTATTTTTGGGCTGTTTGTTGCAGTGCCTCTGGCATTCAGGAATGAGCTTGAGGAAGCTGGGTGGAAAGTTGGGAGGTCACCCATTTACCAGAGTGTCACTGCTGCTGATGGCACTGTCAAGGTAATTTCTTGGAAGATGGTTACTGGGTAATTCCGTGACTTTTTTATGGAATATTTTGTCATCCATGATGTGGGATATCCTTGTTATAACTCAATGTGAAGTTTAATGGTCTCCATGGATTATGATTGTTTGTAAAAGGGGTTGTTTTATTGTCACTGCAATTTTGGATTACCGTATTAGCGGTTAAAAGTTGTGCCATTGATTCTTGCAGTTATTGATAAAGTTGGAGGATAACAGATTGATTGAAACTGTTGGCATACCAGTTAAAGACGAGAAAGGTGTGATGCGCCTTACAGCGTGTGTCTCATCACAGGTGGTTTTCTGATACGAGATTCAGCCATTGAAATGAAATTTCCCTGCAGTTATGTTTTAGTGTAGGTTTTGTGCATGGTTCACAGCAGTGCAATTCATATAGTATTTCTTATTGATTTGGGTGAAACAGGTGGGGTGCCCTCTTCGTTGCTCTTTTTGTGCCACGGGAAAAGGAGGATTTTCAAGAAACCTCAAGAGGCATGAAATTGTTGAGCAGGTATCAACTGTGAGCTTCAAAATCAGTTACGAGTAGGGGATATTGGATGTTTATATGTAGTTAAAAGTTATAAGCATTGCAATTGTTGTATGCGAATACATAAGCAAACTTGATATACATTGTGATTGTAGATACCTTTATATTGACAGGTTTTGGCTATTGAGGAAATCTTCAACCATAGGGTGACTAATGTAGTGTTCATGGGAATGGGTGAACCGATGATGAACCTGAAGGCAGTACTTGAAGCGCATCAGTGTTTAAACAAGGTGCCTTTGCAACTATACCTGTGCGCATTTTAATAGCTGCTTCATTTCCATGTTTTAGATGTGTTATAGAATCAAGCACTTGACTTTGTTACGTGGAACTCCTACTCGTCTTAAAGTGGAATGCTATTTTATAAATATGCAAAATTTGTAAGTGTTATCGTCTAAGTGAAATCTTATTTGTGTTGGACTTTATTTTGTGAAGGATATTCAAATTGGGCAAAGAATGATCACAATTTCTACTGTGGGGGTTCCAAATACAATCAAAAGGCTGGCATCTCACAAGCTTCAGTCGACCTTGGCTGTCAGGTTATTATTTTTAAATGGGAATGAGTTATTTGTATTTATTGTGGCATTTTTGTTGAACTGCTTGTTTCAGAAAGAAGAAAGAGTTCCGAAGTTAAATTTTCCATGCTAAACTTTTCTCATATTCTTGTGCATCAGCCTGCACGCTCCTAACCAGAAGCTTAGGGAAACAATTGTGCCAAGTGCAAAAGCATACCCTCTGAGTGTACTGATGAGGGATTGCAGGGACTATTTCACTGAAACCGGTAGACGAGTTTCCTTTGAGTATGCACTTTTAGGTACTGGAATTAAATTTAGAAAAATTATGATTGTCTCTTGAGAACCCTGTGTGCTTACTTTAACAACGTGATGATGATTTTTATTGTGAGCAGCTGGAGTCAATGATGCAGTAGACCACGCAGTCGAACTTGCAGAGCTACTCCATGAGTGGGGACGAGGTTCTCATGTGAACTTGATACCTTTTAATCCAATAGAAGGCTCTGAGTATAAACGTCCATCCAAGAAAGCTGTATGTAATTTTGTTTTTAAACATAAACACTTCTTGATCTAATTTTCGCTTTTTATCTGTTTAATTCTTGTTTTGGTCACCTGGTTTGTTGTGGTTTCTGTCAAAAATTTCGTTTGGCAGGTACAAGCATTTGCAGCTGCTCTGGAGAACAATAAAGTAACAGTCAGCACACGTCAAACAAGGGGCTTGGATGCAGATGCCGCTTGTGGTCAGCTAAGAAACAAGTTCCAGAAGAGTCCTTTGCCTGTTGACTATGACAACTTACAAAATGAAGAAGATGTGCCGGTTGCAGTTGCATGTTGACGTCATTGTCACCGTTTGCTCCTCTCTGCGGTGGGCTGTACGTCACACATCTGATCTGCGTGTTCTTGTCCCTTCATCTGTAAGAAACTTGTTCAAAGTTGGATCTGGTCTGCATCATTTACTTTTACCAGTGGTGGAGCGACATTTTCTCTATATGAAGTGTGTTGGTGCAGAAACCAACTTTCTCCTGTACAGATGCGGAGGGTTGGGGAGAACTATTCGGCGTCGCTGATATCGCAGTGATGTTGGTTATCGACGGCTGGCAAAGGCACGAGATTATAGCACTTTCTCCTCCTCATGGATTTACTAAAAGATGGAAAAGGGTTGTTTTGCAATTGTAGACGGTTAGGCTTAGCTTCTCTGTATGACACTGCATGACATTATACAGTCATATAGATTTGTAGCTTCTCTGAGTATGTTTTACCTTGGTTAAAATAGATTGCGTTTTTCTTTTTTTTTTACTGTAACACTGTTTTTCTATATGCAAGAAACACTTAGTGAAACGTTTGTGTTTTCAGATATTAGTGAAATGTTTGTGTTTTGAGGCTTGTTTGGAAAGTGCTTTTAAAATGGTTGAAAACGCTTTTAGTGAAATTATTTTTGAAACTAATCCTTAGTAAACAAGCAAGTGAATCTTGAAAAAGCACTTGAAGTGTTTCCTGCAAGAAGCACTAGTTATGTGAAATGCTTTTGAAACTCAAAAACATTTTCTCTAAATGCGCTTTCAGACGTTTTGAAAATACTTCCAAACGAGCTCAAAAGCATTTACTTTTGGATTTGCTTGTTACGAAGATAGCAATGCTCGACCGTCGCATTCCCTCCATTGTCTCTATACATTGATTCAATTTCTTTTTTCAAGTGGCAAATTGCAACTCGAGTAAAGTTCATTTGGCAATTCGAAAATTTTCCTTTTGAAATTAATAAGGGTGAAATTACAACGAACTCGAGTAAAGTTCATTAGTTCAACTAATCACAAAAATACACCTTTAAAATTCATTAGTTACATGTAATATACATTGTGGGGTTGGTGAAAATTCGTGGACATCAGCGTGACCCATTAGAGGAAGAATTTGAGGGCTGCAGTCAAAATGTGATAACAATGAGCAGCAGGGACTCAGCGTCCATATCCTGCGTTCCAGTTATTTGGTAATGTCTCAGATGCTTCCATTGATTTGGATCAGACAAGAGTGTCAACAAGTGGGTTAGTTTTATAGATAAAATTTGAAAAATTAAAGTAAATAGATAAAAATAAAAAGTGAATAGAAAAGTCATGAAAGTTAATATATACCTCTGGTAAATCATGGATACGATTTTTTAGAACAGCACATGGTTTAAGCTCTTCAAATCTATCACCATATTCTGCTTCATCTTGGCCATTAGATATCTCAAAACTTTGCACCATTTTTTCTACGTAATTCAAAATCTAAAGCAATTATAGATCAAGAGATATGCTTGTTCGTAATAATGTACAAGACAAACCAGTCTTGGGCCCCTTTTATAAATGAAGAGGAAAGATCTAGAATAACGTTTTTGAAAACACAATGGGCATAAATCTGTGTGCGTTATTGAGTTTCGATACATCTTATCTAGTTTTTATTTCTTATCCTTATCTTTATATTAATTACTGAAAATTGATAGAAATCTTTACGAATTAACTGTTACCTGCATTTTTATGAAGAGATTCAATGTATGAAAAAATAAAATAAATAGAAAAGAATGAAATGTGACGTAATTATAATTAACATACTATACATAAGTAATATAATATATATATTTTTAAACAAAATTTAAAAAAAGAACGAACTCAAATAAAGTAACGTAGGAAGAAAAAAAAACCTAATGGAAAAAAAAAGATAAAACCAAAAAAAAAAAAAATTGGAATAGGGGACAATCAGTATGATACTACTGATCATTACCTTAAAAAGTCGGGTCCATACTACCGATATACGCCTAAAAGATCGGTAGCTTCATACCGATCCTCCCTTTTTCAATTATTTTTGGGTTTTTGTTTTGTTTTTCTTTCCCTTGCCATAACACCAAATGATTGTTTTCATATTCTACAAAATGTATTTTTTGGTGCAAAATCTCTTATAATTCATGTTTAAACACTCAAAAAACAACAATATAAAACCTAAATCTAAATAAATTTTGAATCCAAACAAATGAGTTAAAAATATTTGTACATTAGACTCACCTCAAACTGTGGTTCCATAAAAACGAGACCCGCATGCATGCAGTTGGTGGCTGGGCAGAGTTAGACGCGCTCTAAAATCACCACATACATACTTCTCAATCCTCCACCAAGATAATGAATTGGAATTGAAATTTCTCATGGATTATATATTTTTTTTTAATTTTCGCATTGGGAACTGGTTGACACTGAAAATCAGGGCAACATTGAGGAACATTCAATCATGGAAATCGATTCTCTTAAAAAATTAAATAGTTTTCAAGAAAAATTTGTTGCCTTTATGTAATTTTTCATCGACTTGCGACTCCATCAGTTTGAGACTCTCTTTAAAGTGAGCTTAAAGCTCATTGCCATCTAATCACTTTTGAATCAGACAATAGTCCTCTACATCACAGTTTTTATCCGTTTCAAAAGCCACAATTTTAAACTGGAATTTTATTTCCATCCTATTGGCGATGCGCATGGATAGTTTTGCTTTGGTTGATAAAACGCAACGTGCCTTTCGATTGGAAATTCAACATGTCATTTTCAAGTAATAGGGTACTACCTATCCACTACCAAAAGTGCTGCATAAACCCTGTAATTCAACATGGCCCCAATTCTCCTCCATGTTTGTCGGGATACAATCACATGACTTCGGAAGAACTGTTCAATCAACTCGATAATTCCATTCGGTGACAGCATAAACTTCTGTAAAGTGTGATACTCAAGCCACTTGTTCATTCTTGTGTATGCATTACTCATTCTTCATTCATGTGTTTAATAGTTTTTTGTTGCTCATTAGAAAATTGCATAATTTGATGAAATTTTTTGTAGTTGAGAAAAAAATCTAAAACTTTGAAGGGGGCCTTTTTGAGAAGGAAGCAGGAGAACTGGCAAATGATTAAAAATCTTTACTTTGGTAATGTTGAGGAGCGCTTGCGTAACTTGAACATGCAGTGACGATTGACGAACCATTCCAATTAAATACTATCAAAGATATCCTTAAATAATTAAAAATTGAGTGAAGATTTTTGAGTGGAAAATGAGTGTAAAATTCTAGAAAACGAAAAAAAAAGTAATAATTTAAAGTATGTGAATATCCTATGAATTATATCTTTTTATGATTTGTGAAGAAATAAAATATCAGACTAAATTTGATAATTAAGGGGAAAAAATTTAGTGTGCAGGGGGTAGCATGAAATAAAACAAAGGCCCCAAAAAACCGGTCACAGAAACCAGGCCCAACGGCCCACTAAAAGTACGTCATCAGATGGAGTGTCCGAACTGAAGAGTCGAAGCTGCGAGCCGGCTCTTAAAAATCATAAAAATCAGGGTTTCGAAACGGTCTTTGTTTTCAGAAAATTCAGATCCAAAAAAAGTACAATTTCTTCGAAGCTCTCTCGTCGTCCGTACGATTCATTGCCTTCAGAAAACTTTCAGGTAAATTTGTACGCTTGAATCTTCAAAGTCTTCACCCGATCAGCAAAATTGGCAAAACCCTAAATCTAAAGGTTGCTTCTTCTTCTTGCTATGTGATCTTGAACCCAATCAGTTTGGGTACTTTTGTAGTATTGGATATGAGGAGGTACAGCCCACAGTACTATAGTCCTCCAAGGAGGAGCTATGGTGGCGGAGGCGGCGGAGGAGGAGGTGGGCGAGGAAGAAGCCCCCCAAGAAGGCGCAAGGAACAGAACAATGGAAGTCTTTTGGTTCGGAATATTCCTCTGGATTGCAGGTCCTCAATTTTGTCAAAGAAAAGTTTGGATGTTTGGTTTGATTTGTTTGGTGGTTTTCACTGTTTTCTGTTTTCTGAAATTGGGGTTTTTGTCTAATTTTGCAGAGCTGAAGAGCTGAGAGCTCCCTTTGAAAGATACGGGGAAGTTCGGGATGTCTACATTCCTAAGGACTACTACACTGGGTGAGCTTTACTTTTGTCAATGCTTGTCCGTGTGTCGATAATGGTTTCGTAGGTTATAATCTTGAAAATAAACCTGAACCTGCTGTGTTTGACAAGTGAATGAGCACTACACAGACCATATGAAAGCTTCAAATGGGTGAATTCGTTGACATCTATTTACATATCGTGCTTATAATTTATGCAAGTGAAACTCGGTTTATAAGAATGCTATTTGAAATTTTAGTTCTTTCAGATTCCGTACTTCCTACGTTGTAGGCATCCTTTGTTGGAATATGTAAGCAGGGAATATATTAAATGTGTGTGAAATTTTGTAAACTGTTTTTTGAAATATTTATTTTCCTTTTTCATAGTGAATTTTTGAACTGGTTTGTCAGGGGTTGTGTTGGTTTGAAGTTTGAACTTTGAAGTTAAAACAAGCCCAAGCCTCACATTTGATGAAGGCCTACTGTTTATCATTGCCTAACATAGTGGTATTCCAAGCGTGTTAGGAGTAATGTTCAAATGAAGAATCTTCTTTTTTATGAAGTGAAATTATATAATTACAACAATCAAATAGAAGTTTGGTGAGGACAACGTTGATTTCAAGTGCTTCTTATAATCACAAGAATGTGAAGAATTTGTGGGCAACGTTGATTTCAAGTGCTTCTTAAAGAATGAGAAGAATTTCCAAGTTACTTGCATATTTTGAAGTTGCCTTTCATACTTGACTATAAAGAAAAGGTCAGCCACTAAGCTTCAATTTTACCTGCTTTACGTAAATTCAGCATCCACCTAAGTGGAAGTGCTCCAGAGCGGATGTAAGATATGTGAAGAATGGTATACTGAGTAATGACATTGTGGTGGTAACTTACTATGCTAATTTTGAAAAGTCATTGCCCTTATACATTCTGTCTTTGCTCACTCTTAATCTCTGCTGCTTTGTACTGTACTAAGTGTTTTTGAACTTCTATGTAGGGAACCTCGGGGATTTGCATTTATTCAGTTTGTGGATTCATATGAGGCCGCAGAGGCTCAGTATCATATGAATGGGAAGATTTTTGCTGGGAGGGAGATATCTGTGGTTGTTGCCGCAGAGACAAGAAAAAGGCCAGAGGAGATGCGCCAAAGGACTAGGGTTAGGTAATTTCTGCTATTCTGTCTCTCTCTCTGTATCTTTCTTATTAACTTGATTGTGTATGTTTGGATACCAATTGCCTGTTTTACTTTTTGCAGAGAGCCATCAGACCATGGGGGAAGACGATCATCTTATTATGGTATGTTCATTATTGATCATGTTGACTTCACTAAGTAATCGGAAATATGTGGCCATATGAGCTATTCATTGCTGAAATGAATAATTAAATCAGTTAAGAAATGGTTGGTTAAATTTGCGATGCCATTTCTGTTAACACCAATTGCCATTCTGTATCTGATATGTCACAGGACGTTCACGTTCTCGTTCGCGCTCTCCACGCTATCCATCAGGTTCTAGAAGTCGGTACCGCTCAAGGTAAGCTTTGAAGGTGACAGATTTCCCTGATTTCATTTTATATTATTTTTGTAAAGCCCACTGATGCAGGTGGATACATTGGCAAATAAATTTCTCAGGTCCTATTCTCCTGCTCCAAGACGGCGAGGTGACTCTATTTCACCAAGCAGAAGGCGCCGAGACAACCCAAGATCACCCCGAGATCTTCCACCAGTGCG